>VZSF01001597.1:86258-130225 GCA_013398295.1 Chionis minor | reverse complement strand
TAATAATAATAATAATAATAATAATTCCCCTTAGGTGACTGCAGCATCTGCGCTGCTGACATAGAAACCAACTCTGCATCTCCTGGACTGCTGTGTGGTAGTAGAACGGGTCAGGACTGCACAGGGGGAGGGATGTGTGGCTCCTCTCGTAAAACCTTGGCTCCACTCCAGACCTGCAAGAGCTCCTCGCCCAGTTGCTGGGAATGCTGCCGCCCCTGAGACTGCAAGAGAAACCTCTGCCTTTTTGCTGGCTTTCATACAGAGATGTCATTTGTCCCAAAGCCCAGAACCTGGGGCAATCTCTGGTGTATTCGGTTGTATTAGAGAACGTGTTAATTACAGTAATAACACGGCTAATATGGCTTAGAGAAACGAGTCTCAAATGGTGCTTATGATTTCCTGCTTTCCTTTTGTATGCTGCCTAAAGAGGCAGTTGATTAGAAATCAGCAGAAATTTAGGTATTTATGTATTTAATTTTTGTTAAGTGGCCATTTACATTTCATGTGTCTGCAATTTTTTCTCTTTGCACAGATCCGCTTTCTCTACCTAGAAAAGGGGATAAGGTAATCTGACACCTGCAATTTTCTGTGTTTACTGAAGCTTTTCAGATTGTGTCATAATTACATATATTTTCTAATTATGAAATCAAAATCTGGGGAAAGACCTCTTATGACAGGGTAGAAAAAACAACTGCATGTCCAAAGTTGTCCATCACTTTTTAAAACAATAGAGTTGCTCTCTCTTTCCTAAATCACTGTTCTGTGCTGTTGACCCGAAGTTGGCACCTACTGCCTTTTCCACACACGAATCTCACCTTCAAGAAACATTTTTTTTGTCAAGTTTTTTCTCACTTTTCCACTCTCATCTGCTTTTCTGTGTAGCCAGAGGAAGAGGCAGAAGACAGTTATTATAGTTACAGCAGTGAGAAAGCAATTGTGTCTGTAGTCACCGCCAGCAAACACAAAGCCCCACTGCTGTAGACAAAATGGGACTAAGAACAGATCTTACCCTGGAAAATTAAGCATTGCCATCATGATCTCTTATGCTTCCCCGTCCGAGGCAGGGCCTTGGAAAGCATGCACTTGACACGATGTTTCTTGGTGGTTGAAAAGGTAAGAACTGACAAGAAACTACAGGAGTTCAGAATTAATGTCCATGCAGTGCAAGGGCATGAAGAGACGCTAAGAATGAGAAAAAGAGCAATTCAGACTCTCAGGAAAGGATAACTCCCCCAGCAGAACAATATATTTCTTAACCACTGACATCCATTGACCTCCTTCTTTTTAGCCTATAAATCTTGCCAACTACCCTGACCCACTGAGACCTTTGATGGAAATACAGTAATTTAATTCAGACGTAATCCATTCTTTAATGATAGAGCATGCAGGAAAAGCTTACATGGGCTTGCCTGTACATGTAATTAGCAGATCAGAAGAATAAAACAATTAATTTCTCTCTGACCAGTTCGAGGACATAAATGTTTATTTAATCCAAATTAAAATGTTCCTCTTTTTTTTAATTTTTGTTCTTTCCTCTAGCCCAAACACTGGGATATGATTACAGCTGGGCAAGAAGCAGTATGCGTATCCCACAAAAGCCTGGTAATTAGAAGGGAACCAAAGGAATCTGCAGTGGGGTGAAATTACTGATTTCAGTTGCTGAAGCTTTTTGTGAAGAAGCTTTTGTTGAAGTCTGCAACCTGCCACTTGCCATCACACAGCTCAGGTGAGCAGTGAGCACTTAAGGACCAATTAGCTGGAGTTCCCAGGACTGGCATTTACTCGCAAGTTGTGACCAGAAATTCCACCCTGGATTATACAGATCTTTCCACAATGGAAATTTCATGGCAGCTGATCTGGGTTTCCATCCCCTTTTCCTTTCCTCTGACAAAAAAAAACCTGTTTCCAACAAATGGAGAGGTGAATGCAGCTCCCATCTGGCCAAGAGGACTGGGCAGCTGTGATTATGTCAGGCGGTATACGACCGTCCCCCTCCCTGGACAGTGCTGAATGGGGATGCAGGAGGAGACAAAGTCCTTCGAGAACCTAGTAAATACATGACAAAACAGATGGCAATGAGAATTTTCTCTGACAAGAAACTCATTCCTCACACTGACCAGCTCTAAAAGTCACCTCTAAATGTTAAGAGATAAAACAATTGCCGTTGGGAGTTACAGTCTCTTCACCTCGCATGAATCTTAAATTTGTTCTTCTTCCAGGAAAAAAGAAAAAAAAGAAGAAAAAAAAAATCCATATCAGTAATTAAAGCATTATGTCAGGAGTCTATGCCATACATTCCAGGGATTTTGAACTGGCGTGAATGGCAGGGAAGGAACCAGAGACATGATGATTTTAAAGGTAGAGCACTGCTTCCAAAACAAAATTAGCACAAAGCCCATCTGAACACAAAAAAGCTTAGCCGGTGCTGCACATGGAAAGCCCCACTGGAAGTGAAACGCAAAGAAGTATCTTCTAGCCATTTTGGGCAGCAGTTGACAGGTAACATTTCCTGTAAAAGGGATGACAACATTGACCTTTAGAAAATTATCACCAGATAGCAGAGAAAAGCTTTCCTCTGTTTATCCTTGGGGGACTAGGACCTGCACACAGACAGGATGTCAAAACAAGGCACAAATTTTTGGGCATTTTTGTGTGTGTTGGGGAGCTACATGCACCCTGAGACAATAAACTTTGAAATAAAGCTCTAGGAACACAGAAATAACATGCTTGTAAAATGTCCTGATTATTAGAAGCACCAGCACTCTGGGCAGACCCCTGCCTACAGAAAGGGCTCCATTAATTCCTGCTAATGGAGTTGCCTCTCTCCAAAGGTGATTTTCAGGCAGACTGAAAAATTAAAAGGGAGATTTGTCCCCTGACACCAGGAACCTTTGCTGCCTGCACACACAGAAACCAGGAGAGAAGTGTCCTAAAATTACACCCTGTGGCAGCCTCTTTTAACAATAGGCAGGCAGGCGTAGAGATTTCATGAGGAATTACATTAATTACTCGTACAGATTCTACTTTACAGGTGAATTAACAATTTCCTGTTGTGCTATCTGTAGCTCTAACAGTCCTCACGGCCATTAAAAGGCAGACTCCGAAGCGACGTCAGCCAAGCCTCCCACACCAGCGGAGAACGGTGAAGTCACAAATCAGACAGGGATGGCACAAAGGTACTTGTGACATCTGGCTACCTACTACTACTGCTAGGAAACAAGTTCTTAAAAGCATTCTCATGTATCTGTTTTGCACCTTTTCTTTGTAGACACCTTCTAAAGAGTAAGAACTCCCTTTTCTTTCTTTCTCCTTGTGATGAGAGGCTTGTCTAAACCTGTCCTTTACAGAAGCATGGCAGAAACTAGTTGCTGTGTGCACTGGTACCAGTGACCCCTTGTGGAAGCAGATTATCTTCTGCTGGTTCATAAATCTACCTGTCAACCATACCTGGAGAGCAGACAACTCATCAGTATGGATTACTGAAACCACTTGCTGCAGAAATAAAGCTACAGCAAGATAGATTAAAAAATAAAACAAAGACTCCCCTTGGGATGTGACAATTCCATAACCCCAGTCTCGGAAAAAAATACAACCTTGAAATGGAGAAAAGTGATCCAAAAGTAGAACCAAATGCTGAGAAGAAGAAACATAGAAAATTGGCAAAGGATCTTCAGCAACAATGCTTGATCCAATCTGGTTCAGAGCACAGGTTTACTTTATGGCTTATATTTATCGCAGCCAACAATGCTGAAACTGTACATTTCAAGGTTGCATCTATATTTCGATTTACAAATCCCTATGGTTAGGGGATTTAAAATTCCACCATAAAATCTTGGTCAATGTAACCATGAGCCAAGGGCACTTTTCTTCCTTTAATGTAATACGAAATATTTTGCTTATGACATTGGCGACTTATAAGTGGATTCAAAGTAAGAACCTCAGAAAGAAGAAAAAAAAGCCCAACAAGCCACACAGGAGCAGTTTCCAATGACAACTACAAATTGAAAACTGTTTGCCTAAACAATCCATGATATGGTGCGGTAACTGGCAACAGTGGTTATTTATGTCAGGTTAAAAGCATCTTTAAGTTAGCACGTTTGGGTTTGGTTTTTTTGGTTCCCACACTGTACGTTTTTCACATTACAGCTCATAGCACATAGCTCTGTAGTCTGCTAATGGAGAAATTCATGTAGTCCTGCTTGGCTAGAAGGACAATGGCCACTAAAGAGGGAACTCTTCGGGAAGGACAAAGGATTTATGAAGAGAAAGGCTGGTCCAGGTATGTGGTCTGGGCATGTCTAGTTGGCTCTGCCTGCCCACCTAAAGCAGGCGGACAGAGAAGATCAGCTCGCACCCAACTTTTCAAGTCATTAGGAAGATTCCAGTCTCCTTGTACACTCAAGTTGATAATTCCTTAGCAGTGCATGTCTAAAGATATATAAAAATGAAAATTTAGTGTATTAATTAACAAAGAATGGTTAAATATATAGCTCCAAGGCTGTATGTGCTACATCAGCAGAAGCCCACCACCTTCCATAGGCTGGTTAACTCACCTGAGCCAGCATTACAGCCTATAACGTTGCAGACTATGTTGAATTTCCTGACCTTTTCAGTCAGCGTGATAATGTTAACATAAACTTAAAGGAACTGTCATTTCCCTTTCTAAAAACCCTTTTTCTCCTCGGATTGCAGGATCTTGAATCACAGGGAAAAGAAGGCAGATTTCTCAGTTGCCCAAAGGAAAATGACACCCGAGGCCAGCCTGATGTATGCAGGGACATCTTTTATTATATCCAAAGGGAAGTATTTTATTCCGAGGGATGACAAAGTTTAGCTTAATAAAACTAAAACATTGCTTTTACCTATGCTCTTCTTACACTTAAACAGCTTGGAACAGGTTTGTCTTTTAAATAAATATTAGTAATGTTTAGACTGTTTTCCACATCTATGGTGTCATTGTCCATCACTCTTCAGGAGCTTCTGAACACCAATAAATTCATGTTTGCGTTAACTCTGTTTGGTGGACAGTAATTGTTTTGCATCATTTTACAGAACTGGAGTACACCAGGGGTTAATCCACTTGCAAGGGAACACATGTCAAAATAACAAACTGAAAAATGCAACCAAACGCTGCTGAACTCTACTAACCCCTGTTTACATGTTATCAGCATCTCTGCATAAACCCTAAACACACATACTCCTGAATGACAGTATTAAATGAGTGGTGATCATGCAGAGAGCAGCGACATAAATAAACTTCATTAGGGAAAGTTAAGGTGACAATCAGACGTGTACTGGCTGCTCTGGCACCAGCCCCAAGTATGTTCTTGCCCCACAATAAAGAAAACCCAAAGCATTTTGCTGTTTCACTGAAGAATCATCTATCCCAAACTGCTTTCATTTACTGGGGAGTAATGGGATCATACCTTGCCCTATAGACGTATGTTTGTTGAAACACATTCGGCAATGGTAGCTGTTTGCCACTATAACAATGTAAGTGCCACCGTGTAGGTTGCTTCCTTTCAAAAAAAAATATGTAATTGCAACAGCTTAGTATTATTTCATCACCTTTGTTTAAACTCATTTTTCAGCAATTGATGTTAAATTCAGATCAACCCCAAAATAAAAGGCCTCTGGCAGAGATGCTTGCACTGCGTTTCACACAAAGGAAGGAAGATGTAAGCCAACAATGGCAAAACAGCGCTCAACAGGATGTCCTTGCTTTGAAAATTTCATCCCTAATGTGCACTGATGCACTTTTATCTACAGTCATCTTGTTTAAGAGATCCAATCTTAAAAAGCCTTCCTCTTCCAAGCAGCCTGACAAGCTCACTGGAAAAGCCCATGAATATGAAGATATCTTACGAGGAGAGGCTGGAAGATGGGGCGTTTATATATTACAGGCTCGGTCTATAGGCACAACAGCGCACATCTGATTTACGTTAACTTCTACACCTAATACTAGTCAGATAACATCGCCAGCTAAGTGAGGGGATTGACACCCGCGCATCTCAATCCCAGAATTTCTCCCGCAGGATCCAACCCCGGACAGCTGTATTCGCGCCTTGCGGTACTCGTCACCAATGTGAACAGGGCATCTTGTGAACCGAGGCACACCGCCACGTGAGCACGGCCGTCGGAAATCAGATCCACACGGGAGCGCTGAGATCCACACTATCCGGCATTAAGGCCGGTGAGCAGTGCATTAAAGCCAGCACCGCCAGCCCCGCGGGCCAAATGTACAACGTCCTGCCTAAAAGCCTTCATGGCTGCCTGAGTCCATTTAAAATAAAAGAAGTAAGCATAACAACCACTTTTTCCTTTACAAGGGAAACCAAGTAATCTCTCCAGGTCAATTGTGAACGACAGAGAAAAATCTCATTTTGCCCGAATACGAGCAGCACCTCCAGACTTCCCTACGGTTCTCTCCCCATTACTTACAGCATATAAAAAGGGCAATTTAACTGAAGAAGTTTAGATTTGGGGCTTTTTTCACCACTGTTCCCAGAAAATAGCAGATGTTGGTTAATGGTCTTTAGATATTAGATCATAAACCACACTCATTTTGAACACTGCAATTGGAGTGATTATTTGTATATCATTAAGCAACATCCTCAGAGCAAGCTCAGTATATTTCCTCATTGTTTCATTTAGAAACAAAAATATCAGATAACTTTTTATTTTATATTTTTAAATTTACAGAATGTCAACAAGGTTCTTACCTTCACTCCATTCCCTCTTCTCAGCAAAGCAATATATAAGCACAGTGTCATTACGAAGTGCAACATTTCTTCAGCTTCACAACACACGGGCGCAAAGCAGATGACATTTGTCCGCACTGAGACACTGGATGAGCATTAAAACTGAATCTTATGAGTTTCCTTCTTCACAGAGTTACACAGCATGCGGGTCCCCATGAGAGGAATGATCTATTTTAAACTCCAGAAATAGAATCAGATTGTTTATTTGAAAGCGAAGATAGATGGGTCTGAGTTAGACTAGTGTGGGTCTACCTGGGTTAACATATATTTAGAAATATAGCAATTGTCTGTATTTTCAAACGCATAGAATGTGTGTGTATATACGTATATATGCAACATAATATATATCAAGAGAGAGTCTTACATGCACTTATATATATATATGCACACATATCTATCGGTATGTGCCTATCTATGCATAGCAATCTATAATTACTTATACATATAATAGTACATGTTAAATACTATAATATGTGTATTAACACATACACATATACAAAATAAAATTTATCCCGTAACATGAATTCAGATTCAGTTTTATCTAAGTATCTATCAGAAATATTAGCCAGGCCTCTAATTCACTAGAACTACACTTAAAAAAAATTAATTACATAATATATGCCGAGAAAAGCCCAGATACGTGACAGATAAATTAGTTTCATTTGAACACATGCAGTATGAAAGAAATTAATTCAATAAACATTGTGGCTCTCATCCCACAAAAGCATATGTGAGTCCCAGTGAATTCAGTTGTAATAACTAAAATTATTCATGGGCAAAAGTGTTTGCAGATCAAGGCTATATATGCAATTTGGTTGTTACATTATGCTAATTTTGGATCCACTATTTCACCATAAAATCTGACAAGGCAGAGTCGTTTATGAGACATAAATATAGAGAATTGAATTATAGAGTCCTCTACATACATAACAAGATCAATTATTAATTAACATTCAGAGACGAAGATATGTTGCTGTAGAGAAATTATTTAAGGGCATCTTCTGACAACGCTGGCCACAGGGTGGGGTCCTCTCTGTTTGCTCTGTATGGGCCGCCAGGATATGAACACTGCACCCCAGGAACCGCCATGCCCTGGGTACAACCACTGTAAAAGGGACCCCCCCTTTCCCCTTGTCCACCCCATCACTGTTACAGCAAGTCGCTGTAGCTGGAGCAAGGCAAACCTGCGCATCACGTTGGCCTGTTTACAGGAGGATATTATCCCATCCCCTGACTGCTGCTGTAATTCAGGTAGAGAATTACCTTTCCACCGATCAGATCCTGCGCTGATGTAGTTAGCAGAGCTCCGCTGGCATTAATGGAGCTGGGCAGATTTACATCCGCGAGAGCCCCCGTCTCCTGCACTCAAATCATATCCAGACCAGCTGTAACCCGGCACATCAGACACGTTAGGTAGACCTCCGCCCAGCTGACTCGGATAATCTAAACAATTGGGATTGATTTTGAGCACGCTATCTAAGCTTTCCCAGCAGCATCTTTTCCCTTTTCAGGACTTCCAAGGGGTAATTCATCCCACGTACCACCTCATCGTGGGTTCATCTCGCTGAACTGTGGACACCTCCCTCGGAGCTAGTCACTCCTAGCTCCCTTCACCGTTAACAGCGGGAAACACTTTTAGGGTGCGATGAATCTCGTTTATTTTGCATGTCTATTTAAAGCTGAGATGATTCCTGTCCTAGAAATGCCTGCTTGTCTCTGTCGACTATGCAGGTTGGCTAGCCCACATGTAGGTGATGAAAGTCATCTCACCTATGTGACAGCTTTATTAGCAGCAGTGCTTACACTGCGCAAAATAAAACACAAGTACCAAATGTTAGCTAAAACCAACAGTTTTGAACAGACTAATATTAGCATATTTAGAGATACAGATCTTAACGCAAGGCAACATTAATACTCTCCTCCTCTGCGCTTTCTGGCCAGAGTTTTGAGGGTATGTGATTGCAAAGGAGCAAGGAACAGTTCTGAACAGCAGCAAAACTTGCTCTGTGTCCTGTCTTTATGGTCTAAACAGTCTTTGCTGGATGAAAAGTTTCAAAGTACTACAAAAAAACAATTTCTGATAATCTTTCCTCCACAGGCAAAGTCTTTCTGACCCCTAAGTAGTCTGAAATTAGCTCCAACCGTGAAGCATAAAAATTAACATACCTCTACTAATGTGTTTTCACTAACTGTTATAACTCCGGAACACAAATCTATAGAAAACCCAATCTTATCTGAATCCAGACTGTCAAGAAATTGACTAAACAGTACTTTGAAGCACTGAGTGCCCCAGTCTTATGTAGAATTTCCTTTAAATTAGAATGAAGCAAATGACTTAGGTTTGCCATATCCCAGTCCGAGACTTTGTGCCTGAATTACAGGAAGGAAAATGAAGACAGGGTGAAACAGAGGAAATTGTTTTCTGTAACACTGTGTCCATAACCGCTGCAGACACCGGTGACCTGGTCTGCAGGTGATCAGGGCACCTCCACCTCCATTTGGCTTCATTTCAGTGAACAAAACTGTGTCCCTTAAAAGCCTTGTCCCATATTTTCCATGCAGCCATCCCTTATTCCTTTCCAGGGTTTGTGGCTACCATAGGAATAATGCGCCTTCCAAGGTGGCTAATAAAAGCTACAAAAGGAATCAGCTCCAGATGGCTTACAAAACTGATGCCTTCACCACCACCTTGCAGGCATTAACATTAGAGAGCTTTCGCAAGACAGCGCAGGTTAGGATAGACGAAGGAGAACACAGCAGCGGGAAATACCAATGAAATGTAAGCATAAATGCCATTAATAAATCACAGGCCAGCCACATAACTCCACATAGTAATTCCCAAAAAGACAGCCCTAATCGATAATATATACATAACTCCTCTGAATCTGCTAATTTGTTTTTGAACAGTATGGAGCCACTCCCTGATTTTATTAAACGCTGCCCAATGACTCTTTGTACTATGTAAAGTACATGATTTAGACATTTTGACTTCTCTAATTAGTCTATAAATAGTTGACTTTTACCCACTGCTTTGGTAAGTGTGATAATTGCTGGGGAAAGGCCAAAGCATTTATGGTCAATCAGATGACGAGAAAAGGAATACGGCCCTTTCAGTGAGTAAAATGTAAGGCATTCTGTGGCAAGGCAGAAGCTATTAGCAGGATCAATATTTCTCCTAGTACCTTAATAAATCATTATATCAAAGAACAGTTGCAGGATGAAGAAAACCTCATTCTACCAACAAGGATGCTTCCAAATCAGCAAATAAAACATCATTTAAATTACAAAGACCTAATTGGTGTACAAAGGCAAACGGCAAGCATAGAATATAGCCCTCTGATGCTAGGCATGTAAGCATTTTGAATCATTAGTGAAGGAAGAAAAGCAGAAAGACAAAGAAACAGCTATGCTAAGAGCTCCACGTGCATAATTTGCAAATTGGTAAATATGCATGAACCCACCATGCCGTAGCTGACTGATGACACCGTGTTTGGTGTAGATATCATAGGTGGCAGAAACAGAAGAGCACCTGGAAAACAGGATGGCCTTTGGCATCTTTAGTATTCTGCTGAAAAGAAAACTAAAGAAAAGAATCCCCTTGCTATTATTTGCACTGAGGCTTTTTCCTCCTTTTCTCCTTAGGCAACTAAGAAAAAGCCAAGATTTGTAAACATTAGAGTGAAGGAAGGGAAGAAATATTCTAATGGCTGCTTTCAAGCAAGGGAACTTCTCCCAGCAGACACTGCACATCACGACTTACCTGATACAGCTACCATCACACATACCCCTGTGGTTCTCTCGGCCACAAGACGAAGGAGAAAACTCTAAACAGAGCTAATTGGAGTTCTGTTCAAGTAAGGATTGAGGGACCACGATCACATACACGTCCCGCACAGTAGGTAGCCCTCCTAGTACACATGTATGGCTGTGACAAGAAGATCAGGCATGCCAAACCACTTCATACGGTGCTGCAAACCTACAGGTTGCTATGGAGCACACTAGTGCACAGCATGTGAGCAGCCACCACTACCTTTTTCAGAAATACCAACTCAGAGCACTTTTGATATACAGTGTTACCTTTCAATCTAATAGAGAAATGATGAAACCTAGTGGGGAAAGAGTCGCTAGGTTAATAACCACATGAGTTCCCACCAGGGGAAAAAATGTAATATACTGTTGTAACCACTATTCGGGTTTATTCTTTTGTTTGAATAGTCCAGATATAGCTTTTTACCAAAGAGTTATAGAAAAGCAAATGCTTCTCAGTTGTTCAGTCACTACTTTTGATCCCCGTCACAGCCTTGGAAGCTTGTTCCTAATTTATTCAGAGACGAGAATTGTTGACTTTGTGAAGGAAAGTCAGTTGTGGAAGGAATTTCATTGTGGAAGTCAAGGTGGGTATTCTTTGGTTCTCTAGTTCATACTTCATACGCTTCTAATTCCATATAGCTGACACTTTAGAAGGTCAACTGTCATATGGCTGTAAAGCTGACATCTCAAGAAAGTAAACAATGCCTGAAGAGGAGGGGAGAAGGAGCAGCCTGTTGCTATGTGATAGCTCCTCTCCCCACTCTGAGCCGGCAGAAGATCTTACCCGCCTGTCAAAATTCTCTGGAAAGGCAGAGTTTTAGCCATATGGCAACTGACCTTACAGGGTGCTGGCCATATGCATTTCCACCATATGTCTGGATCTTTGAGTTAAATGCGTATATAAAAATGAACAATGCCCAAATGTTTCATGCTCTGAACTCTATATAGACGTATTTGTTTTCTCAAACTGTAATTTATTCCAAAAAGTAAAGCAGATCGGTCTCTCCGTAAGTTACGTCTTGAATCAGTTTGTTGGCTGATCCTTCTGTTGCAGAAAACATATCAATCCTGCTTTCCAGAGCATAATATGCCAACTTTACTAGTAAGGAAAATGCTGTAGTTTATATACTTAACTGCCTATAGGCCTCCCAAGGGTTTTTGCTCTTCCTGGGGAGATATTATGTATTCTTCCCCTTATCTCATGCCCACTAACACATACCAATATACTATCTCTGCTAGCATCCAAGGACTATTATAAAAAAGCAATTGGAAATACTCTTTTGCTTGCATCCCAAAGCATTACTTTTTGTTTGGCACGTATCAGCTTTGCAGACTGTAAACCACTTGGGGCAGGGAGTCTTTCTTTATGTCCTTAAGTGGCCTAAAGGCATTATCAGCTTTATTTGTCAAGTTATAAGCAACAGAGGGGGTCACTGTGAGCACGACCCAAACTTTAGTGATCCCACCCAATGGGATCACAGGGGGAAAGCTAATGGAGTTCATGCACCTTTTCAGTTCTATTATATTAAACCGCTTTTTTTTAGTGCAGTGAAAAGAGGCACGAACTCTTCAAACAAATGACTAAGAGCTATTGAGATGGTAGTAACTGGTTTCAGCAAAGATTCAGGATTTTCTTATTCTAGTCAGCCTGAACAACTAATTAACAACCTCCTTGTTTGTCATTAATTTTGTTGCCATAGTAGCCTCTACAAATGGTTTCTAAAAAACAAGGAAGATTTATCTTTTTCACTCTAAATTGGTCAGAAAACGAATGATTTCACGTTCATTTTTGTTTCACTATGACAGGTAAAGCACAGCAAATCATTACAACTCAGAGTCTTCTGAGAAGGATAAGGTGTCAGTTATCTTAAAAAGCAACCTTAAAAAGCAGGTCCAGAGATTAAAAGGGAAGTGCCACTTCTATGCAAACAAAAATACTGGTTCCAAAAGGAGTATTAAAAAATGGCAACGATTTACAAATACTAAATAGAAAAAAGCTTCAAGATTTAAGCATTTTTTGCTTGGATATAAATACTTCCATGCACTATGTTTTGCTCAAAATTCACAGCTGATGAGACACCAGGGAAGAAAAACATTGTAAGGGACTTTACTAAAGAACGGAGTTAAAATGAATTAGTTGAAACAGAGGAATTTTTCATCTCCTTTAGGTTGCTTGGATTGTAAAGAGAACAACAGCCCACAAGGGAGATGGGAGGGGGAGGTACACATCTGAAAACTAAATGCAGAGTAAGTTCTGGCCATCATCATGTGCTTAGGGTTTGGACATGTTTAGAGAAGTACAGGCTGCAACCTGCAAATTGGATCAATATGTTGCTTGCCTGATAAATTCCAGGAGGGAGATAACAGGTCCATTATTGGAAAAGATTGTTGTTGCCTTTCTTCTAGAGGACATGGTGACAGATTGTCTTAAAGCAGCTCTTTGCTTCTTCACAAAAGCATGCTTTGAAAATGAGAGTCATTTCAGAGCCTGGTCCAATCTATAATCTGTCTCAGTTGGAGTGGGGAGCAGGGAAGAGTTAATAGTGTGGTGATGTAGCCAAAGTACTCAGACTTCTTTGATTAAGAAACTAGTAATGATCCCAGGTACAAAATGCTCTAGTCACATCTGTCAACTCTTTCCACCAAGGAAAACAAAACAGACACGAAGGCAATGGGACTTATGTTCTACACTATATTAGTCATTTCCTACAGCCAAGCCCAACTGTCTTGGAATATTTTCTTACACTTGATACCCAAAGTAACTGACTCCGCTACAGATCATAGCACAGTTAAATCCTATTAAGATCAAATTGCTTTGTTCTTTACCCTTTCTTCACCCCTTTAAAGACCTATAGGGCAAGTTTTTGGCCATTTCCTGTACTGCCCAAGGAATACATGAACAGCAAAGTGCTGGAGAGATCATGCAACCATGAAAGCTGTGCTGCCACAAAGACAGAATAACATCAAGAACAGGCAAAAATCCTCATTTTTGGGTGAAAATGTTTCCGATAGTTTACACATTCACTTTTTTATTGTTCAATTTCAGGCTGCTAGGTCAGTATCTCTCCTGGGACAGGGTCCTTTAGGCTCCCTAACTGTGAACATAAAATATGTAGAAACAAGGGGACAAGGGAGCAGGGATTTGCCCCTGTGATAACAGCACTGCAGTGAGGGATATAAACCCTTAGATGTTGGTGAGTAGACTGGGGCCTTGTTCCTGATCCAAGTTCGACAGGAGTGCTGATCTGCTTGACGGTAGGAAGGCTCTATAGAGGAATCTGGACAGGTTGGATTGATGGGCCGAAGCCAATGGTATGACACTCAACAAGGCCAAGTGCCGGGTCCTGCATGTGGGTCACAACAACCCCATGCAGCACTACAGGCTTGCGGCAGAGTGGCTGGAAAGCTGCCTGGCAGAAACGTACTGGGTGTTCGTCAACAGACAGAAGAATATGAGCCAGCAGTGTGCCCAGGTGGCAAAGACAGACAACAGTATCCTGGCTTGTATCAGGAATAGTGTGGCCAGCAGGAGCAGGGAAGTGATTGTCCCCCTGTACTCAGCACTGTTGACGCCCCACCTCGAACACTGTGTTCAGTTTTGGGCCCCCCACTACACTAAAGACATTGAGGTGCTGGAGCGTGTCCAGAGAAGGGCAATGAAGCTGGTGAGTGGTCTAGAGAACAAGTTTTATAAGGAATGGCTGAGGGTGCTGGGGTTGTTTAGCCTGGAGAAAAGGGGACTGAGGGGAGACCTTATCACTCTCTACAAGTACCTGAAAGGAGGTAGTAGCAAGGTGGGTGTTGGTCTCTTTCTCAAGCAACGTGACAGGATGAGACGAAATGGCCTCAAGTTGCACCAGGGGAGCTTTAAATTGGATAGTAGGAAAAATTTCTTCACCAAAAGGATTACTGAGCATTGGAAGAGGCTGCCCAGGGAAGTGGTTGAGTCCCCATCGCTGGAGGTACTTAAGAGACATGTAGACGTGGTGACGAGGGACATTGTTTAGTGGTGAGGGACATTGTTTAGTGGTGGACTTCATAGCGCTAGGATAATGTTTCGACTAGATGATCTTAAAAGTCTTATCCAAGCTAAATGATTCTATGATTCTTTTCTGTAATTCTATGTGTAAGGCAGGTCCCCCTTCCACCACATCCCCTCAGTTGCCTCAGTTCAAGCATTTGCCTAGCCATGCCCAAAACCATACTGGGGTCATTAAAAAAAAAAAAAGAAAAAAAACCTGGTTCTTTTAACATGAATCATTTCTCAGATCCAATTTAGACAGAATCTGCTGAGCTACTAAGTGCAGCCGAAGGGAGGGTAACCTCTCGTGATGAGTGTCGAAATGAGAGCTTGAAGGCAGTATGCTGTGAGATCAGATCTGTATAATATAGTATCAAAATAATATAAAAATACAGCCTAAGAGCAAAGAGCAGGTATGATTTTCATTCTCACTGGTTAGTTTTAATGGAATCTCTGCCTGTCCATCTATTATACCTTTACTAGCAGAGCTGGGGCAGTAGCAAATTTGAACCCACTTTCAAGCTAGCGTAAAAGTTGGTGAGAAGTCACAAGAGGTAATTTCATTACTAGAAGTTTAATGGAAACCAGCAACCGGATGTTGAAGCAGCACACAAATTGGTGCCCACGGAGAGGAAGGCAGGCAGAGCAGACAGCGTAAACTCTGCCTGGGAAAAGTCAATGCGCAGGTGTGGGCGGCAGGGATGTGCCTCCAAAACATGGGTTGACCTTTGCCTGCAGGGATATCAGGGGGAGATGGGAAACTGTGGTGGAAGTTTTAGGGGACAAGGGACATTAATTTGTTAAAAGAGGCTTCTCCACTGCTCACAGAGCAATTTGTTTCCAGGGATCTGCTTTGCTTTAAGTGTAGGGCAAAGCCTACCGCAGCAAATGCCTGCATGGTTTGGGTGTTGACACCAGCCTGCTGGGCCCACGCTGAGAAAACTCAGGATTGTTCTACTCAGAGTTGGAGGCAACTGGAAGCCACAGAAATGTACTAGCAGTGCCAAGGCCAAGTTAACTGCTCTGAGTCAGAGCTAATAAACACTGCCAATCATGGCAATTTATTAGCTTGTACTCAGCATCATGCTAAATGTGCTACACAGCTTCTGGTTGGCTTGGAAATTGGTCAGAGGGAACTCCTATGCGCCAGTGGAGAGCTAGGTAGAGATAAACCCTTATCTGTATGTCTGTGGACTCTCACTGAGCACCTGAATCCTGGTGAACTGAAGTATAAACCAATCATTTCAAACTTTTGGGGAAATTTTGCAGGAGGGCGTACAGAAAGAGAACTAGGGGAGTGGGGAATGGGCTCTGGACCAAGGCCATAGACTGCTGAGTTACAGCTCTCTACTGGGACTTCCAGACAAAAAGGCCATAGCCTGAGCATATGCCTGGAGGGCCTGGGATTGCAGAGCAGAGTCTAGGTTTGATCTAGGCTCAATAGTCTTGAACACCTCATGCATTCAGTGGTGAGGCTGTCATGGTCAGCACGTGCAGTGAAACCTCTTCATAGAAGCAAACAAAATGCTGCCACAAAGGACATCCATGTAGACTTGTTTTTTTATTACAACTTAAAGATCTTAAAATAGCGTGCTGCATTTGGCTATCAAACACTGACTTTTTTTTGAAAGCCTGTCCTATGGCACTGCAAGCTGCCTGCTGGCTGTATGGCTCTTGACAGAGGGAAACTTCCCAACAGAAATCTCAGCTCACTTGAACTTACAGAAGGAGGTACAGAGGTGGAAAAATCAAAGATGCATTAATAGAGAAAGGATTACAGGACTGACCGTTATAAAATCTGGAGGCAAAGGTCTCTAGCATTAAAGGATTATGATCCTGGAAGGCTTATAGAAAGATCAGAGGTTCAAAACGCTCCATGCCCCAGAACAAGAGGACGAGCTCTCTCAGTATATCTACACTTCATTGGGACCAGATAGTGCATTTGATTGATCTCACTCATGTGTGACTGACATGAGAACCTGACAGCAACTTTGGCCAAAATTTTGGAGACATTGCTGAATAGCTCACACACACCAAAGAAAAAATGAGCAAAAAAAAGAAATATTTGGCAATGGTATTAGAGCTCATTGTAGAAGATGCTACGTCTTTAACCTGTTACTCTGTAATCATGTCCTTTCCCTTCCCCCCTTTCTTTCTTTGTCACCTGAAAAGAGTAAAAAAGCCGTGTGAAGAGAGAAGAATAAAATATAAGAACACTTGGGATGTTTTCATGGAGTGGAAGAAACACAGAACGTTGTGATTAACTACATAAGTGAATTGGTGGCCTTCAAACATTAAAAGAACAGCATTTTGAAGAAATTAAGTGTCCTCTAAGCAAAACACATGATGTCAGTCCATTTTATGAAAAGGTGCCATGTGTCAGACTCAGCCCTCTCCTGGATTTAACACATGACTTTTTCTTTCAAGATCCTTGGTCCCTCTGAAACATTTTTCTTTATTCTCTTTGGTGCTGTTTCCTTGTTATTAATTGGATCAAGTCAGGTTTCCACTGAGACTGTAAGAACAGGCGTATCTGTGTGTCACCTGTCAAGTACTGCCGTAACTCTCTTCAATTGCTCTTGTAAGCCTAGTGCCTCTGTGGAATCCCTTACTATGAAGATTGTACGCTGTCTTTCAAAGCCCCTCCTCTAGTCTTTGTAACACTGCAATGTACTTTTGGTAGGAGGACGTAAAAGTAGAAAACCTTCCTAAGAAAACGACTAAGGGCAATAGTAAGAATACCACCGTGAGAAGAAACAGTTGGTTTCGTGCTCAATGGGAAGAAAAGCTGTTTGAAGGATCAGCTGTGACCACAGCCACAACAGTGTCCACAACACTGAAGACAAAGGAGCAGAAATTCAGGTCATAATAGGAAAATTTAGATTAGAGAGAACTGAGATAACTTAAAATTTTTTAAATTGGCTGGGCCTTCTGAATTTCACCCTGGAATATGTAGATAGACTTTGGGAATCTGCTGATGGCCATCATCTTTGAGAGGTGAGGTCAGAAACAGCCAAGTCAGCAAACGCTCAACAGGAAATAACCAAATAGGTTTAGTCTTGCTAAGGAGGATCTGAGGTAATCCAGTGGATCACAATCTTCAACAGAGTCACTATCACATATGTGTGAATGTCAGATCGAAAATATAAAGGAGAATGTCATCTACAAGACACATGAGGGAATTCTCCTTTACTACTTCACTTTGGATAGGCTTCAACCATAACCTTAGGGGCAGTGTTGGAAACCACATTTTAAGGATGATGTGAGTGATTTACAGTGAGTACTCTACAAAACATGACAAAAAATTGAAGGAATAAATTGTTATTTAATGTAGAGAAGACAAGACTTGGGAAAAACATGACAAAAGACCCTGAAAACATTAAAGATTGTTGCAAGGAAAAAGGAAATAACCCATTCTTGTTCACTGCAGGTAGGACAGAAGTAACTTGAAGGTTAAGAAAGGAAAAAAAAATATTTTCCTATGGTACAGAAAATTAAGCCTTGGAATGAATTGCACAGAGAACTGCCATCAGTGGATGCCCTCAGAAACGGGTCAGCCTCAGCTCTGACAGGAAGAGTGTCAGCACAGCTGATGCAGCTGCAGGGCCCTCAAGCTACCTGCAAATTTTCTACGATTCTAGGAAAAAAGCGCCTGTGGCTAGTTAGCAGGAGAATATTTTTTTGAGTTCTAGGATGTTTTGTGCAATAGCATGTATCACCTTTTCTTTAGCTAATTTTTAATAGTGTTCTGAAACCTCAAAGTTAAAGGGTAGCTTGACCCAAGATACTCTTTCATCTTTCTACTTTAATTTTTGCTGTTTGAGCAAACTGCCTGGTCATGCTTTCCTCTGATTCTTCTAAAGCCTCTTGAACACAATATTCAGTGGCCTTTTTTTTTTTTTTTTTTTTCAAATGTAGGATCAATGACATTAAATAGGAACACATTATTGCCTGAATGTTTGCCTACAGCTATTATTGGATCATTTCTTCCATGGAGTCAACCAACTCATAATAATGTTGATGTGGATTCCTTTAAGTTTTGCTTTTTTCTCTTGTGTCATTTAATAATAAATTTCTCTCTATATTTTCCCTTTTCTGCCATGATCATTTAGCCTAGGAATCTGAGTTCATCTGGAGTAGTGTATCTCAGGACTCTCAGTCCCAAAGTGCTATGTGTACTACACTTCAGCATAGAAACAAAGCTCCAACTTTATCAAATTCAAGGCTTTGCCTTTCTATTACTTAAGATATTGATTGAAATTTGCTGGGTTTTGAGTTCTGAAGATGAACAAAGGTTGCTCCTGAATCACGCTGGTGCCAAAGAGTTTTTACAAGGCTGGCAACAAAGAGCTGAATAATCATCACAGGCAGCTTCTAATGGTGATAGCATCGCAAATACATTCATTGCAGGATCAAACTCATCATCATTCTTCTCTCATGTACACAAATCCAAAACATCTCTTATACTGTTTACTATTTGAACTGGTAGCCTTTCCACATATTTTAGCTAAAAAGCAGGAGAGAAAGGACATAAACCTGCCAACATTGTGCTGGGCTTTGGTGGAAAAAAGAAAAGATTTTTTATAACTGTTCATTTTGGCTGGCACTTGGCCATGTGAACACTCCTTGGTTTTTTAAGTAATAAGCTCTGCAAGTTTCACTGCTGTTTCTGGAGACTTGGACAGTAGCAGTGACTGTGGATTTCTCCTTCTCTCAACTAGAGAAGATGTTTTAACTGCCTTTCAGAAATGAAATCAATTCCTATCTTTCTGTCTATGGCAACAGACTCTCACTGGAGCTGCAGCTTATGACTTTTATCTTGTTGTGACACCTGCTTTGGTCAAGGGGATTACTGATTACTCCTCCTGGAAGGTGTCAATACTGATGATGTTCAGTTGAGCAGCTGTCCTCCCTCTTCTATTATTATTATTCATGACGTGATTGATTCTTCTGAGGGCCTCAGTGATAGAAAACTTAGCAGTTCTTTGCGGTCTTTCTTTTAAAGGGACCGGAATGGACAATTATTGTTTCTGAAATGTGCTACAGCCACCATTTCACCTCATCTATTGTTCAGATATCTCTGTGCAGCCAGACTGTGAGCAATGAAAAGGTGCAAGATGTGCCATTATCCATATGCTGAGAGCTATCAGTTGTACCCTTATTGTCTCTTCCACAATGTCATTCATTACCTAGTATCATACTGAGAAGAGTTTAAAGGGTGGAAGAGAGAAGATACTAGCAGAGATTCCACCTGGACAAAGCTGAGGTAAGATATGGATTGGAGTAATTTTAATTGAGGGTATACCCACATAATTAATTATTGAGCGTCTAAATTCTGGGCTTATTTTACATAATTTGTATCCATCTGGAAGTAATATTGACTATAGTCAGCTTCTTAAAGCTGGCACTTGAGTCAAGAAGTTAACAATACATGGAGGGATGCAGGTACATGGAAGAAGGACAGAACAAAAAGGCTTTGGAATGGGAAATATGAAATATTGAAATATGAAATAATGAAAAATAGATAAACAAATGAAATCAACTACAACATAAAGTCATTTTTCCTGCTAATATTTGTCAGACTACCATAAAGAAAGTTATGTTCAACCATTCTGTCTTCACTACAAATAGAACACCAAATGGTTGGATTTTAGAAACACCCTTAAGTGTTGTGTAGCTCTGGAAGATACCACATAGGGTGGCACTGAAGTCTTGCTCACCGGGAAATAAACATCTCTCACAGATTATCTAGACATCTTTGCTCTTGTTGGCAGTGCAGGCAAATGAGCCAAGTGATCTTTGGTGTCCCAAAGGTGTTCTTGACTGTTGACACTGAAGATCTCCCTTCTTTTTCTATAATGCCCCAGGAGGTCAGATCAGCAAAGATCATCTAATTGCCACTTTGAAACAGAAGATGATGGGCACTGGAATGAGAATGTTAAAGAGCCTTACTCCTGACCTGAGTCTATGAAAACTTTATGTAGTTTGCAGGAGTCTCTCAACCACCTGCCCATTCTTCTGGGAAGTAGCTATGACTAAACTCCAGGGAGGTATTTAAGGATGATTCTGGGCTGTTCCTCCAGCAAAGGAAGCACTTGCCACCATTCCTAGGAATTCCTTGGGAATAACTGAAAACATGAAAGCCAATGTAAGGTCCATCTGCTGTCTGGGTTGGTTATTTTGTTTTCCCTGCATCCACATTAATTTCAGTCTCTTGCAGAACTCTTGCTCTGGCCACAGCTCTTACTCAGGTAAGCAAATTGTCATTTTACTTTTTCTATCATTGACTTGCTGTGGGCAATAAAAGAATAGAGTTGACTGGTCACAGACCCTCTGAATCATCATTCAGAAATAAAAAATGCATATATGTGTTTATATCAGCTTGCACATACACAGCATGACTTGCACACAATAGTCTACAAACTCAGAGTCTTGTTTTAATTTCTGTTCTAATAAAATGTAACTGTCCCTCCATGGCACCTCTGTGAGATTTACTTCCCTCACCCTCCCATTTTATTCTGCCACTTTTCCTTAGAACATCTAGCTTATAGATTTTCTCCAGTTAGATTTTCTCCGGTTACCAGGCTATCTGGCTTCCATCTATTCAATAATTCAAATATATGCATCAAATGGCACACCTGGCACACTTCCAGGCAGTAACATCCCCTTTCCTTTCTGCCTTTTCATAGCCAGGTAATTCGCATGGAAGTTGTGCGAAGATAACATGTTCCCGTTTCCCTCCACGGTGATGGTTTGTGCATCAGCTCCCCCCAGCTTCCCCCTTGCAGACCTCAACGCATCGAGTGGGAGCAGCCACTTCATCGCCCTCACAGACCGGTGAGTGAAGCCTGGTGACATCGAGGATTTGGCCTCTCTGGTGGCATGGCTTTAAGGCAGGCATGTGTATGTAATAGAGCGGCAGCAGGGCTCTCCAGGTCCACCTGCAGCGCTGGTACGGAGATCAAAGGTATGGTTGCCATGCTTACATGCTCCCGTGGAAAACTGCTCTCCCTAGGCTCTTCCCGCCATTCTCCCTCCCCACCATGACTTTTGACAGACTGGCATTTTGCCAGTTGTGTTTTCATTACTGAAGAAGCAGCGAGACAATGGAGGAGCACCTCCTGCACCAACCCTATCCTGGAGCAAGCCCGGGCCAACCGTGTGTGCAGGAGGCTGTAAGAGGAGGACAGGGCAGAGACGGGGGCTTCCCATCCCACACAGCAGCCATGAACTATTTTCATTGCCTTTGTTTTTCTCTGCTCTCCCTAAAACCAAGATACCTGTTTCACCGTAGGGGTGGCAGGGGCAAATGTTTGAAGAGACCCTGAGAGGCGTTTGGAGAGATGCATCATTTAGTGACCCCAGTAGAAAAATTTAAAAGACTCCAGCAATAAATGAATAAAACTCCAACAAAGCAAGAACAAGTAGCAAAGATATCATGGAAAAGGAGACTTCTCTGGAGAACGGGTGAGGGATCGTAGGCAGGAAATAAAAGACAGATTAAAAAAACAAGAACTGTACAAGAGGAGGAGATACTTATGAGAAAAAAACAACAACCCAACATTAAATTTGCAGTGAAAGACATGGGATAAATGGAAAAAGCTGACCTGGATTAAATGAATTATTTGGCTAGACCAGTATCCTGTTTTCCTTCAATGTCAATACCAGATGCTGCAGAGAGTGGTACAAGAGGTACCTACACAGCTGCAAAAGAAGCTTCACCCAAACCCCAGGCCAAGTACCAGTGAGTTCAGCCTTCAGCCAGGCAAATGCTGTGTAATTGCTTTATAACTGTGCAAAATGAAAAAAATACCTGTGATGGCGTTCTTACTGATGTAAATATCTATTTCTTGAAAAGGTTCAATGCAAAACTTTTTGATAATACCTTGGGGCAATACTTTCCAAGGGAAAATTACACCTTGTATTGCCTTTTCAGTAGAAATGTCTTGCCTTTTAATTTAATTGGTTTTCCTTTGCCTCTGCGTTATAATGAGGGTGCAGCATAGCCGTACCCAAACTAGTTTATGCCACTTAGTATACACATATCTAACATGTACATACATCAAATTAATATCACATCCATCCTCTTTCTAAATGACACAGTACTAATTTGTATGTATATCACAAAGTCATTATTATTCAGGAATCAGACTTGTGAACAAGTAAACTTTTAAAATGTGTTTCAGACAAACGACTTGCCTAAGCTTTATCTGCATAGCAGCTGTTGACTGCATTTGTATCAAATTCATTAGGACACAGGCCCAACCACACTTTGCTCCGGCAAATTTAGCAGTAGATCTTGAAAGTCGTTGGTGAGTCGTGATTCAAATAATACTCATAGATGGGTCTGGAAAGGAAGATTTTATAAAGCTGCTGCTGCTAGTAAAGGATTTACAACCCAAATGCCAACATGTGCAACAAGTTTTCTCCCTTTATCCTAAATGCCTTTCAGTGTTTGCTCTTCTTTCTCATCACCACCACCCCATCCCCCCGCCAAAGAAAAACACAAATTTTGCCCTAAGGGGCATCAACATTAAAGAAAAAAAGAGTGCATAAAGCTTTAGTATGACACAGATCATTCAACAGTTGTGCAATTACTCTGAAAAGCCACTTATTTTTGAACACAGAGCTTTCACTCAACACAAGCCTGAGGCATCACGATCAGATCTGTATCTATCTGCAGTATCTCAACCAGTCTGATCTAGGGCTTTTGCTCATTATAGAAGATGCAGCCTTGTGTGAGGTTTACATCTAGGTTCAAAGAGCTTCTAAAGCATTTTGGAGCTGGGTTGGCTTTAAAAGGTGTTACCAAATCACAAATAATTTCCAAGAATGAATTAAAAGTTGTTTTGGCTATCTCTCATCCCCTAAATCCACCTGGTTCTCTTTTTGTTTAAGGTTTACAAGCCACTTTCCCTGCAGAATTCCTACAGACTAATGGAACCGTAAGTGACTACACAGAGGCAACAAGGAAAGCAGTAATAGCTAAAGTGCTCGCAGGTAAACCAAGCAAACGAAATAGGGCATATTCCAAACATGAACATTTTTGAGAAGTATTAGTTAGGGCCAGATACAACTCCCACAGACCCCGAGTGTGATCCGATAGCACGGTGTGACCACCTAGATGAAAAAGTTGATTCCCATTGGTTTTTCTGAGCAAATTTCTATAAAACTGCTGTTCAGTACTACCTTTGAAAGCAGTAAGAAATCAAATCTTCCTCTGTTATATAGCTGCGTAGAAAAACATATTGAAATGCAGGGGAGTGTTTTCCACCCTCTAAATCATTGCGATCACAGGCCACACGGCTTATAACACTATCGTTCCGGTGGACAAGGACATAGCATTAGCTATGGGCTCCTCACCGCTCCTTGCCATGCTGACACTACAGGAGTCAAGCCGTTATTTTTCCACTCTTTTTACAGTCTCTTAAATATCAACTTCTTCTTTTTTTTTTTCCCCTTATTTTCTTAAACTTTCTATGAACCTGAGCTCCTCCTGACCCAAAGGCCCCAGTAATTCTGCTGACCCTTTTCTAAGTGTGCTTCTAGAAAGATCCACAGCTATAGCTGCGGGACAGCCGCTCACGTATTAGCAACCTGGGTGGAAGCGATCGATTGCAGGGCCTTTTAGGGTAATGCAGTTTCAACACACACTGAAAGACATAGCGGTGTGGTGAAAATGACTTACAAGCCCAATTCCGTTCTGCAGTTCAACTCTATAAACTGCAATAATTCACTTCAAAGGAGAGACGAATGGGTTACTCTACATTTAGACAAGAGTAACAGAACAGAGCTATGTCCTAAACATTTTGCAAGAAACAAAAATAATTTTTCACACTCGCTCCAGAATAAAATTGGATTTTAATTTGCTTTGCATGCATTTGAGAGAAAAGAGATAAGAAGTCAGGACAGAAGTCTACATGCTGAAATAGTGACAACGCAATAGAATTTACAGACCTGTAGGAAGCAAAGTAACTTCTCAGTGGCCCCATCATAGTATTTGCAAAGGAACGTTACAAATTCTCATGGCCAATCCTGAAAGAAGTGGAAAGAATAGTTAAAACTAGAGGGTTTCCAGAGGAAAAGCAAATAAGATCAGCTGTCTCCTTGGATACGCAATGCTAAAAGTCAGTGTAGAATTGGTTTAGAGGATGTTAAACATTTTGAAGTACGGAAGCAGCAAGATCGTAACAATTATTTAACTATAACAAAGTCCAAGTTAAATAAAATACAAAATGGTAAGTTGTTTTTAAAGGCGTGTTATTAAAATCAGTCTTGATAAAAATGCAATGAATATGTGGGACTGGATTGGAAAGAAAAGAAAAAAGAGAGAATACTGCACCAATTTATATTCCCTTTGAACTGTCTGTAATACAGACCTTAAAGTGCATTTTCAAACATATAGCATATCAAAGAAGCAGACATTTATTTCTAGCCATGGCACTTCTAGGCTTTTGGTAAATGAAACCAGAAATAGTCTAGTGGAACTGTGCTGTGTGATAAAGCACGTACTGATGGGTTCTGCCCAACATGAGTAAACAATTGTTTTTTCCTTTAACGGAAGGAAAGAATTTCAGCAGTAAACAAATGCCTTGCGTCTTGCATGAATTCTTCAGCAGAATCAAAGCAAACCTGTCTTTTCACACCTCCTGCATGTGCTATTCCAAGTCAAAATACAGATTATATTCCCTGAGATCCATCAGTTGCTATGTTTTCGATTAGGACAACCATGATACACATGGGTAAATCCAATACACTACAGCTTTCTGCTATAATCTCCCTGGAATCCACACCCGTTGTTGTAAGGATAATTATCTGGGTATCCCCGAGGCCAATTTTTGCCGTTTTTGTATAAGAATCACCTCTTGCATAAGACATGAAATTTAAAATCATCCCCTTCACAGATATCATTGAGTCACTCCATTACCTCTGGGACAGATATAAATTATGCATTCTTTGATTCTCTTTTAAATTTTAGATGCACAAGGGGACAGCGAAGCATCTAAACGGTACTAAAAATATAAGGCATTCAAGAAAGAAACAATAACTTGTATGGCATTAACTGCTACAGTGCTCCGAAGGCTCCCTGCCTGGTCAAGAAAAGCACATAAAGCACTGAAACATAACAGCAGGCTTGCATGCTAATGGCTGCTAGTGACAAGGACTCATTGAATGTCACTGCTTCACATACTGCGTGCTGTTCATTTTTCTTATCTGTGTGACCTCTCCTTAGAAATGACTGATGAAACTCCCGTGAATTAGCATCTCCGCTTCTGGGCATTTGCCACCAAGAAGGCATTCAGTAACATCTCTACTAAAACACAAAAATAAAGCCAGGGAAAAAAAGAAACCATACTCTTAACACAAAAAAATAGTCACTATGTCTGTTAAAGGATACTCAGCGTGTACTGCAAAAGGACTGCTTCTCTGAAGCCTCCTCGTTAGGTTAGTTTTTACCTTGATGCCCTTTAAGAGTATTGGCTTGTCACAATACATGCATTCACATTTCAGACTTGGCTAACATTTTCATAATTGGTGTGAATAAAAAGGAATAGCTGTTACTGCAGGGGAAAAAAAAAAAGAAAGAAATGTCTCTGTTCTGATGCCCTGCTGCTATGATGACCTATTTCACACTAGCATCTGTGCTCTTCTGATGAACCACTCCAGATGTAAGCTGGCAAAACAGCACTGCAAGTATGTTACCCAGACGTCCACTGAGTGCTGCAGATGTTTTCTTCCATGCTTCACATTTAATGTGTGCCTGATTAATTTTTTCTTTATTATTTCCACTGCTTGGCCCGCAGAATTTCCTATGAAGTTCGCAGAATCCGGGATCCGCTCTGCAGCCATAAGGAGCAGCTCCCTTTGTGTGAGTTGGTTCATTAATGTCTGGAATAACCAGCCAAAAGAGCCTTGGTCTGAATTGCCAGAAGAAATGCAAACTTCAGTAATCTATTATGCCGTAATATTATTTGCCCGAGGATTTAACACAACGCTCATTTCAATTTCAAAATTACCCATGTTTGTAATATTCAGATGCATCAGTCTGACCAAAAATATTATGCCTGTTCTCTGCCTCAAGCCCTTGACCTGAATGAGGTTACTGACAGGGATAGGAATGACTTGAGCAGAAAATGAAACACAAAAGTAGTTTTATCATGAAGTACAATATTTCTTCTGTCACTTAACCATTTTTTTTTCCCTCTCAAAATTACAGGGTAGACTGCAAATCTTCAAGGCTAGCAGCCACTACGACAGCCTAAGTGCCATTTAAAAGAATAATAATTTATGAGACGCCTTGGTAGAATAGCAAAGGTCACAGAGAAGACTCCCCAGGGAGGACAGGATGACAAAGGTTACAAAGATGACTAAAGACTTGCCTACAGGAAGGGATTTTCTTGGAAGGGAGATGTTTTGTTGTGACAGCTTCATCCTACCTAACACGTAGTCGCCGCATCCAAACAACCAGTTCACCTTTAAGTCAGCTATAAGGCGTTGCTTACAAAATACACTCCTGAAATTCGTAGCTTAGCAGCTTGGCCACGTGCCCAGGGCCCACTGGGCTGCTGCCAGAACCGAGGACGCTGTGGGTCTGTCCCACAGGGCACAAGGGGATGCCTAGTGACCGATGTGATCCCACCTAGGGGCTCAAACTTGAAAAAAACCCAGAGTCTTTGCAAGTCAGTCCCCAAATAGATGCCACTTCTGGGGCACTCAGTACCATTTGCAGACCTCCAACAGACCACCACGGTCTGGTGCAGTTTCTCTTAGAGGCAATGTGAAGAGTTAGTTTACAAGAAGCCTAAGACACGTGGTTGACACATTGCTCCCAGGCAGCTGTAAATTTGCACACCAGCCATCGTGCTACACGACAGTTTGGGTTGCTTTTTCTTGCCACAGCTACAGCATTCCCCCCTTCAGCTGTCGCAAGTACAGGAAAAAAAAGAGACAAAGATGAAGACAAGCAGGAACAACTCTTCTTGGCACAGCTCCACTCTCCGCAGCATCATCTCTGGGCTCATAAAATACGCATTAACTGGTGGGAGAAGCTGGCTGCAAACCTGGGGGTAACCGGCGGTGTCTGCAGAACATCAGTGTGATAAAGAAAAGCTTAACCTGAAGCCAGCATGCTATACAAGACAACTCTTATCTCTTCAGAAATGTGCGGCCATAACCATTTTGAAAACTGGCAGTTTCCAACTGCTCCCGATCGGTTGTGAGAAGTTTCTGCAGCCAGATCAATGGCTGGCACTCGCAGAGGAGGTCTGCATGGCTCTGAAGGGTACAGGCGTAATATTTGCCAGTCAGGAAGAGGTTATTGATCGCTTTTGAGTACAAAGGATTATGCTTAATTGCTGTAGGATAACTACTACTAAAGCCCATCTTCCTGGTATGTGATCTCCATGCCAGGCCTCCCAGTTCATAGAGAGGCACCCCAGGGCTGGGGAACCATTCAGATAGATTTACCTGAGGCAATCTTTGGGGACTGTCATCTATTTGCTATACTAAAATAGGGCAATTTGCTGAAGGGGACTAATGCCACCAACATTAATAGTATCTGCATTCCCCTGCTCCAGCAGTCCTTGGTCTATTACCATGGCTGATGAAGCCTTTGGCTGGCTATTCAGATCACAGAACATTTTTACCGTCCCATAACCACATGCTGATGACAGCAGAGTGTGCCTTTGGGAGAGGGAAGGGCAGAAGGCAAGCAGAAGGTGGGATGCAGCCAACGAAGCCTCTGATGGTACCGGCACCCTTTATCCTGCACAAGACCTGCAGGAAGAAGGGAAAGGCAACTTGATGGCGCAGGAACATTGCGAACACAATGAGTAACTCAGGCAGTGCCCCCACTGGAGAGACAAATCCACCGGGCCCACGACCAGGGAGCCCTCCTCAACCTGGTCAAGAAAGGAAACCGGCATTTCCAATGTGTGCTTTGCCTAATGCTTAGAGTCGCTGACTCCAGCATGGCAGCTCCCTCTCACTGCCAAGCCTTGGCAGACTCTGCGTGGGGGGTTTTATCCTCTCCCGTGTCAGTTTTGTGCGCTCTGTCTTCCTTTATTAATTTTAAACAGAAGCGGGGGAGGGGAGGGATGTAAATTCACCGTTGGGGATATGTCAGTGTTTGCTCAACATGCTCTGTATACCTTTATTAATTTTGTATTGAATGGTGGATGTGATTTCACTCTGGGGGGAAATGAAGGATAGCAAAAGGCCTTTCCCACAGCAGGGCAGCAGCGGGGAAGGGGAGGTTATTTTTCTGTGGGTTTGTTTTGAGTGATTTGCGTGCTTTCAGGGGTTTCCAAAGCTGAGGAACTTATGCTTTCCTGAACAGGCAGTTTCAGTGCCATGACCTACTGGTCTGAAGAGGTTGATTATCTTAATGTAGCATTTGTTATGCAAGTCTTGCAGCTTACAGTACATTTTAAAAGCAGCAGCGCAAGAACAGTATGGAAAGGGGGAAATCAGAGAGTGTCAAAATGAAAAAATATTTCCAAATAAGACATATTTTTTAACAGTACAAATGCATTAAAAACACATGAAGTACAAAAGGGTTGTTGCTTGACGCAAGTTCACAAGGTTTAACTCTTGGCCACAAAGTTTAACTCTTGTCTCATTGCAAAAATTGCCTCAATCAGTGTGGCCAGCTTGGCAGCCTGTCATTTCCACCCCTGCGAGTCCTGGCCCCCTGACAAGCCAACACCTGGCTTGGAGCAGGCAGGGACACTTGACACCCTGCGCTGCTATTCCCTCAGGCTTGATGGAGATGCTGCAGAGAGTTCCTCACTCGTAGGTATCACTTTGCTATCTACCTTTAATTCACACAGCAAGGTTACCGTCCACCATACCATACCCCTTTGTTTTCAGACTCTTGGTCCAAGCGTATCTGTGTTCAGCAGTATCATGACAATTGATAGAATGCCCCCTTACCATCCTATTTACTTTTCTAGAAAAAATTCCCAGAGGAAAAAAAAAACATTCATGCCTCCCTCAGTTTTGAGAGGCTCCCAGGTCGCAAATTCTTCATACTCAGCTTTGCCAGATGCTGGGAAATAATAATCCTGATGGGTCTGGACCTTTCAGATAAACAAAAGGCAAGGAAAGTGTAGGTGCTGTTCATTGTTCAGTTTTTCACCACAAAAAATATGTATTTTTTCACCCACAAATCTGCAAGGCCAGGTACAGAGCCTGATTCCACTTTTGGAAACCTCTGCACATCATAGCTCTCTTTTCCTCTTCTTCTCCTACTGACTTTCAGAGCACGAAGTCTGGGACTTTTTAACTCTTCTCCAGCTCCTCCAGCGCTCGGAGGAAGGAAGCAAGCTTTACGTTTACTGCACAGGGCAATCCGGATTGCAATTCCTTTGTACAGTTGATGCCTCTGTGACTCCTCAGTCCAAGGATCTGTTGTGAGAAGGGAACCACAGGGTGAAGGTATCAATGAACAGCAATTTGGGGACAGTTTGCTGTACGGAGAATGGAGGTGAATATTCACATGGGCAGTCTAATGCTTTTGTTTGCCATTCCCCAGGCAGCTGTGACATGGAGGACACCTGACCAGCAAGCAAAAGCCCTATTTTACTGATCAGAAGATGCCACAGTAAGATTTATACTTTTAAATAAGGACTTCCTAGGGTTTATACTGCTGAACAGTGCTTTATTGAGATTACTGCTCAGAACAAACTTGAAATGTTGAACTGAATTAATTACTTGTTTGAGCAAAGCATGTTATAGACTTGAAAACTGACTTATGGACTAGCCGGCTCTCATGGCACATGTTTACGGTACAAGTCATTCTTTTCCTAACCTGGTGCAGCTGGCAAATGAACTCCTTGTGTGACTGATGGCAGGGGCAGAAAGTTTCTGCACCGAGGAGCACGGTTCCCATTTTGAGCACCAGAGACAGCGGAACTGCTTCAGCTGAAAAATGAGCAAGGGAAACAGGAAAGAAAGGGGCTAGGGGACTGCAGCTGGCTGTCATGGGCTCCGTAGGTCAGCGCTTTTATACTTGCTGAATACAGCTAGATTTTGAACAAGCGGGAGGGAAAGAGGAAGGGCAGGATTTGGAAGCTGGCTCACATCCATCCAAGACAATAGCATGCAACCCAGGGAAAAAGTAATAAATACCAGGTACGTGTCACGGCACACAATGCTAACAGCCTTTAATAAAAGCTAATGCAACGACACTTGCCAGCCTCCGTGCTGTGCTGCCAGCAGCCTGGGTGATCCCAGACCCCAGAGATCCCAGAGACCAAAGGCAGGCAGGGGTCGGGCAGCAAAGGAAGTCGGGCAGCCCTGCCTGGCTGTGAGAGCCTTGTGCAGGATCCTGCTTCTTGCCCCCATGTCGGGGGACAGGAGTCAGCCAGTGCTTCACATCCTTTGCCTATTAGCTGCGTCCTGGACAAACCACAGGTCAGCAGTGGTATTCTGTGCCCAGTTTCTCTCCAAGTCCTCCAAAAATAGAATGTGGGCTAGAGTTCTGGTTTCTGTCCTTCGCCTTCCTGCAAGTCATCTTTCTCTCCCCTCTTTCAGTGCCACTGTTTATGAAACTCTGGAGGGGAATTTCATTCAGCCATTGCCTCTCTTCACCCTGCAGAAGAGAAGGCTCAGGGGGGTCCTCACCACAGTATTCCAGTACTTAAAGGGTGGCTACAAAGAGAAGGGAGGCTCTCTCTTCACGAGTACCCACATGGAAAAGGCAAAGGGCAATGAGTACAAGTTGCACCAGGAGAGGTTTCATCTCAATATAAGAAATACACTTTTTACAGTGAGAACAATCAACCACTGGAGCAACCTCCCCAGGGACCTGGTAGTCCCCATCACTGGAGGTTTTCAAGATATGACTAGACAGGGTGCTAGATAATCTCATCTAGGCTCCCTTTCCCACAAAAGGTTGGACAGACAATCTTTTGAGGTCTCTTCCAACCTGGGCTGTTCTATGATTAGCTATCCCCTCCAAATCCTACATCTCTGGAGACCAGTTTCTAGAGCTTCCCATCCAGACTTCCAAAGCTGCCTATATAATCTACTCTCCCCCTCTGAAGATAAGGTTATCACAGAATAATTAACATTGCAAGGGACCTCCAGGGCTTATCTGGTCCAATCTGCTGCTCAAAGCAGGTTGTTCAGGGTCTTCTTCAGTCAAGTTTTGAAGTATCTTTGAGGATGGAGATTTCACAGCATCTCTGGGCAATTTGTGTCAGTGTTGGGCCACACCCATGGTGATTTTTTGTCCCCCAAATAAATATAATCAGAATTTGAAATGTTCCAAATTGTGTCTGTTGTTTCTTCTCCTATCCCTGTGCACCTTTGAAAAGAGTCCAGCTCTGACTTATCTATCCCCTCCAAGTGGGTAGTCATAGACAGCAGTAAGATCCTGCAGTAGCTTTCTCTTCATTTGAACTGTCTCAGATCTCTCCACTTCTCAGGCATCTGCTGCTCCAGCCCATTGTGCATCTTGGTGGCCGTCCATGGGACTTGCTTTAGTGTGCTCATGCCTTTTTTGTACCGAGGAGCCCAAAACCAGGCACGCTGCTTCAGAAGTGGTCGCACAAGCGCTGAGTGGAGAGCTATAATCACTTCCTGCTGAATTACGTTCAGCTGAAAGCATCCAGGAGGCTGCAGAGCACAGAGCTAGAACAAAATGGCCTAGAAATGTGTGCCCAAACGTGAGCAAAACATACAGATTTCTGCTATGAGTGGACTAGTGTGGAAACAAGGAGATGAAAGCTGGCCACCGGAGCAGCAGCCGGCACACAGATAAGACAGAACAGCCACTTGAGAGCGAGTGCACAGAAATGGGGGGGGGGAAAGGTAAGGAATATCGTAACATCTCCGAGTACATAACCACTAGTATGAAGCAGCTACAACTGAGCCTAAATTACTGCTGATCCTAACAGGAATAAGAACAGCAGTAATTTTCCCATTATAATATAATAAGGAACTGTACCACACAAACAAATTTTCTTAATATAAGTGCAGCCTGGTTAAATGCTGCATAGCACCAGCTATAAACATCATAAAATGATATGATGGCCAAAATGGCGAAAAGTGGAATAAACCAACTGACGGCAGAGGCGTTTCTGTAAGCCAGCATAACAATAAAAAAAAAAAAAGGAAAAAAAATAAGACTGCGATCCATTCAATCTTTGTCAAGAGATTATATATTTGTGTCTTCTATCCAGACCGACATTACCTAGCAAATAAAATTATTCGTTGTTCTGCAGAGCTGAATCTCCAATACACAGTACTGCAACCTCCATATACCCAGAAATGAGACCACTAATAACAAGAGGAAAGGATTTCTAAGATATACCAGGAATGCAGTGCATATGCATGTGGGAGGAAAAATAGTGATGCTTCTACCACCATTGTGAGTAACTCCCTCAGCAAAGAGCCAGTTTAGTATAAAGAATGTGAAGCTTGCCTGAGACATGGTAGCAGCAGCAGTTCTAGAGAAGGAGTATAATGCTTTAATCAGGACTGCAAATGCTGGCCCTATTAACAAAAAGCAACTTTGCATTATCATGGGGTTTTTACAGTGGCAACAGCAGCACGAATTGAGCTAATCATAAGGAGCAACGGAAAGCAAAACTTGGGTTTCTTCTTACTTTGTTACTGTAAGAAAAGAACGAGAACGAAGGAGGCTCTTATGTCAGGAATAGTGATCAAAGTACTGGAGCAGCTGGCAAAAGTTTCTGATCAGTGCAATGACTTGGGAAATCTGCACATGAAATACAAATTCCGGTTAATATTTAAGATATTCAGATGAGTAACTCTGTCATGGATACTTTTCTGCCAACATGGATTTACTATGTGGACAAGACTTTCAACAAGTCCCTTCTAGATCAGAAACACTGTCCACTTCTTCCATTTTCCTAGAGGGAAGGCATTAAAATATCAGAAGTTAATGAGTTATACAAACTTTTTTTTTTCTTTTTGCTTGCAAGATATTTTTATAATAAAAGTGAAAAGTCCTGTGCTGCTCCCGCACATCAGTGTGTCCCTGCGCTCGGGGCCGTCACCTTGTCACCCGCACTGGGGGGGTGTGTGGGGGGGTCCATATGTCCTGCAGTGAGGAGGGGGGCCTCATCCTGCACAGCCGTGCGACAGCGAGAGGGAAGAAGAGGGAGGGAGGAAGACAGCAGCAGGTTGAGGCTGGGGTGGGGGCCGTGGTGCTGGTCCCCCTGGGCAGCGTGAGGGAGAGGAGCAGCCCACCCCGAGGGTGGGGGCAGAGCAGCATCTGGCCAGCTGTTCCCCACACAACCCTGCTCCAGCTTTAGGTGCCTCCATGCCCGGGGAGGTGAGCTGGAGCTGGTGTGCCCAAACCAGGGTGTAGGCAGGCTGGGTGCCGGCTGCAGCCTGTGCCGTGGGTGAGCTGAGTGCGCCGGTGCTCTGCAGCGACTTCCCCTGCCTTTCCCTATCCCGGAGCTGGGGCTTGGCTGTGTCTGGCAGACAAGCTGCGTCTCGCTGGGGCCGGGGACTGTGGTGTGAGGCTTCCCGTTGTGATGAGCTGCGCGGAAGGTGTCGCTACGAAGGAGAAGTTTGAAAGGGAATTTGCTGCCCAGGCTGGGCTTTCTCAGCACTGAGATGCTACCGCTGGGGTCACGCCATCCTCGAAGTGTGAGCGGGAGGGAACGGCTTGGCCGCTACCCTCGGCAGGGCTGCCCCTTCCTGGCTGGGGCAGCTGCTGGGATTCCGGAGGGAGCCTTCCCTAGGTGCTGCTCGGGGTGAGCGGTGGCCCTGCTCTGCGGGAGGTCCCCGGTCAGCCCCCCCACATCCCCCCAGGCCAGGCTGAGCACCCCTGCCTGCCCTTGCTCTGCTGGGGGCTCCCCTGGGGCATGGCTCCAGGGGCAGCAGCACTGGGGTCTGCGGGTGCCCCGCATCCCCCTTGGCACCCGTGGCGCGGGGAGGGTGCTGCTGCCTGCAGGTCTCGCAGCTGGCCCCCCAACCCTGGGCAAGTGTGGCCCCCCCACCCAGACCCAGCTTGGGGTGTGTGGTCCCCTCATGCCAAGGGCTTGGTCTGCCCCGTGGAGGACGCTCAGCACCCGGCACGGCTTCGGCTTCGTTGGCATCTGCCTTTTATTGGCTGCGGGGGGAGCAGGGGCTGGGGTGCAGGTCCGACCCTGCCTTTGGGGGGTTGTTCTCCAAGGGGGAAGCCTGGGGGGGGACCGGATGGGTGGGACGCAGCAAATGGCTCAGGGAGGGGAGTTGGAGTTGTGCTCAACCATCTGCCTGCCCCGGTGGTGGTGCCACGGTGCCAGCCCTGCCCAACTGCCTGTCCCACGGCTCTGCTGGCTGTTCGGGCCACCTACCAGCCCGGAGGGCCTCATCCTGCCCCGGCTCATCCTTCCCGGTGCTCAGAGGCCATTGCCCTGTATGTCAGCTGTGATGGTTTCCAGACCCTGCTGCGTTTATGCAGCCGTGGGAGGGTGGGTGTTTCCCCCCCACCCTCAATTTGCCCCCAGGAGCCCTGGGGCTGGACCCACAACCACACCACCGGCAGCCAGAGGGGTGGCACTGTCCTCTCGATGCACGGGGTCCCTAGGGGATGGATGGGCAGGTGAACCAGAGGGGGACAACTGGGGGTGGGGACTCATGGTCCCCCCGGGGGGGATGAGGCAGGGATGATGCTGCCCACGCTGGGCTGGGCACGGGATGGGGTCGGGGGTGGTAGCGCAGTGCGGGCTGGCAGCGTGGAGACCACAGAGCCGCCCATCCCACGCCTGGCTCTATAGGTCTGAGACCTCCCCTGAGTAGGCGCTGGGGTCCTCATCCGACCGCGTGGTCACCTTGAACTGCCGCCGCAGGAAGCCCCCGTAGCGCTTCTGATTGTCCCACTTGAGCTTGGGCCGGATCCGGCGCATGAAGCCGCCGTAACGCTTGTGCAGCTCCGCCAGCTCCTGCCCCTCAGCCCCGGCACCCGTGGGCTCCTCGCTCCCATCGCCTGCTGGCGCCGGTCCCAGGTAGTCCTCGGGGGCCTCCCGCTCCCCCGGCTTGCGGCCAAAGCCCCCAAACTTCTTGCTGAGGCCACCCTTGCTGTGGGCATTCTCGCGCAGCAGAGCGAGCAGCTTCCCCTTGGCCATCTTCTTCATGAAGCCCCCGTAGCGCTTGGCCGGCACCGGCTGCAGCTCCGCAGGACCCAGCTCCTGCTCCAGCTCTGCCTCATCCTCCTCTGCCTCCCGAGGGGAGGGGTCTGTCCCTTCCGCGAGGGCCACCAGCGGGGCCAGGAGCGCCAGCGCCTTCCTGCACGTCTCCCACTCGGGGCCGGGTGGCAAGGAGCCCTGGCATTCCCACAGGCACATCTGCAAGACAGCGGCCGCAGCGGCCCCAGGGCACCCATCGGCATCACGCCACTGCTCGGGGGGACCCCCCTGCCTTCCTCCCACCCTGCTGGGGGGATGCTCCCACCCCAAACCTGAGGGTCCGCACCCACCGTACTCCCAAGCTTAGCGAAGAGCCAAACCTTACATGTTCCCAGCACCCTGGGGTGCCCACGACCACCACCCCGGCAGCACCCAGCACCCGACCATGCACCAGCACCCGTGACGCCCCTGCTGCTGTGACCCGCCCTGGCTAATGGCTGCGTGGGGCCAGCACTCACCAGGGGCCGGACATTGGTCTCGGTGCCGTGGGTCTGGGCTGCGCAGAGGGAGCACTGGGTCACGCAGTCGGCGGATGCCGCTGCAGCCAGAGAGAGGCAGAGGGCCAGCGCCCGCCACGCCATCTCACTCCGCAGCCGCTGCCTGGGGAGGGCGAGACAGCACAGAGCCCATCACCTTCCCTGCGCCAGCTCCAGGGAGCACATCACCACCTCGCCAGCACCCTCGGCGTGGGGCACATACCACCTCCGCCTGCGCGGCTGCTCCTGGGGGCGTCCATCGGGACCTGTGCCTGCGAGACTCACCTCCGGGTGCTGCTCCTGGGTCCCAGGCACGGAGATAAGAGGACAGGAGTGACGGGGAGGGACATTGTGGGATGCGGTCCCTTAGCCCGGCTGCAGCCTGGTCCTTGGCACAAGCCCTGAGCCACGGCCAGGCTCCCAGAGCCACCAAGGTCCCCAGGGCAGGGGCCACCGTCCCGTCCCATCCCGTCCCATCCCGTCCCATCCCATCCCATCCCATCCCATCCCATCCCATCCCATCCATCACTCCTTCCGTACCATTAGAAAGAAAAGCCCCTTTTTTTTCTTTAGCATCAAGTTTCTCTGCAATATTGCAATCGCCGTGTTTGCGTGTCGCAGAGGGGATGAATCACCAGCTCTCCCCCTTGGCCTTGGGGAAGAAAAGCACCGCGATCGGAGCCGCCAGCAGAAAGGGGACAGGGGAATGCCATCGACCAGTATCGTCTCACCCCAGGTTGCTGCACCTCGCATGGGGGCAGCCCTGGCTCCCCTCCCTCCCACCCGCCGCTTCTGCTGGGCTGATGCAGAAGGAGGGAGGGAGAAAAAAACAGATTTCAGGTGGAAGCCTACCTGCAAGCCACGATCGCCATCCTTTCAGCCTGCCAGGAGCCGTGCCGGCTCACCTCCGGAGCCTCTCACATCCACAGACAAGACCAGGGAGGGCTGCACATGCTGTGCAGTGTCTGGGAGAGGGGCTGTGCCAGCAGCAGTGCCCGGTGCTGCTCCAGAACCCCCCGGGTGAGGCTGGAGGGGTCAGTGCTGGCCCCAGCTGCAGTGCCACAGGACCACGGTGACACTGGCACCGCAACGGCTCCGGGAGCAAGAGTCGAACCCAAAGGGGTGCACTGGCAACACGCACCCGCCTGCCTCCTTGGCTGCTTTTATCTGGGGTGGGAAGGCATGACCCAGAGGGATCTGTTACACATTAATGACGCATATTAGAGACTATTGTATTCTCCAGCAGTATCTGCTAATGTACTGTAATTGGTACCGATGAAGAAATGTTAATGCCACAGTATTAATTCATGCTAGATTAAAATTTAATTTGAATTATCTGCACCATCGTGTGTCAAGCTGTCTGCATTCCTCGGCTGCACCACGCGCTGGCTCCGTGCAGCCCTAAGTGCATCACCTCAACTCGCCCTGGCAAAGTGGCGGGCACCAGGGCGGGCAGATGGGCACAGACATGGCAGGACCTCAGCCAGCCCTCGCCGCTGAGACACAGTGACGGTCCCTCATCGCCTCGCCACCACCGAGAAAGCACCGATGAGCCAGGACTCACCAGCCGTGCAGGTAGGTATCAGCTGCAGCACCGAGGGGAACCAAGCTCCCAAGAAAACCTGTTGGTTGCTTCAAAGCAGCCCCACTGAGAAAGCTTCCCGCCCCCCCCATTTTCCCACCCGCTTCCCCTCCCTTGCTCCTGCCACGCTCCTCTGCTGCCGGCAGCCCCGTGCCCTGCCGCAGCTGAAGAATCGGGGGCTTCATGGCATGCGGGGGAGCTGCAGCTCTCCGGGGCACACTGGGACCAAGGACCCTCCATTCCTGAGCACCCCGGAACACCCTGTGGCAAACCTACCTCATCCAGGCGATGCCACGAATGCCCCCACAGCGCTCTGCCTGCTCCTGCAGCGAGGGGGGGACTGGCGAAACTCGGTCAGGAAAAGGGGTGTAAAACAAAGGGCTTTGGAAAAAATGCGCAAAAAAACACACAAGGGGAGAAAGAAGAAAAACAGAGTTAGAGCTTGATCCCGCGTTACCTGGAGGTGCCCTGTGGCCCCGGAGTCATCCCTCCTGCAGAAATGCCTCCACAGGATCGTGGCAGTGTCTGGCAATGCCAGCGGTGGGTCCCGGCTGCCGCAGCCACCCTCAGCGCATCCTACCTGTGTCAGTCACCCACCGGGGTTCCTTCCTCCTCTCCCATTTCCACTCCAGTTTTTGGTGCACAGGTTTCGCTCGTGCATGGGAAAGCCCTGAGCTGTGTCTGTGCATCCCAGGAGTCCGTTATAGACTCAGCGGCCCAAGGAGGGATGTGGAATCGGGACTGTGCGTGCTGGGCGGCACAGAGACCGACCCCCCCATCATGATTAACCCGTGATTATTTCTAGTGAGGGATGTGAACAGCTCTCCCAGGCTGAGCAGGTCTCTCCTCCCACACAGGTCTAACTCCGGCAGGTTAGGACCCTGCGGAGATTTCTGGTGGAGGAGAAGAATCACTTTCCAGCCATTCCTTTCCCTACCTTTAAAAGTGACCTGGGAATGCCTTCAGGACAAAGCTTCTCAAAAAAAAGCCGATGACTTTTGGAAAAGAATCGCAGCAAAACCCAGCCCTGCAGCCGCTGCCGCTGCTCGAGCCAAGTGGAGGGGAGACGGAAACCTCCCCCCATCCTCTCCCCACGCTCCCTTTGCCCCTCTGAGCCCCAGGTGTCCCTGCCGCAAGGGTGGCAGACATGGCATCGGCGTCGAAACAAAGCCCAGCAAAGCTCTGGGAGCAGTTCACAGGCTGTGAAACTGCTCGAGGGACAAGAGGAGCACCTGCGGCCAGGCGGCAGCCCCTCTAAATAACGCCACAAGCCCAGCCGTGAGCCGCTCTCAGCACCGTGGCTCAGGGGGTGTTTTTAGAGAGAGTCACTTTTTGGTGAGCAAGAGCGATACCCCAGCTGCACCCACGCCATGGGAGCAGGATGGTGACCCCAGCAGCCCTACCTGCCGCTGCTCCCCGTCCCGCCGAGCACCCGCTTCGCCCAGTCAGGACGGGTCGTGGGTGGTGGGTGTCCCTCCGTGGGTGTCAGGCTGAGCCGGTCATCGGCGGCGGTGGTGAGGCTGTGCTGGCTGGTGGCCCCGCGGCGGTACCCGGGGTGCCCACTGGACTCACTGCCCGCTGGATCCCACCCCGCTTTTATGGCCACGGAGTCTCCTCCTGCAGCGGGGCCCGGCTGCGCTCGGCGCCGCGGAGCCAATCGGGGCGAGGGAAGCTGTGAATAATCAGCCCCGCAGCATCCTCGCCACCTCCCGAGCAGGCTCTCCCGCCGTGACGGGGCCTCCCCGCAGCCCCCTGGCCACCCCAGGGGCAGGGGTGCACGTCCCGCTGCTACACCATCGCCGGCTGCATCCCTCGGGGACCCCCGACAGCCTCGGTCCTCGGGGATGAAGTGCTTGCCCCAAACGCGGGAGGTGGCAGGGCACCAGGATGGGGTCCATCTCCCCCCACCCCACCTGTGTGCCGGAGGGGTTTGGCTGCTGGGGGTGCGAATCTCCCCTGGGCACCAAATTCAAATCCCGGCCGCTCCCCAGGCTGAGGAGAGGCACCGTCTTCCTGGCGATGCCAGGGAGAGGAATGAGCCCGTCCAAAGCCCCTGGGAAGGATGAGAGGGTCTTCACAGCCTAGGAAAGGCTGGTGCCCCCCTAACCCACCCAGCCTGGCTGCGGTTGGGCAGCAAAGCCCTGGCAGGGAAACCCCCCACCTCCACACCAAAGGGGCTTGGACCCACCAGGCTTCCCCCCAGCCCCGTCCCTGTTCCTCCTCCTCCTGAGGACAAACCTGAAGAAATGAGCCAAAGGGGCAGGGGGAGTGGGGTGGAGGGACAGAGACACCCCCCTGCCTCCCCCACTCAGCCCTGAGTCCCGTTCACACATTTCCAAGCCCGATTTGGGGGTGAAGGAGGGCAGTGCTTGGCAATGCCAGCCTCCCCCCACCTCTCCCCGAGCCCACGCTCCACCGTCCTCCTGCACTCTGTCCCGACAGAGGTGTGGGGCTGGGGGGGTCCGGGGCACAGACCCTGCGGGGCCAGGGCAGCCTGTCCCGTCCTGTCCCGTCCCCTGCAGCCCTGGCGGGTGCGAGCGCATCCCACACGCAGCCGGCAGCGCAGCCCGTCCTCTCGCCTTGAAGATGGAGCTATTTTTATCGGAGCTCAAGAGGGATGTTTCCCAGCAACCTGCCTTTTTCCCCGACTCAAACACCAGCTGCCGGACCCGGTGTCCCCTGCTCAGCCCTCCCGGTGCTGGCAAGGGGCACAGGGGCCATTGGCATGGCCAGGACCCTCCACGGGGCACCCGGCAGGCGCAGATGGGCGAGGAGGGCAACGTGCGCCAGCTGCCTGTGGTCCCCCATCCCAAAGGCTGGTGGCTGCCTCACTAGCCCCCACGTTTGGGATGCCGGGCTCTGCTCCCCAGACAGCATGTGGGTTCCCACAGCTTTTGCTTGGAGGTGGATTTTGGCTCACCTGGGCTGCGGCTGTTCCAGCACGGAGGGGCTGAGGGAGCAGGGTGAGGCAAGGGCAGGGCATCCTGCACCTCCCCAGGGCCCATGGAGGAGTTGTCCCCTGCGGGACCCATCCTGGGAGGCGGCAGTGCTACTGTAAGGGGGGATGGAGGCTCCTGCCCTGAGGGGGCACTGGCAGAGGGCAGCCACAGCCCCCCCTCGCTGCTGCTGTGTGCTGGGCTGTGCAGGCACACAACAAAGCGGAAGAGAGCAAACCACAGCTGCAAACCACCACAGACATGCCGCAGGCAGCCCCCGGGCAGGTTTAACCCTTGCTACTGGGACCAGTGGTCCTGTGGGCACTGCAGACACGGTGGAGAAGAGCGTTTCTTACGCCAAAACCGTTATTTCTATCCGATAGCCCTTCCAACCCCTGAGGTCCATCCATAAAGCCCAGCCTGCCCAGTCCAACCTGCCGTTATGCGGGCAAATGGAGCTGTGACGTGTCTTCGGGTGAGAGCAACAGCATCGCCCCAAAGGCCGGTGCCCGCCCAGGGACACGGAGCACAGAGGGGACCAGAATGGCCATGGCTGCCCACCCCAAAAGCGGACCTGCTTGCAGCATCCCCCTGGAGCCCAACGGCCCGGGGTGCAGCTGCCTCCCCGTGCAGGGTAATTGCACCAGAGGGAGATGCGCTTCTCGCGACAGAGCAAACCCCACAGGCACCGAGAGAAAAGTCGTTTGTAACAAGGTTCCTTCCACAGGGCTGATTCTCTTTGCTCCGGGAGGAAGGTCAAGGTACTCCTGTCCCCGGAGCAGAGTCATCTTGTTTTCTACACGTGCCACGGATGTGCTGAGCGGGGCGAGAGCGTTCACCCCGGGGCAGGTCATGGTCCGGGCAGGCATGGGGTGGGTGACAGTGTCCCCCCGGGAAAGGAGCTGGGAGCGAGCCCACCCACCAGCAAGTTTAATTAATATTCATCTGCCGCTTCCTAATGGGAAACTGTCTCTGAGTCACACTGACATTTCCCTGGGACAATGGTAATTAAGCACCTGGGTAAGAGAAATGTGTGGTAATAGAAAAGTTAAGTTTTCTTAACTGCATGAGTGAAAAGCGGGCTCGGCGAGGAGGGGGACGAGTGTGTGTACCAGGCTCCCGCGAAAGCAAGTGGGAGTTAATGGCAGATAACGTCACCCGTGGCAGCGGCACGGCTCTGCCCCGACGCCTCCAGCCCAGACGCGGCACCTCTGGCTCCGCAGCCACAAGGGTGCCCGGCTCCCCACCCCGAGACGGGGTTAAGTTGTCCCCACAGGCAGGACGAGCTCTACTGGCCGCCTGGGCTGTCCCTGAGCAGCGGGACTGTGACTCGGCGCTGCTGGTGGGAGCATCCCATGGGAAGGCAGTTGCTCTGCTGCAGTTCCTCCAGCTTTATCCTATTCAGTGGGACAGGGCTTTTCCAGAAAATCCCAAGATGTCCGTTCACTCTCCCTCCTGGCCTTGAAGCAAGGCAGGGTGGGAGGTGGCCTTTTCGCGGGCAGATGTGGACATGGGGCAGCACGGGCTGCCAGCAGAGGATGCACTGGATGCATTTCGTGGGTGATGAGAAGCCATGACAACTCCGTGAGGAAAACTGGGGAGGTGGGGGGAGGTTATGCCCAGGGCCTGCTCCCAACTGCCCGCAGGAGCCGTGCAGTCTCCGATTGACTGCGACAGCACCGGAGCAAACCTCCGGCGGCTGCACCGGCATGATCGTGGGGCAGATGCCAGGCGGGCAGCGTGGAGCAGGGGGAGGTCACCACTGCAGGGGATGCAGCAGCGCCAGAACAGCGGTGTGGGACTGGGAGCCGATTCAGCCCCTGCCTGCGTCACGCCACAGCGGCTCAAGGACACCCCACAGCCCAGGCGGGCACACGTGCGGGCACGCGGCGACCTCCCTGTGTGGGCAGCAGGCATAAGTGGCCACTCGACGCCGGTACAAAAAGCAGAGCCCACGTAAACATGGCGAGTCACGCCGCTGCCATCGTCCCCACCGCCGGCATGCGCCACGCCAGGCTGCCGAGCGGCACCGGGAGCACAGCGCTGCAGCGCGGCCCCCTCATCCCCCAGCCTGGGAGGTGAAGTGGCTCCATTTAGAAGCAAATTGAGTTCAAACCACTTGCAGAAGCCGCAGCCCGTGCTGCGCCACAGAGGGTCAGCCCCGCCACGGAACCCACCACCCACCCCACATGCTGGATCTTGGGTGCCGGTGGCTCTGGGGGTCTCCGTCCCACCCTGGGAGTGAGGGGGGGGACACACCAGCATGATGCAGCCCAGAGCTGCTGCGGGCTGCGTGATCAGAAAGGCACACGCCTTCGAAATGAGTCAAGAAACCAGTGATTTTTCAAGCGCCTCCGTAAACTGGCTCTGTGGATGCTCTCCTTGACCGTTGGCAGAGCGCCCGCCACTAACGTCACCTGCATTGGGGGCAGGAAAATGTGGGGAGAAGTTGCTGAAAAAAACCCTGTTATGGGGTTTTATTGCCGTCCCCCCCTCTCCCAGCACACGGGGAGCGGCATGGTGGCATGTGAAGCTCCAAACCCTGCGGGCCACCAGCTGCCCACCCCCAGTAGCACCAGTCCCAGCAGTCTGGTGTCAGGATTAGCCACCTTCCACCACCCGGACTGGACAGACGCTCACAATGTCCCCGGCTGGGGTGGGGGTGAAAAGCAGTTTGGGGACAGTGTGTGGGACAGGGAGGGGTCCCTGGGGGGAACGGACGCAGCCATCCCAGACCACCTGCCTGCAGGAGCAATGCAGCCAAACCAGCCCCACCAGGAGCCAGGACCCGGGACCCGAGTCACGGGGGACACGGCCATCCCGGGGGGACACGCCGCGGAGTCCCGGCACCTCGCAGTCGGTGACCGACGCATTTCCCATCCCGCGGGCGATGTCCCCCGGGATCTCAGCGACTTTCCCGGGGAACTTCCTGCTGGAAACCCCGCAGCGAGCCCCGAGGGGGGCGCGTCGCACCGTTCCCGGCGGGGTGAGCGCCGGGAGGGACCCGGGACTCTCAAACCCGCCCCGAGCCCCGCACCCGCCCTTCCCGGTGCGGTTGCGCGACACCATCGCCTCCCCGGTGCAGCGACCGTCCCTCCCGGTGCGGCAACCGTCCCGGTGCGGGGGAGGGGCGGGGTCACCCCCCGCAGTTGCATAACAGGTTACGTCAGGGGTTACGGCTCTTATCCTGCCGCCCCGCCCGTTAACACGCCGCCGGAGCCCCGTGAGCCGG
>VZSF01001597.1:26172-85340 GCA_013398295.1 Chionis minor | reverse complement strand
ATCACCCCATAGCTCAAATCCCTCCTTGGCATCACCTGCCCGCAGAGAAGCACCTAAAGCCCCCCCACACCTCTCACAACACCCCTCGCTCTGCCTTAACTCACTGCTCTTCCAGTATAACCGCCTCTGGGCTCCCCCCACTGCACCCCTGGTCGTCTCAGTCTGCTCTGTCACCCCTGCCAGCCCTGGGGTCACACCGTGCTTCGGTGGTACCTGCCCCAGGTGTACTCCCCACTGCTCCCCTCGCGCTCCTCAGTCCTGTCCCTGCAGGGGTCCCTCTGCTGCCCCAGAACCCCTCTTTGCTGCTCCCCAGCCCAAGCACCCCCCCTGGGGTCCCTGTGCAGCATCACCTGTCCTGGGCTCTGCCCTGTGCTGTGCCCTTGTGCTTTGCCTGTGCGTCCCCTCCACTCTCCCCTTCCTCTGCGTGCTGCTCCCAGGGACACCCTTCCCAAAGTCCCCACCCTGTGTCCTGCCTGTGGGGTCCCTCCGTGTGCCCTGCACCTCTGCAGCACCCCAGCCCTGTGCCCCTCCTCCTGAGGGACCCTGTTGTCACCTCCAGGCTCAGACCCAGCTCTGGGGAGCATCCCTGTGTGCTGCCTGCAGCCCTCCCCTGCACCCCCTGCTAACACTTCCCTCCTCCTCCGTTGCACCCCCTCCTGGGGCTCCCTCTGCTACCCTGACCTGTGCCACAGCCCACACATATCCCTCGGGGACCTTCACCAGTCTCTGCCCCAGTCATGCCACCAATGCAGTCCCATTTCTTCTGAGCACGCCAAGGCTGCAGCCTGTTACCGTGCTCTGCCTGCTTTCCTGACGTCTTGCAGCTTTGGGACAGTTCTTTGTGCTCTCCTGTCCCTGTGTCCCTCCCCTTCCCCCCAGTACTGGCTCTGTGGGGACAGCCCTGGAAGCACCAGTGCCTGTAGCTTGGGCTGACAACCCCATCTTCCCCTGGGGTCCCTCGGCAGCATCATGGAGCTGTCAGGGGTCACCTTCTCCTGCCACAGCCGATGACTGTGATGGTGACATCTCCAAAATGCTCCCTCCCTCCCTCCCTCTGCTCCCTTGGCTGCTTGTCAGACCCAGCTCTGCCAATGTGCAATGAAGATGTGGAAAAATACCAGAGCCCTGTATCCTCGATGCCCCCGTGCCCCCCAGCCTGCTGCAGCTAGAGCCAGCTCACCCCAACCCCTCCCTTCCCCAAACTTGTGTGCCAGGACTCCTGTACGCTCCTTGGGGAGCTCAGTCCTCCCTGGTGGAGGCAGCCTCCAAACCTTGGGCCAGGCACAGGATTCCCACAAGGCTGCTGAGACCCATCCTCCGAGCAAACCTCTGGTTCTCAGACTGTCCCTGTCCTCTCCGCACTCCTGGGGGGAACATGTCCAGGCCTGATCCCGCTCTCCCTTCACGCTCCGTACACAGCCACCCAAGGGATCCTCCCCAGGAAGGGCAGTGTCCTAATTTCTGTATAGCCTGGGTGCTTCCTTTATGTGCTCTCGTGGGCACGACTCCGCAGGAGAGATGCCAGCTCTTCCCTTCGGGTGTGTGTGCAGCTGTAGCAAGTCATACTCTTTCTGGCAGATACGGGGGTTTCCTGCCCCCCTTCTTTGTCACGTTGCGCACCCTGGGAAGAGGTGGCGTGACTCGGGGAAAGCTCTCAGGTAGCTATAGGTGTCCCCTGACTCTAGGTGGGGAGTCCCCTGACTTCCCTGCCGTGGGGAGGGCTGTGCCTGCCTGGTCCTGCTGCAGTCTGAAGAGGGGAGCACAGCTGGGCTCTTCATCCTGAGGCCGGAGAGCAGCAATTTCACTCCCCAAACCAGAGTGTATTCTCCCATCCATCTGCCTTCCTCCTGACTGCCCCCTGGGCTGTGTTGTGCTGGCCGCAGGCTCGGGCAGGGGCTGTGCTCTCTGCCTTCCCAAGCTTTGGGTCTGATACGGCACTGATAAATATTTTCAAACCAAAAGCTGGAGCTAGATGAGTCTCCCAGGTCTGCTTGTTTTTCCTTCCCTGTCTGCAGCACGCGGGCTGCGTGTGTGGAGCTGCTGGGCTGCCGCTCCAGCCGAGGTAGCCAGCACGTAGCTGTGCTGCCGTGCCATTCTGCACGACCGCAGCTGGGCTATTTACGGGCCGGCACAGATGCTGTGCCAGTGCGCCAGGCTCAGGGCACTGGGGGGGATTAGTCGCAGACTTTCTGAAATGGGAGCACAACTGTCGGGATACCAGGCCATGTCGGGTCTCAGCTACAGCGCGGAGCCTCAACCTTCATAATTTTAATGAGATGTGGAATTACAAATTTTAAAAGCAGAATGCAAAAAGGAGGCTGAAAGCCCAGTACTGAGCCGGGAGGAGAGGCATGTGCTTGGTGCCCCGACACACGCACGCCTTCAGGGCTTGTGCATGGCCACGTGCCCCTCTTGTTCCTAACCTGTGACAGTGATAAAGCTGCCTCAAGTGAACCTGTGTAGGGTGTTGCTTCCTAGCACATCACCCACGGGGCCACCGACTCGCTGCTGGTGCTCAGCCACGCTCGCAGGCTGCCCTGGCATCGCCCACGCATGTTACCATCAGTCCCAGCACCGGGGCTTCATGCTGCTGGGTCTCATCTCTCTGGCGCAGCCTCTTTGCACAGAGGGAGTCAGAGGTTACACGCAGCAGTGGGATGCTGCTTCTGCTGTCAATTAGATTTTTTTTTTTTTTCCCTGCGATACTAAGCAAATTAGCAAGCTGTTAACGAGCTCCCAGGGTAGGTCGTGGGAGGGCTGCTGGTTTGGAGAGGTTAGTGTGTGCCATCCTGTGTTTGGGCAGGGAGCGAGCAGGGATGCTCACTTGGTGATGGAGAACAGGTCTGGCCTGTCATCTGCATCTCTTCAGCTCTTGGCTGCTTGACTTCAGTTTGCTCACATCTCATCTTTAGGAAGCGGCTTGTCAGGTCTTTATGTTCAAAGATGTTTGTTTTGAAGGCAGGAAGATGATTTAACAACTAAAACACTTTCAGATTATAGAAAGAAAATGAGGAAATATTACTCTTGGCTTAAGCCTCTCCTAGCAGCGCTCCACCCAAAATGAAGTGCATGGTGCTAGCAGCTACTGCTGGGTCAGTGGCATCCTCCCTGTGCTTGCTGACGTCCAGGGGCCAATTTTTAAATCAGAGGCTTCATTATGCTAAAATCAAACCTTGGCTTGTTGGAGCCAGCAGGTCCTTGCTGCTGACAAGCTGGTGTTTGAGCCGATTCCCTGTGGGAAGGGGCTGTCGGCAGCGCTGCCGTGTGAGTGCCCTCACCCTCCAACCCGTGTGCCCTGGCTTGATGCTCCTGGCCACACGTGGGCATGGGGTACTGCCGCGCTCCCTGTCGTGGTGCAGTTCCTGGCTGAGAGGAGCCAAACCCTTGTACTCCCCGTGTTGGGGCTACATGGATGCTGAGGGGAGCAGGAAAACGAAGCCCTGTGCCCTGCTGCCCTGGGGTTTAGCAAATCCAGGGTGGCAGCAGCGGTGTGAGCTGAGGCTGTCCTGGCTGTGCAAAGATCTCTGCTCCCATTTCCATGCTGTCACTCTAGTCTCACCGAAGGGTGGCTTGCACCGGAGAAGCTGCTTTTCCTCTCTGGTGTTTTGATCTCCAGAGCCAAGCTGTCCTGTGCTGCTCCCAGTTGGCCCTTGGGCTCATGTGCTGAGCCCCCTCTCCAGCACTTTTAGGGGCCTCATTTGGTTCCTCAAGTTGCACCCGCTGCCCCCTATCTCCAGCCTGTTCACGGTCCCTCCCATCCCCCAGACCTAACCTTCATCTTCTGCTGAGGGCAGGGAGGTACAGCCAAATCCTTCTGTTGTGCAGACTTTCATTTCCATAGCAGTAGCCATGGATACAGACTGTTTGTGCAAATAACCAATATTCCCACCCACACCGATCACTGACCATTGCAGGCACAGGCGCCGGCCGGCCCAGGGCTTGGTGTCCATGGCAGTCATTGGCTTTACCTGCTGCTGGAAGTTTGCTTTCCCAGATGCTCTCTAGGGCTTTGCTAAAACAAAACCCAACTTTGTCAAATGGGTGGAGTTATTTAACTGCTTTCAAAACACTTGGATTAGTCTATGTGACTTGTTAACTGTGGCAGAGGTGAGTGGTGTCCTCCAGCTTCTCCCTTATGGTGCTTGAGGGTGAAAAAAACCTAGTTCCTAGAGCAAAATGATGCCCTGGTTGTGTGTGCAGGCTCTGTCGGTCACCTGGGTGCTCTGTGCAGGTGATGTAGGATCTGGCAGCAGGATTTGCATCCTGGCATGGGCTAACATGGCCGGGTTATCAGACCGTGGTTAACGGGCTGCCATACGATGCCAAGATGTCCTGGGAAGTGCCGGCAGCAGACCCAGCCCTGTTAGCCGATACGATGCTGTTGCATTTCTCCGTGTCTCTATTTTATGTGCAATGGAGTGATTTACCTTGGCAGGGGATTTGTGGAGTAAATCCTAGATGCGATGAATTGGACCTGAGATGGTCTGAGCTTGAAGCGCTCAAGGAGATGTCTGGTGAAGGAAGAAGCTGTTGGGGCATAATATTGAGTAGCAGCGCTAACGAGTGAGGCAACAGTTATAAGTGTGGCTGAGATTGCACTTAAATGTTTCCTACTTGGGCCTACAATTTCTTCTCTTTAAAGGCTTGTTGGCACTTAACGAAAGCTGTATGAAGTGTCAGAGCTCCCCTAGCACAAACGCAATGCTTGAATGCACAAATTTTAGCCTAAGAAGAGCCAGCGTGCTGCAAGGCTGTGACACTGGTATGACTGTTATTACCAGGGCTGTACTGGCCCAGCGTTAAGGGCTGTGATTTACTCCCTCCTTGCAGTTCTAAAGGGTAAGGTATAAGTCAGCCTTTACCTTCTGCAGCAGAGCTCAGGGAGAGCTGACGTTCATGCTGAACTGATATTTTTTTCACGTAGACTCGCTGCTAATTGTGCTTTTAATGTCTGCTGCTGTGGCTTTCAGAGTCCGGGGGGATTTATCTGATGGTAGTGCAGGAAAATAACCCGCCAATTCCAAGTTTCCCTCTAAGCACCCAAGATGACGTGTGCTCGGTCTCACTCACACACCTGCACTTTGCTGGGAATGGGTCCCTGAGCTGGCTCCCAGGCAACGAGCTCAGATAAATGTGGCGCTGGTGTGTGACACTCAACAGGGTCCTAAAACACTTGAAGCCACAGCAGTGCCAGCATCGCTGCTGGTACCCTGCAGTGCGATAGGGCCCAGTCACATTCCTACGGCATTTACTATCTACATAAACCGGACCCATCCCTTGCCTGTGTGAAGTTAGTCTGGACATTCTTCAACGTGCCTGAAAAACCCCTCTTTCTTTTGTCCCTCTTGGTTAGGTGAGAGGATCCTGGGTTATGCGGAGGAACCTTGCTATCTCTGGTTTGTCATGGAGTTCTGTGAAGGGGGAGACCTCAACCAATACGTGCTCTCACGAAGACCCGACCCGGCGACAAACAAGAGCTTCATGCTGCAGCTGACCAGCGCCATTGCCTTCCTGCACAAAAACCATATTGTCCACCGGGACCTGAAACCAGACAACATCCTGATAACCGAGAAGTCTGGCACCCCTGTTCTCAAGGTGGCCGACTTCGGGCTGAGTAAGGTCTGTGCTGGCCTGACTGCTCGGGGCAAGGAGGGTGCGCATGAGAACAAAAATGTGAATGTGAACAAGTACTGGCTGTCTTCGGCTTGCGGCTCTGATTTCTACATGGCGCCTGAGGTCTGGGAGGGACACTACACCGCCAAGGCTGACATCTTTGCCCTCGGCATCATCATCTGGGCCATGATTGAGAGGATAACTTTCATCGACGCGGAGACCAAGAAGGAGCTGCTGGGGACCTACATCAAACAGGGGACTGAGATTGTGCCTGTTGGGGAAGCGCTGCTAGAAAACCCAAAGATGGAGCTGCACATCCCTCAGAAACGCAGGACTTCGATGTCTGATGGGATCAAGCAGCTCTTGAAAGACATGTTGGCTGCTAACCCGCAGGATCGACCTGATGCCTTTGAGCTTGAAACCAGAATGGACCAGGTTACATGTGCTGCTTAAATTCAGGGCAGGGCACTGCTGTGCTTTACCGCTGGGTAAGTGATCTGCAGTTTGTGTATTATTCTGTCTGCTGTACCAGCCTGATAATGCATTTTGTAGTGACACAAAGGAGTCTGTTATGTTCCCAGAGCTATTTCTATAGTGATTCATCAGAGCACTGCTTCGTAATTTTTTTCCCTCCACCTATTCTACTGCAAAAATAAAGTAGAGGTGGGAAACAGAATTAGCAGCTGCATGTCCTGCTGCTGCCCAAAGGCCTAGCGGAGCTGGGTAGGAGCTCTGCTCCTCAGCGGTCCTGGCCCGTGGCTGAGAGAGGCTGGTGCACGGCAGAAACACCCACGAGCACCCTCTGACAGGAGCTTTGGTTAAGTCCATCTCTCCCTGGGGCAGGGAAGGAGCTGCCAGTTCCGCCTGCTCTGCTGTATGGTGTAATTTCTGTGCTCAGTGCCGAGTACCTCGATGTCTAGCACAGTCCCTTTCCTCTCTGAGACTCGGACAGGACACTTCGGGGCTTGGCTGCCTCGCTGAGCAGCACCAAGTGGAGTGGCAGGTCTGTCTCAGAGCAGACAAAGCTGTTTCCTTTGCTTTCACCTACAAAGCATGTGGGTCTGTCTTGTTTCATTTCCTTGCTAAAGGCAGGACTTCCCTTTGGTGTGAATTGCGGTTGCCCAAACCCAGTAGGATGCTTTGGTACTCCAGCATCTGCATTTTTAGACCTGTGTCTGCTCAGGAAGGAAGTTTACAAAACAGTTGTGCTCAGTCTGAGCTCAGCTCTGCTCAAGCAGAGTCCCCTCCTTTCTCCCCCCAGCTTGGTTCCTAAATAGTCCCAAGCTCAGAGCTCCCGGTTCTGAGGCTTGGGTGGTCACACATGATCTGGAAGGACACTCAGGGACATGGGGTAGCTGGTGGTGTCATTAACCAGGACACTAAAGAACTGGGAGGCGTTGCCTGCATGGCAAAGCTGTCTGTAAACAGGAGCTGTTACTAGGGTTTCTCCTGGCCAAACACTTCAATGAAACTGAAAAATTACAGATTACAGGGGGGTGAGGCTGACGTCTTCCTAGCCCAGGTTCTTTCCCAAGCTCCTAGAGACTGCCTGATGGTGGTTGGTCACAGGAGACCTCTGGAAGCCTGTGTCAGGTGCTGGCATTGCAGCTTGGGCTCCCAGCCCTTACCTTGCCCCAAAATCACACAGGTGCTGCTGGACCAGAGCAGACCACAGATACCAGAGAGCCGAGAGGGATGAAATGGCTGTTCTCGCCAGCAAACACTCGGCCTTCAGCCTCGCGGCCGATGGCTGCATGCCTGGCCCGCTCCCGAGGGCAAGCCTCCAGCAGCAGGGTGGTGGGGAAGGTGGGGGCATTTCAGCAGATTTTGCTTAAAAAACCCTCATTGCTGCGCATTTGAGGGTTCCTGAGCTTATGTAAAGCAATGCACCGCCCGTCCCCTCTCTGCGTGTGAGCCCAGGTGAGCTTTGTGCTGCTTGCAGAGAAATCAGAATGTAGAAATGGAAAGGCCCATGGGGTAGGTCTAATTCTGTCACTGCTGGTTTGTCTAAACTGGTCCACAAACCATCCCCTCTGCACCCTGGCACAAAATATTTAACGCCCTTAAGATCTCCAGCGCAAGTAATTGATGCGACTGCTTCCGCCTGGGGCTGGGGCTCCTTACTGGTGCCAGTGCAAGTGTGGGCTGGGGATTAGGGTGGGGGAGTGAATCCGCAGAAATGCGAGCCCTAAAGATGGGCGTGATAAAGTCCCGGAGCAAAAGCGGGGCACCCCACCTTGTGCCCCAGGGCGAGGTGTGGGTCTCCTCCGGCTGTGGGGAGCAGCTCCGCGGCCTGTCGGAGGGGGTCGGGTCGGGGTTTGCGGCCGCCATCTGCCATCGCTGTGTGCTGACACGATGCTGCTGCATTATGCAACCCGTGCCCTCCGGGGAAAATTCATCCTGCGCATATCTGCAGAATAGTACATGCAGGGATAACAAACACCGAGGGGACAGTCCTACCCCGGGGCTGTTTGCTTAAAACCCAGCTGCCTTCTGCAAACCTCCATCCGTGGATGGAGCCAGCCGTGAGTCTGCACCCATCGGCTCCGTCGGTGACACAGCTGCAGCAGAGATGGATGCACTTGTGTAACGCAGCCCGGCATACGTAGCGCGGCTGCTTGGCCCAGATTGGAGCCCGGCGCCGGCCATATGTTCACCGCAAACCCAGAGCGTTGCGCTGTGCGGTGGGGGAGCATTCCTCTGGCTTGTTTATGGGGCAGCAGAATATTTGGTGTGCTTTCCTATAGGGTTTTTCTCATGCGTCCTGTATTTGTGCATTCAAACCAGCCTGCCTCTGGCTGTTATTAAATGCAAATCTCATATTGGAAACCCGCTTGAGAAGCTTAAAATGGGATTTAGAGCAGGGCCTGAACCTGAATTCTGCTCTCAGGTAATTTAAGTTGACCGAGAAACTCAAATAACCTCTTCCAACTTAATTGTGGCACTGGCCCATAACTTATAGGGCTGCTGGGTCACGCAGTGGGATGCTCTTCCACAGGACGGCTCCAGACCCTGCTCAGCCTCGGTTCCTGTCATAACCTGGAAAACTGTGACCCTCCCTGACCCAGGCAAGCAGATTTTTGCTTATTCTTTGGTATGCCGCTGACCTCCTCTGTACTGCGTCCAGTCCAATGTATTCATCAATGACCTGGATGAAGGGATGGAGTGCACCAGCACCATCAGCAAGTTTGCTGATGACACGAAACTGGGAGGGGTGGTGACTGGAAGGCCGAGCTGCCATTCAGCCCGACCTGGACAGGCTGGAGAGTCGGGCAGGGGAAAAACCTTATGAAATTCAACAAAGCAAGTGTAGGGTCCTGCACCTGGGGAGGAATAACCCCATGCAGCAGTACAGGTTGGGAGCTGAGGCAGCTCTGCAGAGAAGGACCTGGGAGTCCTGGTGGCCAACAGGATGCCTATGAGCCAGCAATGTGCCCTTGTGGCCAAGAAGGCCAATGGCATCCTGGGGGGCATCAAGAGGAGTGTAGCAAGCAGGTCGAGGGAGGTCATCCTCCCCCTCTACTCTGCCCTGATGAGGCTGCATCTGGAGTCCTGTGTCCAGTTCTGGGCTCCCCAGTTTAAGAAGGACGGGGAACTGCTGGAGAGGGGACAGCAAAGGGCCACAAAGATGATCAGGGGGCTGGAGCAGCTTTCTTATGAGCAAAGGCTGAGGGGGTTGGGTCTTTTTAGTCTGGAGAAGAGAAGACTGAGGGGGGGATCTCATAAATGTCTACAAATACTTAAAGGGAGGGTGCCAGGAGGAGGGGGGCAGTCTTTTTTCAGTGGTGTCCAGTGACAGGACAAGAGGCAACGGGTATGAACTCAAATATAGGAAGTTCCATCTCAACATGAGGAGGAACTTCTTTACTTTGAGGGTGACAGAGCCCTGGCACGGGCTGCGCAGGGATGTGGTGGGGTCTCCGACTCTGAAGACATTCCAAACCTGCCTGGACGCCATCTTGTGCAACCTGCTCTAGGTGGACCTGCTCTGGCAGAGGGGTTGGACCAGATGATCTCTAGAGGTCCCTTCCAACCCTTAACATTCTGTGATTCTGTGATTTTGCTTTGTGTCCCAGCAACTCCGCCTTTAGTTCTGCGTGCACCTGCCAGTTGGTGGACTTAATGCTTTGTTACCCTTCCAAAATGTAGATATTAAATGTCGGGTCTCAGCCAGGAAAATGTTTCTGGCTTGGTTTCTGCTGGACACCAGGGTGTCTGGGGTGGAGACAAGCCTGCTTATCTCCATGCTCCCCTCACCAGTGCTGCTGGTGGCCCTGGGGCAGCAGGTCCAGCAGAGGTGGGCAGGATTTCCCTGGGCAAAACAAAAGTCTTCACTCTCTTATTTGAACAATGTGCTTCCCCACCTTCTGCACCAGGAGTTATCTAAAGCCTGAGATCGCTGTTCCCAAAAGCATGCCTTTTGGGCAAAGAGGACAAAAGCTTTTCTAGGACAGTTTGGGAGTGGCTGGATTGTGCTGGGTACCAGCTGATCGTCTCTTGTTTGCCCAGGCTGCGTGCTGAGGAGTATTTCACCCCTCCTTGTCAGTACAGGAAGGGCAGGTGACTCTCTACTCGCTCCTACTTCCCTGCAACTTGAACACCTTTTTCTCTGCACGTCTTGTAGCTGCCCTCTGAGTTCCTCAGGGCAGGCGAGGAGCATCTGGTGGACCCTGCTTCAGTGGGACCCTCTGACACTGGGGGTTTGTGCAGTGTGGATTGAGCACTTCTTGGACAAGTCGTTGAGGAGTGAGGTACAGCGAGAGCACGTGGGTGTTTGCTGCTTACTGGAGTGGCACCAGGAGTCTTGGCTGCAGAAACAAGGGGGCTCCAAGGGGAGCAAGCGGCAGCATTGCCCACCACCTACATGATACGCTTAAGAAACTTTGTTGTTTTAATTCATGTCGGACATCAAGCTGCAATGGTTGTGCTTGGTGTAGAAGGCAGCCTGTTCTGGTAGATAACATTCCATGATATTTTCACGGTGGATAAAACAATAGATCTGATTTTGGGCTGGATGCTCGAGGTGGATGGCAGGAATCTGTGCATGCCCTGTGGTGCAGACAGCAGCATCTGGGGGGCTGTCTTCAGTGAGAAGGTGTCTGACAGCAGAGGCAGCCTAGTGCCCTCTGGCACTTCTCCTCCTCCGTCACCGGGTTTTGATCATTCCAGTTTCATCTGGAAGGAACTGTTTGCATTTGCATTGTTCTCCTCTTTGCATTTTCAAAATGTGCTGGGAGCTGATGCTGAACAAGCTCGTCCGCTCTCCCTGTGTGATGGTGTCTGTCCCCGGCGAGAGCTCGCTGGTGCGGTGCCCAGCCACTCCTGAGCACCGCTGATAAACTGCTGTCCTGCAGAATTTCAGAGCCGGAGGGCCGGGGTCGGAGGCACATCAGCAGTGTCTGCGATGGTGAGCTGTCAGCAGGGCCGTTTCATCGAGTTGGGTCTTGTCTGTTAGTACCACTCAACTCCAATTTCCCCATGCGGTAGAAGCGCCCTGACCCTGCTGGCTGGGAGCAGGCGAGCAAGCCAAGGAAAAGGGTAGCGGTTTCATTTCTGAAACGATGTTGGGTTTGACTTCAGACTGTTTTCAGTGTGGTTTGTGAGTCTTGGCATGGTCAAAACAAGCCATAGGACAGTAAAAGCAAGATCCATTCCTCTTTTTGGCCGTAGCAGTGGGTGCAGCGTTACAGGGCCACCCTGCAGAGTGGTGACATCTTTCTGGGCAGCGGTGATTCTACCTGGAGAGAAGCAAGGCACTGGGGATGAACTGGATCACGTCACCTCTGGCCAGTTGTGTTAGTGTTTTCGTTTGCTCACTGTCACCCTGCTCTCCCTCCTGGGGGAGGCCACTGCAGTTGGATTTAAGGGAGCTCTCAAGGAGTGCGTCACAGATATACGTATAGAGCATGAGGAAGAACTTAGGAGATAAAGCAGGCACTCAGCCCCCTTCCCTTGTACCCTGTGTTCCGACGCAGGGGTAGATAATGTGATTAACACGAGAAGGTGCTGGGTTATCTCTCCCTCCCCTGCGCTGAGTCCTCTGCTACCACACAGACCACATTGCCACCTCCCATCTCTGCCGTGACCCACGCATTAGTGTCATCTTCCTTAGGTGCTGGCTGAGGACTCCACGGGCTGCTGGTTCATATCCTGCTGATGCCGAATGAACATCCGAGCTGATTAAAACTATAAGTGGCGTCAGTGGAGGGATTAAAAGCTCTTGAACAAGCCCCTGAAACAACGTGCGTCAATGGAGTGAGCTCTCCTGTCTCAGAGCTGTGAGCTGGGGGCCGCTCAAGCAAGCGCCTTCCCTGAAAATGCTCCTACTCTAGGGAAGCACAAACACAAACGCTGCCCTACTTGCTAATGAAGCTGCATCACAGGAGAAATCTTCCAGAAAATTCCTCGCGCCATTGCCCCTGACCTGGTGTCCGGGTGCCTCTCGCAAGCTTTGCCTTCTCAAACTGAAAGGCTTTTTTTCTGACTGCAGCCTGCAAATGCGACATCTCCCAATTAACCTCTCCTGAAAAGCAGTGTGCCTGTGGCCCTGGCTTCTGCTCTGAGCTGCAGAGACCAGAGGCAGCCTCTTCCTTTAGAAATGTGTTCCTCAGGCACGGATTTCTTTAATGAGATTTCCTAAGGCTAAGGGATTTGAGTAATTTGTTGGGCAGTGGCAGTTTTTCTTCAGCAGGTCTCTCCTGCTGCTCCGTCGCTGTTGCTCGCTGTCTCTGCAGAGCCCCTCATCTGTTCCCGGTGAGAGAGGACCTGGCTGTAGCCCCAGTGTGGATCTGCCCCTGCTGAAGGGGGGAGCTAAATCCACCTCTCCAGATTTTTATTTTTTTTTCCATGTAACTGGGCTCAGAGCTCAAGTTTGGGGAAAAATTAAACTGCTGTTAACTCCTGGAAAACTCCCACCTGTGCATAGCATGAGGTGTGATGCAGTGAAGCAGGGTCCTCGCCTTGGGATGAAGGTTTGCATGTGTTTCAGTGACTTCCAGCCCTGTCCCTGGCTGCAGGAAGCCCTCGAGGAGCCTGTGGGCAGAGCTGACAGCAGCGGGGAGACCCCTCAGGTCCCTCCATCAGGCAGCTGGGTCCCAGCTTTCATGGAACCATCACCGCCGTTTCCCAGTACAACCCCTGGCCTCAGCTCTGCTGATCCCTCCCTGAAGGTTGTGACATCCTGAATGATGTATTTCCAGTACAAAAGTGACATCTCGTGCAGGTGTGCTGTTCCTCTGCTGGGTCCAGCCCTGCTGCTGCATGGGATGTCCATAGGGAATTTGCTGGGTTGCAGGCAAACTGGGAGGAAAATGCTGGTGGCTTATGTGCGGAGTTGAGCATTTCTGCATCCCTGAGCTAGGAGGACAGGACGGTGCAGTGCCAGGGCTGTGGAGGAGTTGGTGCAGCACCCTTGGTGCTTCGGGGGCCATGGGGGATGCTGTACATTGGGGTTTTGGCCAGAGCAGGGACTGGTGTAGCAAGGATCTGCCCGTTCTTCCCTGAAATCCTGGCACTGAGCATCCTCATCTCAAGTGCAGGATGTGGCATGGCTGCTCTGCCGACCCATCCTGCTCTCCTTTCAGTTGCACTGAAATGGATTTTAAGTGCCTTTTGCAGAGCCACTTGAGAAGGCCGAGCTGCTGCTGACGCATGGGGTGAGCAGTGCAGGGCGTCCTCGGTGTCACAGCTTGTTCCACCTTTCCTGGTGGAGGACCAGGAGCCAGCGTGCGGGAGCACATCACGTGGAGCCTCAAGGCCGGGCTGTGCTGTGGTACCGCTCATCCTCCTTCCAGCTGGGCTGTCACCGTGGGAAGCCCTGCGGGATGGGGCTGTTATGGGCGTGCGGAGCGATGCTCAACCCGCAGCCGATCCATCCCAGCTCAGCCCACGCACTGGGGCAGCTGGCTGCGTACTGACCTTGGCAGCATGCTCCGTGCGGGGTTGTCCGAGTTGCTCCTGAGAAAGGAACAACTGTAAACTGAGCCCAGACCCACAGTGCCTGGATCGATAACAAAAGCACTGTGAAGTAGAGAGGTGTGTCAACGCTCCTCTCGGACTGACTGGAACCAGTGGGAAGGCTGTGGGACTGGGTGCAGCGGCATCCTCCAGCCCTTCCATCCCGAAGCCAGATGACTGCATCACCAATCTGGTTACCACTGCACCTTCCGCCCGGTGCAGTTGTCTGTGGGCATTGCTGTTTGCAGTCATTGTTTGGCGCCGTGTAACAAAAAGGCGTGTGCTCATCTCCAGTTCTCCCAGATCCTCAAATCATGCTTTATTTAAGGCTTGGGAATGAAAGGATAGGTGCAGCGAAAGGATAGGTGCAGCAAGCACACTGAACCAGCGATGCTGCTTGCTTTACCTACCTGCAGTCTGGGTTGGGTGGCAGCGGGAGGGCTGGCAAGACATTGTCACAATGTGGGACAAAACCACTGACATACCTGACCTCTCTTTCTCCTTTCTTGTTTTTCTTTCAGGTTTATTTACCAGGGACCCATAATCTCCATTATTTACGTGCAACGAGGGAAAGCAAAGATAAGGGAAGATGATGATACAGAAGATCCCTGGTCTGCAGGATCTCTGGCAATGTGAAATCTTTGGGTGTTACTTTGTTTTGATGGGAAGAGGTGTTCTGGAGGCGCGGGAGGGGGCTGCAGGGGCTGGTGGAAGAGCACAAGCTGGCAGCTGTCATGCTCACAAGACTTTTAAACAAGATCCAGAGAGCAGCGCTGCCTGGCCCAGTGCTCCCCGTGTCTCCTGTGCTGCCGTTTGACTTGGATGTTTCTAGAGAAGATCTGGTTCCATAAGGAGGTGGGAATTGGCAGCCTGGCAGCGGGGTGTGCTGCCAGGCACCAGCTCTGAGTCCAGCTGGGCACAACTTTGGGTTTAAAGCTATTGCTTTTGCCTAGGGGAAACAGGAGCGGAGTCCTTCTGGGTTTGCACTGGGAGTGCAATGCTTTAGAAAAAGTGAGTCTCTTGGACCACGTGTTGCAAGCAGGTAAATAATTTCATAGCCAGGCAGCTTCTGAATAGGAGGATGCTGCCCAGGCTACGGGCAGTTGACATTAGGATAGAGTAGTATAAACAAGCTGGAAACCATTCAGCGAGGCAGGTCTGCTGTGACGGGCAGACCTTCATTCTCCCCGAGCTGGATTTCACTAGTGACGTTTGTTACAGTCTTTCTATACGGAGGACAACGAGGAGCTCATAGGTACATTTTCAGGTGGACATCGTCTGCGTACAAAAGAAACAAAGCAGTCCACTACTCTGAACCGTTTAATGCCCAACTTCAGTTGTTAGGAACAATACTTGGGAGAGGAGGAGGTTTGGCCTAAATGGCTCACAGGCTGGATTCCAGCCTCCTGCGAAACACTTTTCCCTGCTAGATAACTATCTTCAGGAAGCAAAGGGCAATGCTGCTGTTTAGGCTTGGTTACAGTACAGCTCAGGTAAGGAGATTGGAACCTCAGGCTGAGCAGTTAATACTCTATTTCCTTGCCTATATTTAGAACAACACTAATATTCCAGGGCTGACCCCCTGTTGATGGTCTTTAGACTTTGCTCACTGTAAATGCAATGTAAAGCACCACCTCTTCTCCACCCTGCAGGTTCTGAACCAACTCCAACATTTCTTACCAGGCTAAATCACCTGGCAGCAGTTTGGGAAGCAACCTGGTCTGATCCAGCGTCGCTTACGAGCTGCCCAAGTGCTCAGCCCTCGCTGGAGCTGGCCAGGGCCACAGGCCGAAGAGGGTCCCTCCGGACCCCCTCGTCCCTGGCTGTGGGAACTGCTCCTTGCCTGTGTGCAGGCAGCAGCTTTCCTGTGTCGTCACTGACACATCAGGTTCCTGAACTGGCAGCACCTCCTTGTACCTGTCTACTCAGTGTACATTGCTGACCTCATGGGAATGAATGGGAATGCAGGAAATTTGGGTGGGCTAAGGCTGAGCTAAAGCAGGGAAAGGAGGGAGGGTTTTCTTTTTTCTCTTCCATCTATTCCAGGACACAAAGCTAAGACTGTTGCTGCAGGAAGGCCAGGTCCCTCTTAGGAGGACGATGCCAGGAGGCTCCAGACCATCTGTCTGTGACTTGTGAAGGTTCGGACAGCACAAATTCAGCGCCAAGCCCCTGTTCCCACGCTGCTTTTCTGTTTGCTCCTAGGGATGCTTCTGTGGGCTGTGGCCAGCCACAACCAGACCATGAGTGTACAGGCTCCTTCCAGGCTGGTTACTGGGGTTTGAGCAGTTTGGGGTTGGTTAGCAGGTGCTGGGCTCGGCCCTGGCCGCAGAGGCAGGCTTTGAACAGCACTTTGGCTGCTCTCATTTCTCCCTAACCAGCGGCAGATCCCTGCAGCAGCTGTGCTGAGCAGCTGCAGGTGGGTTTCTCCCCGGCTCCCGGGGAGGGCTTGCAGAGCCCTGCATCCCGCAGGAGGGATGGGAGCTGAACCCTGTAGTTCACGAGTACGGTGTTAGTGCCCTGATCACACGTCCTTCCTCCACCCGACCAGAGCCTTTGCTCCTGACTGTTACAACCTAACCCTGGCTTGAGCGAGTGCAGTAAGAGGGCTTTATCCTCCCAGCCCTGCTCACATGGCTTTCCCTGTGTGGAAACCAAGCCTGAAACGCAGGAGGTGGAAGGTGGCAAATGGGTTGCTCACTGGGACTGCTGCTTCCAGCCAGCTGCCAGCACCCTGCACCTCTCTGGGGACGGGAGCGAGCCTGGCAGGCAGCATCCAGGCAAGCCCTGGGAGGGTCGACCCTCTTGGTCCACTGCTCTTTCAGGCTGTCTTCAAACCACACGTCTCCACCTCAGCTTTTGCGTTGCAGATGTGTTTTTAAAGCAGCTTGATGTTAGTGAGCTAGACCGTAGTGCCTTACTTAGGATTTAGCGAACACTTCCAAGGACAAGTCCTAGGGCTGCTAGCCTTTGGCCACTGTGGATGTTCCCCTGATTAGTTTGTCCTTTTAAGAGCATTTCTCCCTCATTATTTTGCTGCTGTTTGTGCTCGACTCTCCAGACTATACGGGAACCTGCCTTGTGTTTACAGCTCCCAGCATCTCTCCTCCCAGTTACTCTGGCCCAGACTAGCACTCCCTCAAGAACAAGGTGGGAACAGCTCAAACCTGCATGTGCTGTGGGATGGAGGATGTTTAGGCTTTTCTTCCCAGGTGGGTCTATTGGGCATCTCCTGCCCAGCTCCTCCAGGCTGAACTTCTCCCTCCGCTCTAGGTATTTTTGGCATTAGGAGGCACTGCTGGGAAAAATCAAGCTTAAGAAAGCAGCACCGAGCCTGCAGCCCCTTGCCCAGTCCAGGCTGTCTCCATCTCTTCCTGGCCGCAACAAAGCTGCGCGTCCAGGTGCTGGGGGAGCCTGGCCAGTGTGGGGAGAGCCAAGCACCTTCTCGTGAAACCCTGCTGCCCTCTGAGCTTGTGGGGCCGCAGCCAGTGCCCGTGCCGGGGGAGTGATTGTATGAAACTGTTTACTTCTGATTATGCTGTTTACAAGAGGGATGTGGGGTGGGGTGGGGGGAACAAGCCAAGCCTCAGGAGGATTGGGAAACGTATTATCTGCACCAGCCTGCAGCAAGGCTGACACCACCGGCATAGTGCCGGTGTCATGGGGATCTCCTGGCCAGCTTCGGTCCATGGGGAGGAGAGAGCCGAGGTGGCTCTAGCCTAGGTGGGTTAGATTAGCTCCCCCTTGTCCCCTTGCTGCTGTGCTTGAGGTTCAGCGGTGCTAGTGACAGATAAGAGTTACCCCTGTGGTCTTCCTTTACTCCTCAGGACCCAGCTCCTTCACATATCAGAGGCTCCCAGAGCCTTTCTGGAGCAATAAGACTTAAAACAAGCATTACCATCGTTGTGGAAATCCTCCGTTGTGTGCATCGTACGTCTCCTCCATATGCAGTATCGAGTCTGGGTTTAAGCCTGCCAAGCGTCATGGGGCAGCTGCTTCAGGGTACAAACTGGGAGATGTTTCCCTCTGCTTTCTGCAGGTCACGAGAGCAGGGAAACGTGTTGCTGCTTTCCATTGTTACCCCAGGTGTGTGCTGCCCTGGCCTCACACTGCAGCTCACGGGGGTGAGGGGGGCTCCTGGTCCCCCTTTGGTGATGCTGCTGCAGGACAGGTGCGTTGGGGCTCAGCTGTGCTGCAGGACCCTGACTCCTGGCAGCCTCCCACCCCATCAGCCAGGCTGCAGGGGTCCGGTGCTCAGCAGAGGGGCAACATCTGGAAAGCAGAGCCCCTGGCTCCCTCGGCAGTGGGACACGGCTGATGCTTGTGCTGCTGGGAGCCATCGCTGGTGGTGGGGAAGGCTGTGCCGGCAGCGCCTCTGCTGCTCGGTGGGTTACCAGGCACGTCCCAGCGTGTGGCCCTTCATGTCCAAAAGCATTTCACGTTTCAGAGCAGGGTGTTGGTGTGGTGGGCACAGCTGGAAGGAAAGTGCAGGGAGCTGCTCTGACAAGTCCAGTTTCTCTGCAGTCTGCCCAAGTGCTTTTAACTCCAAGGGTGATGTCCAGGCTGCTGGAAGAGCTTACAGGGGCTGCATGGGAGTGCTTGGTGTCCCCATTTAGGCGCCTGCCCCCACCACAGCAGCTGCCCAGCCCACCCTGGGCCTTCAGCTCACTCATCCAGCAAAACCCAGCGGTTTTGCAGAGGTGAGCTGCTTCCATGCCATGGCAGGGGAGGTACCGGAGCCGCAGCAGGGCTGGGTGAGTCCCGGGACCGGGAGACCCTGGCTCAGTCCTGCTCCAGGCTCCCTTCTGCTCCCTGCAGTCCCTGTGCTGAGGTAGCAAGAGCAGAAGGCTTAAACCCAGACTCCAAACTAAAGATAATGATATTAGTAAATGAATCTGTATTTTTCTTTTTTTTTTCTTTTTTTTTCTTTTTTTTTTGCACAGAAGCTGGTAATCTAGGACCTATGTGTGAACAAGTTTATATAAATATTTTTTGTACTTGGTTTACTTGGGTTGGTATGAGACGTTCTATTTAAGTTCTTTGAACACTGTGGATACCCTGATGTGTATGAGTGGCAAGAGGCTTTGTAAATTAAGGGACGTTTGTGTGAATAAAGCTATTTGATGGGGTTGAAACGCCACACACAACTTCAAACATGAGCTTTGTGTGTTTGTCCTCAGCCATGCTGCCGGCAGCGGGTTTGTAAGGAAGGGGAGTCCCAAAGCAGTGGTGGGCAAACGGAGGCCCTAAAGCAGGGCTGGCTCCATCCCGGAGGACAGATCCAGCTAAGCCTGGGCTGGGATAGCCGGCCTGACCCCGGCTGGGGGCACTAAACCAAGGCACGGTGGCCAGTGCCAACCAGAACGTGGCTCCCTGGCACGTGGCGCCCGCAGCCGTTTATCCTTGCCCTGGATTAGGATTAGCCCGGTTCTCGCTGCAGACACCAAGTAGGCCACGGCGATTAGCGGGACAGGCAAGCTCGGCCTCTGCCCGCAGAAATGCCTCCCTGTCCTACCCCTTCCCCAGCCGCCCTGTGGTTTGGCAGCCAACGAGGGCAAGCAGCGTCTCGCCCAACTGGCCACCTGCTCCGGAGGTGGCTGTAAACCCAGCAAGGAAAAACGCCCTGCAGAATTGCTTCTTTAGTAGCCATAAATATTTTCTCCCTTTGCACAGATCCTCTGCCCCAAATCCCAGCTGCGCAGACCAAGCCACTGTAGCCCCATTTCTCGCCAGGACCCCCAGTGCCACGGCCGACAGCCATGATGGGAAAAGCACAGCGAGGCTGAGCTGCATCCTGCAGTGATGAGTTTTCCTCTGGGCAGGGAATGGCAGCCAGCGATTTCCCCGGTGCTGAGCAGCACGGGGCCACTCCGAGCCGCTGTGGGATGCAGGGTGTCCCGGCACACGGGGCCATGCGCTGCCGCTCGCCAGCCCTTGCGTAATGCCCTCGAAGCCTCGCGCTGGGACGTGCTCGGCGGCCAGTCCTGCCCTCCTGCTCCCCCCCAGCAGCCCCAGCACGGCCGGCTGGGTGGCTGTGGGCTCCCCCGACATGGCCATCAGCATTGTGCTCCCTAATCGCTGCCGACAGACACCTAAAATGGATGCTTTCAGCACAGCGGGGCCACAGCAGGGCTGGCTGGCCCTGGCTGGAGCGATGCCGAGTGGCCAGAGCTGCCCTGCTCCCTGGCGGGCAAACGAGGTGGGTGGGCCCAAGCTGCGTTTCCCCTGATCCCCCAGCTTCCAGATGGATTATCCTGAGGCCGAGGGGCATTGACTGCATGGCACCCACTGCAAGGGCAACGCCAGGTGCTCAAACATCTCCCCGGTCCTGCCCAGAGCATCCTGCCTGTGGTCAGGGAAGGGGCTGGGTTGGTTCTGCTTGCACTAGCAGCAGATCTGGGACAAGCCCCGAGACTGTCCCTGTCCTGGTGACAAGCACAGCTGCAGCGAGCGGCTGTGCCACACTGCTGCCGCTGCGTGGTCACCGGCTCGGTGCTCACTGGACGAGTGGGGCTGCTCGCACCATCAAGACAGGCTGGGGAGCAGGGGAAGAGAGGGGGGCCCGCCACCGGGTCTGCATCCAGATCGTTGGCATCCCGCTGGAAGAGGGAGAGGAGGTGATGCAGCAGAGGAAAGGCTTGTGGGGACATGCACGCTTCGACCTTGCTTGTAGAGATGCTGCGTAATCCTGCTGCCCTGAACACGTCTCGCTGTCCCCCACCACATGCAGTCACCCCCCAAACTCCCCAGCACAAAGGCTGCAGCACCTTTGAGGTGCTGAGAAAAGGAGAAAGGAGGCTCCAAGGAGGCTCCTTTCGCTCCCGTGACTTCCCTCTGTTTTAAGCTCCACCAGTGACAAGGATCATTTTGCCATCCTCCAGGTTCATGGCATCATGCACTTGTCTGTGACCGATAAAACGCTCCATGTGCTCCCACGGCCCTCAGCTCTTGTTAGCTCGGCCCCTGCAAATGTGATGAAGATGAAATCCAGCAGGAGCTTGGGGTGGGAGCCTGGGTCAGCTCACGTGTGCCACCATGTTCCAGGCGAGAAACCAGTAAGGGCAGGTGACCGCATGCCACAGCCGACAACTGAAAGCTTTTAACATCATTAACAGAGAGAGGTTGGTGTCAATCACCAGAAGAAATGTTTCACTGCAGATTTGCTCTCTGGAGACCTGCCATTTTGTATGCAAAGAGGGCTGCTGAGCTCCACAAAGACACTTCAGTTACTTGATAGCTGACAAAAGTACCCCAGCACCAGCCATCCCCTGCCCTGCTGCTCCTTGGGGACCAGGAGAGGACATGTGCGCGGGTGGAGCTGCACGTGGCAAAGGCCACCGCCAGGCAGCAGGACAAGGGTGGGACAGGCAAGGAAACCCATGGCAAGCATCACAGCCATGAGGCCAGATTTGGTCCCGGGTGCTGGTTGGGCAAGCACCAACCTCACCCTGGAGGGATTTAATGTCAGAGAGCCATGGTGAGATGCAGCCACCAGCTTCGCTCCCCCTCTCCCTGCTTCGACCCATGGTAGGAACTTTTTCAAGAGCTTCCTCTCCACAGAGGCTCGGCACTACACTCTACAGCTAGAGCACTAAGTCATTCAGTACAAAACGTAAGTCCGTATTTCTTTTAAGATCTCTTGAGCTCCTCAAGCAGCAGCCACTTAAGCAGTCCTTGCCGGACCACAAAGAGACACCAGCTGGTAGGAGGAGAGCAAGGCCTGTTTTATTGGTACAGGACATTCCTCTGCCTCATTGCCACATTGATGAATAGCTCTATTTTACCCCATGTCAGGCTCCAGCAAAGCAGAGGATGAACAGCTAAAGCTGCAGTAAGCCCACACACTCCATTTAGCCGGGAGATGACTCAGATGAGGCTCTTCATGCGGGCGGAGGTGACGATGAAATGCGAAGGTACGAAAGCCAGCATGCTGGCGCGCGGGGGCTCTGCTCTCGCCGCCGGCCGCCGTGCTGCAAGGCAGGAGGGTGCACCGTCCTCACCCTCTGTCCCCCCGTTCGGCTGCAGGACAGTCAAGGGCGGCCTCAGCACAGGGCCAGCCCAGCCCCACTGCTCTGCCACATGGCAGATAAGGCTGTGTATGGCATCACGCTGTCACTTAGTAAATACCTGTTATCCCACTGCACACAGCATCCCAACAGCTCTCCATGCCAGCTCGGACAGGAGCAGTGCAGCCCCCAATGTTCATAGGATGGCTATGGCCATCCCGTCCTTCCTCTTGCAGAAATCCCAGGCAGCCCCAGGGATGCCAGCCCTGCCCTGGGGAACCAGAGGAGGGAGCAGGAGGAGCAACATCGTCCAAACCACCTCCCGATTCCAACCAAGGCTTCAGAAAAGAAAGATGGCCAAGTCAGAAAGCCAAATACATTTTTTTTTTGCCTGCTATCTGCCTTGAACGCACACCTGTGGAGCTGCACAGGGCGCAGGGCACCCCACGCACACTCCGTCTGCCTCTCCCCACAGCAGGGACCGCCCGTGGCAGAGGCAGCAGCTTCGCCCACAGTTGCTTCAGGTCAGTTCCACAAACAAAAGCCACGTCTCATTTCCAGCTCGTTTCCCGGCAGAGTTAATGGCCTGCGCTCCTCTGGGGACCCAGCACTCGCGAAGATGCTGGGAGGCAAGCAGCAAGGGAGGGAATTAAGACCTTATTTCCTCTGCCAGAGACAAGATCTTTAAACAAGCTTCTCAGCCAAGAATTTTAAATTTTTTTTTTTTTTTTTTTTTTTTTTTTTTACAGGTTTTGCACGGGAATCTTGTTCTCCAGAATTACATCCGCCTCCAACCCCACTTACAGCTGCCAAAGCCTGCACTTCCCCCGGGACCAGCCTGCGAGCAGTGGAGATGGATGAGCTGACACGGGCATGTCTTCACCCTTGCTGTCCTGCTGCCGGAGCCTGGGGCTGTCAGCATTCCCAGAGCAGCCCCCATGGATCAACCACACAGACCACTCCACGCAGTGCCGCAGCTCCCTGTCCCAGCGTCAGGGCTGGATGAGGCCCCGGGGCGAGCAGCAGCAAAGCCTGACCAAGCAACACACCTCTCCAAGCTCCATCTCTGCTCCCTCTGCACGGATCTGTCTCCGCTGTCACTCCTGGCTTAACCTGGGAAGGGCCAGCATCTGTGGTCTTGTGAAAGGCACTTGTACCCCCTCTGAAAACACTTCTGGAAATCAATGAGGGGCACTAAACTGGATGTGCAGGGTTTACCTCCCCTTGTCCACAAAGCCAAGGTTGTTACCTTACCATGGGCCTCAGTTCTTCCTTGTAACACAGAAATGCCCCAATACTGGCCCTGTGTTTGGGAACACAGATAAATGTCCCCCGAGCCTTCAATGGCAAGAAATAAATGCCCCAGCCTTGCTCATGCCCTGGGGGTGTGCAGCTCTCCCTTGCTTGGAGGCTGCTGTGGGAATGGAAGCTTTGGGCTAATTTATTGGGCACATCGGCGCTGCAGATTAACGCGCTGGCCCTGAGACATGGCAGGGAGCTCGAGCCAGCCAGGCGATAAATCACAGGACACAGGCTCAAGCTCTGCCTGCTGGCACTGAAGATGCTGGTCACCATGTTCCCAGCGGGGTGAATGCTCAAGCCTCAGAGCTGCTTTCGTGTTCCATGCCCTGGGGAGGCTGGACACCCAGCTCTGCGGGATCTCCGTGTCCTGACATTAGCCCGACTGTGCTCCTCGCCAGCCGCAGCCCCGAGCAGGGACTGACCGCAGGTGACAACCAGGGGACAAGGCTGCAGGCTCAGCAAGTTTCTCATTTTCCATCTTCGCCCTCTGTCCCACATCCAAGCAAACGTGACCCCCTTGGGAAGTTTTCCTGGCAAAAGGGGCACGTGCGCTCGCTGCCCAGAGGAGCCTGCCAGCAAGGGTTGTCTCGTGGGATCTGGGACATGGCAGCCTGCCTTGAACTTATGCTCAAGGACGTCTGTCTTGTAAAGTGCAGCACAGCGCAAGGAGATCCGAACGGGCTTTTGATGAGCTTCCAGCAAGATAAACGAGCTTCCATGACCCTCCTCCATCTTCCTGAGCTAGATCATCAGTAAACCAACCCCTGCTGTAGCCTACAGCTCAGACAAGCTCTCACCTCTCACATCCCGCACACATGTCTGGGCACAGAGATTAATGTCACTGCTGGAGAACGGAGTGACTGTCCGCCCTAGGATTCCCCTCCGTGCTGAAGACCTGTCCGGGCTGTCCAACCATCAAACACTGAGCAGGGGAGGGAGGGAGAGCTAGCAGATGAAGGCTGCCTTTCCCGAGGAAATCCCAAGCACTTACCCCTGCACATAGCAGATCCCAGAGTTCGGCACAGTCCAGGGAAGTTTTTTGCCCCAAACCAGTCTCAAAACGCACAAACTCCTTGGCTTGTTGTAGGCAAACAGCTATCCCAAACTCCAGGCTGTGGGGCTCCTTCCCAGGGCGCCATTATTGGGTGTAATGAGCTGGTGATAATTGCTGCCTCAGGGAGATAATTAACTCCTTCCTGGCCTGGTCCAGCTGGGGCTTTTGCATCCCAGAAGAGCAGTTTCCCCCCACCAGGTTCCTTAGAAAACTTACATCCCTCTTCCTTCTCAAAGCGAGCCTTCTGAATCACAGCCTGATGAGCAAAGCGAGTTCACTGATGTGTGGCGATGATTTAGATTTGGGATATATCTGGAATGAAGAATTTATTTCAGGTATACGAGGCATCAGTGAAACTGGGAGCAAGCAGTGAGTAAATCAGTCACACCCTTGTGATAACGGGCTTTGAAGCAGCTCGGTGCAGCCAGCTGATGGGCTGCCCTGCTCTGAAAGTCCTGCTCCCGTGGGGCCAGGCAAACACGGTGAGATACGGATGAGATATGGGTGCTGTCTGGGGATGCAGGGACACAGCCAGGAACCCTGGAGGAGGTGGTAACGCTGGGAGACTTTTATGACAGCATTGCCAGAAAAGGCCCTGGCAATACAACCTCTAGCAGAAAGAGGCACAGAGTGACAGCCCTCTGTCCCCCAGGACAGGCATCACCTTGAACCAGGCGCTGCCCAAATTGCTGCTCCAAACCTGACACCCACTTTCACACACGAGGTCCCACCTGGAAGCAGCAGAGGAAGAACAAGGCACAAAGTCCATCCTCCCCCCTGGCCCTATAGTGGTTTCCTCTGAAGCAAATTACTGTTTCAGAAATGCAATAGACATGAAATATGAAGACAGAAATTGCCAGCGACTTTTAATTTGGGTTCTGCCAATTTCTCTGTTCCAGATATTGATTTTCCATAAAGATGAATCCCCGCTCCCAGCTCCCTCTGACAGGCACTATCTGGGTGTTCTGCTTACCCCAGAGTGGAAATATATGTTTTATTAAGTGTCAGAGCTCACTAATGAGAAGAGGGAGGAAAATCAATTGTCTGCTTATATCTTGATCTCAAAGAGAGGACTAACAAGTTCTTTATTTTGATGCTGTGGGCAGGAGGACAGGGCAGAATGACAAACGTGACAGACAATTGCTGTCAGCTCTGCTATACAGACAGCTCAGCTGATGGGGGGCGAAGGGGCACATTGGTGTTTGAATGCTTCAAACACATTTGTATTAGTATTAATTCAAAGAGATTCATAGAGTGCTATAAAATCCTATAGTTGAATACAAAGCCACTGAAAACAGTAAAATTTTAGCTGCAGACTAAGCAGGTTTATGCTCATACTCCTAAAATCAAGACAGCAGCTTAGCCAACTGTTCTGGACAGGGCAGCCAAAGACATTCCATTTTTCCACGCTACGTTTGGGATGACGGTTAGCGTTTAGAACAAGGAGAAGCACAAGCAAGGCCAGTGCACAAGTCTCTGCACAACCCCAGCAATAAACCCCATTTCAGACATGCACACTGCTGGGCTCATAGAAAGTGCTCAGGTGACATCCTAACCCTGCCAAAATGAGGAGCGAAGCTTGCTAAGCCCAGGACTTCACCTTTGCTGCGTGAGAAGCTCAGCCACTGCACTCGGCTCTGCTCTGCAATACTTTCATCTCCTTCCTCCACCTTTTTTGGGCCAGTTCTGGAGTATAGGAACACCCTGAATAGCCTAGACCTCGCCAGCTGGAAGGCAGACATGCTGTCCACCGAGAGCTATCAAATACAAAGACACCATCACATGTCCAGAAATCACGGGATGAGCTGGTGCCGAGGGAAAGAGACACAAAGTGCAAGCCTTGCTTTAAACTCCTCCCTGGGCAGCTGGCACAGGCCGTGGCTGGGACAGGAGATGAGGTTAGCTGCACCTCCGCAGGACTCTTCTTATGGCCCTAAGCCCTCAGACCACCAAGGCCGAGGGAGGACAGGTCCAATTCCCAGCACACGCAGCCCAAACGACAGGATTGGGATCCACAACATGAGCATGAACATTCATTTCCTGCAGAGGCTTGGCGTTATTAGCAAACACTGATCTCTGCTGGCCCTCCCTGCCTCAACCTTCTTTCACTCATATTTGTTATCTTGTCTGTTAGAGAATCACACCTGACAATTGTATAGTTAATCTCGTGGCAGCTGTGAAATGAAATGGTAAGCTCCGGCTGCCTTGAGAAGATGCATTGATTTCTTAAAATGACAGATTGCCTCCTCCCTTGATGTTCAAGCAGAAGCTCAGGGCTGGTGTTATGGATCTTGCCTATCATTCAATTAAAAAAGCTTAGCAGAGATGCACCAGCTAAGTGTGCAAGACAGCATTGAGGCTAAGCCCTGACCCAAAGATTTAATCACAGGGTGTATGAAGGCACCTTCAGATGCAGGACGCCTGTCCGGTTTGCTGATGAACACACCAGTCATGCTCTCGAGCTTGCCACCGTGAACCAGACGAGCCAGTCTCTTCACCGCAATGAAACAGCTCACTGGCCGGTTGGGTCCTGCAGCGACGCAGAGCAGGAAAATCCCTTCCTACCCAAAAGGAAGTTTTGCTGCACTTAATGGAGCAGTGTCTATCCTATTTCAGCACATCTCTTTAACAAGGATTATGTGTTTAAGTTAACAAAGCTCCTGATTTGTGAAACAGCCTCAGTCTCACTGTGGAGAGCAGAGCACTGGAGTCTGTCTGCCCTCAGGTTAAAGACCGCGAGATTTCACCCTTGAAAAGCAAAAATACACGTAACCACACAGCATGCCATAAAGACCAGCAGATCCCATTAGTACCCCAGCACCACCTACGTTTTCCTGGGCAAATATTAACATCTGCAAAGCAGCAAAGAGCAAAGCTGAAGCCTGTCTGTGGGTATCCCAGATCCGCGCCGCGCTGGGCTCGGAGCAGGTCCCAGCCAGAGCTGCAGTGGGGTGCTGACGCTGAATTTCAAGGCAGGGTTGTTCACAACCCTCCTCCCAGGAATGTTACAGACGGTGCAGTTGTTTGGAGCAGGCTGTTTAGCCAGGGCTGCAAGGACTCACCAGCCCCAGAGGCAGAGGTGTAGCTACACCAGGTGACTCAAAACCCCAGCGAGGTGCCTGCAGCATGAGAAACAGGACAGCCAAGTGCCAGCACGGCGCTTCACCGTGGCCACCTCGCAGGGTGCCACTGGCATGACCTTAAGGCTTCCCAGGATGGAGCCAGCTTTTCTGCTCAGTGCTGCGCTCACTACGCCGTGCTCTGAGCTAGCATTTACCATTTTCTGGCTGTCCTGCCTTAACTACTTCATCTCTGTCTGCAGGGACCCTTGGCTCGAGGCGGTGTCCCCACAGTTCACCGCTGAGGTCAGGGCTTTGCAGAGAGAACAGAGCTTTAAACCAGGCCACAGTGAAGCAGCTCAGTTGGGCTCCATGCCCTCGGAGCTGGGGCTCATGAAGCAGAGAGGTCGCTGCCTCTCCATGGAGCAGAGGCAAAATGTACTGGAGGAGCAACATGAACGTCTCGCACAGGGAAGCAAAGTTTTGGAAATGATCACAAACCCAGCAGTCCTCAGCACATGGTCCTTTCATCGGTGTTATGGTCTGAGAAACCCGCAGCAATCTATTGTCATTTAGAGAATTATTCTCTCACCTGATGACCTTTCCCCAACCAGGAAGGGGAAGCGGGAAGAAAACAAGGAGACCTGAGGGTTGAAAGATAAACAGATTTAATAGGATAGGACTAGATAATTAATAATACTGAATAGCCAATACTGATCCCAATACCCATATATACTAAACAAGGATTATAGTCAGGCCATTTTATCCGTAGAAAGCCACGCGCTCCTAGCAGTGGGCAGCAAACATGGGACACTGCGAGCGCCACGGCTTCGGGAGGAAGGGAAGGGCTCAGGGCTCTGGCAGCGGGACAAGAAGTTCTCCGGATCACCGCCATCAAGGCAGAGAGAGCTTCGCAGCAAACTTTCTAATTTATATTGACTGTGACGTCCATGGTATGAAATAACCCTGTTGGCAGCTTGGGGCAAGCGCTCAGGTCTCGCTCCTCCTCATCCCTGCACCTGGCCAGCTCGGAAACACTGAGACCTTGAAACGCACACACCATAGCTGGCTATAAAGTAAATATTTTCAGACAGTAGAGTATTCTAAAAGTACAGTTTTCCCAAGCATTAGCAGAGAAATTAATCCTGTGTCGCTCAAACCAGGACAGTCAGCTTCGCACTCCCAGAGCCTGGTTGGAACAGGAAGGGCACAAGACGGGAGTGAAACAAAACGTGCCTGTCAATGGGGAAGCACAGAGCCCTCGGCCCCTCTGCTCTTCTCCTCCCTGCCCTCCGGTGGGACGGGAAACAGCCTGGGCACAGCCCTGGGCTGGGGGATGGAGCCTTCCCACACCTCAGAGAATGCCATGGCCAGCCCCAGGGTTGCACAGCCGCCTCGCCCGGCGCTGGGAGATGCGTCAGACAGTGGTCAGCACGGGTGGCCATTGTGTGCTGGCGCTCTGTAAGTGACCCAAGCCACCGCTGGCGGTATAAGGACAGTCAGCGCGAATGAAGCAGGGCCGTGCTCCTCTCCCCACACAAGCAGCCATCTCCACTCGGGGCCGGCCTGGTGTCACTGACCCCACAGGGACCCAAGGTGTCATCTTTCCCCAGGGCCCGGAGGGTAACGCGGGGTCCGGCTGCAATTGACAGAGGGGAAGGTACAAACGATTTTGGGGCCTGTAGACAAATCGCGGGTATGTGTCCCCACAAACCACCACCGCCAAGAGCAAAAAAAGCATGATGGCGAAGAGCTGTGGGGAAGATGTTGGTGGGTGCTGGGGGATCAGCTGGTGATGGAAACCGACAGCAGGAAGAGGGAAAAGCGCCCATGGTGCCTTGTCACCGGGTGGTTTGTCCACGGCTCCCTGGGCCTGGGGGGCGGCAAGGGAGGGCAGGGAACCCGCCGCCCCGGTACAGGCCCCAGTCCCGGTACAGGCCCCGGCCCCACAAGCGACAACGTGTTGCCATGGCAACGGCCGCGGCCTACCAGACGGCCGGGGCCTGGCGAGGTGTGTCGGGGCTCAGCCGGGCAGGGTAAGGCAGGCTTGGGCCTTCCCGGGCTTGGCCCTTGCCAGAGGGGCTAGGATAGATCCCGGGGCGGTGTGAGGACACCGCCGACCGGGGTTTGTGGCTTGGGGGAGGCCTTGGGGTGGCTCCAGCACCCATGGGTGCCCCCTTCCCCCCCCTGCAAGCCCTGGCCTAGGTGGGCCCAGGGCGACACATTCCCCCCTGGCTTGAGGGGATGCAGCCTTCCCAGGCTGCAAACATAGCAGTGCTAGCAGGAAAACGGCCTTTTCTGGCATGATTTAAAAAAAAGTAAATATACACACACACACACATATATATATATATATATATTAAAAAAAAAAACCAGAAAGGGAAAACAAGCACAATCACTGCTCTGGCTGTGGGCAAACAGACTGCTCCGAGAGACAAATCGCTCTGAGCACGACACAGAGTTGCCTGGTGCGTGTGCTGTCCCTGTTGCACTCCGTGCGGGGATGCCAGGAACTGGCACGCCTTTGGTTTAGGGGTTTTCTTGTTTTGTTTTTTTGTGGAAAGAAAAAAGTGAAAAGGAAATACAACCTGTTAGTTTTTTGGTTTTTTTGAAGTTTACATCTCTCTGTGGAAAAAAAAAGTTGCTCTGAATGAGCGAATTAGTAATAATTGTAGTGCAGCTAGGGGCCAGACATCTGAAAGGTTTACAAACACTTGAAATTCCTACAAGGAAGGGTTATTAGTTCTGTTATGCATTTGGGGAAAATGAGGCTAGAAAAATTGCTTTATCAACTAGATGTCACTGTCTAGCATCTACAAGACATGTAAGAATTAAAGTATACCAGTTAGATACTACAAAACTTAAATAATTATATCCATAAAATTCCTTAGAGTGAAGAAAATTACCTGTTGCTAGATGGCGTCATCGTGGTCTGACTGAGGTCACAAAATCTTCCTTTCAGGATTCTGTATTTATTTCTTTTTCAAATTAAGTGCGTTCAGCTTGTGAAAGCCACATTCTTAATGTCAAGCTGGGTTCTCATTACAGTATCACCAACAACAGGGACGCAGGCATTTATTTAGCTAATTTCTGTTCATGATACAGAAGCTGCGTGAGCCACAGGTACTTCAGCTGAAGCACAACAGGGAAACACCTTCCATCTTGGCTGAGCAGGCACCACCAAACAGGCACGGCTTGGTCAGTAAATGAAACAGCTAAGACTAAGACAGAGAGCAGATACGGTTTTGCAAAGGACTGCTACCTAACCACCTTCTCACCAGCAAACCATTACCTGTGCACAGATGCTTTACTTGCATTTCAGTCTCTTACTGTGCGTTGTTTATGGACTAAGAGAGTTCTTGTACAAGAAAGTGAGTAAATATCATAGGCTGAGGTGATGACATAAACTAAAACCAGAGAAAGAGAAAACAATAAATCACTAAAAACCTTGTCAGCTTACAACTGTCAGTCTGCTGTTGAAGGCAGATGTTCAAGGAAAACTGCTAGCATTCCTCTTGAAAGCTGTTGTGAGGCGGCACTCGGCGTATTGCCTGGTTCTGCCTGCTGCACAGCAGCTTGCTTGGGGGGCAGAGGGTTAATTTGAATCACCAAGGTGATTTTGTAGCTGTAGGAATTGGCTTAGAAGATGGGTCTCAAACCTCAACAGCCTGGCAGATTACAAAGAGAGAAAAATAGACATCTCCAGAGATGTAGAAGAATGGAAAGAAATTGCTTACAGGAGTACAAAAGGCATCTAATTAGAATGAAACGGAAGATAATAAGATAGGGAGACATTTTGGCAGAGTGTATCAAGGAATAATTCCTGACAGCGAATCTATTAAGCAGAGGTAGAACCTCTCGAGGGGGAGTGGCAGGAGACCAGTTGGTTGGAATATATATAAAAGTAAGAGTAAACAAAACATTAGAAACCATACAACTAGAACAGAAAATTCCTCTGGAACTACACCTAACAGTTCTTTCCCATCTACAGATTTATAAGCTAAGCTTTATCATTAAGAGAGAAGAGTCACAGCCATGATTATACTCCCTCAAAGCTGCTTTTCCTTTCGTTGTTAATGATGTTATTGCTGCTTTCTTATCACAGCAACTGAGCTTTGGAATCATGGCTGCAACTGTGAATGGATTTGAAACCAGTTCGGAGAGTACCACGCACAACGGAGAAGACAATAATGCCAGCTGGGAGCGGTACTTGGAAAGGAGAAGCATTGTTCTGCAGTTCCTGCACTCCGACCTGAGCCTTCCCAACCTCCAGCACCACCAGAACAAAGCTGAGCTCCTGAAGAAGTGTTACTTTTACTTGGAGATTGAGCCCAAACACGTGAACATGAGAGACCAGAACCACATGACGCATTGCACTGACATTTTGCAACTAATAGACCCCTTCCAATTGGAGAGGATGAAGAAAGTGGGGAAAAACCAGACTGAAATCCAGCTGTTTCTTTTAACTGAGCTATTAGAACAGCTGGAACGAGGTCGGGAGGAGCTGAACTTTTACGCAGAGACCTGTGACATGATAACTTTCCTCTCCAGGTGGGACCTGATTACGCAGAGACTGTCCAAGCTCTCCAAGACTATGAAAAATCTCAATTCCTTGGAAATGCCAGGAAAGCTCTATGTCAAGCACCGTTTGGTGATGTCGCATGCAGGTATTAGAGGTATGGGACTCTCCAACATTAGGCTTTCTCTCTGTACAAAATGGCCGCTGATTTTTGATCGAAAAGAATCATTTGCACACAAGGACTGGGTCAAGCTCAAGTGGTTTACCAAAAATCAAGAGTCACACCCTGAAGAACGTGAACTGCACTTCAAGTTACTGACAAACGGGATTCAGACGGAAGTGCAAAGTGATGAGCATGACCCCAACTCATGTGTAGTCCAGAACCTGAAGCCTGGCACGTCATATGAGTTCACAATTAAAAGACTACAAACTGAAACACTTGTCTTTGGAAAATGGCATGACAGCATTACATTGAAGACAAAAGAATAACACTGTTGAAGACATGGACAGCAGCCCCTAAGCACCAGAAGAATGTGGCAGCACATAAGAACATGTTTGTCATTTTATCCACTTGAAAAACATGAATGGGAAAAATTAAAGGTAAACATTGTTTTTAAACATTTTGTGTAAAACTGAACTTGTTCTGTTTTCAACAACAATTTTACAAGCGCCTTCCCCAAATCTTTCCAGGTTAACAATAACCCATTCCAAATTTCTCATGCAGAGTAACATTGTTAGGCAGCATTTGGGACTCAACACTCACTTCCCACTGCCAGAACTCATAGGTGGGAGCAGCTAGAAGCAGGCAGTCTTGCAGGACGCCTTGGACGCAAAGCTCAGGAGATAGAAGCATCTCCACAATCCACTGCTTTCCATCCACCAAAAATGCCCATTTTTGCAATGATGTTGTTTTGGTTTTTTTACCCCAAGTTATTTCCCCCCCACTCCCCCCATCCTTCCTCCAAAACACCTGAACTGAATCCTAAGGTCTTTAAATCACTCACCCAAACTTCTCTCCATCTCTGGTTCCTTTCACCTTCTACAGCCTGTGCCTTAAGTACACCTAAGCATGATTTCATGCTCATCCCTCTACAGTGCATGAAAAGATCACTCCAATTAAAAAAACCCCCACCAAGCCACAACAAAACCAACAATAGAAAAGACCCAACCAACCCGCCCGCCCCCCCAGCCCCCAACAACAAACAGGGAAGGGTACTACATCCACACTGTCAATATGTAGAAAACAATCTTTTCTGCCATGTACTGCAGTTAATGCTCTTTTTCTTTTTTACCATTTGGTTCAGTCCAAACATCGCTGTCCCCACACAGACTCTAGTCAAACCATCACATAAACAGGCCTTTTAGTAATAAAATTTATTATTTAAATAAATTCAAATCATTTTTTACAATTATGGCTTAAATATTAAAAAAGGAATGTTGAGGTTCATTCTTATAAACAGTAGAAGCAGGTAGAAATATTTGTATCCAAAACATCATTTGAGGTTTGCTACAAGTCACAGACATACAAAAGATAAAAACCTGCTACATTTAAAGTTCCTTAATTTACACTTCATGACACTTAACATTTCATTTCTATTTTTAAAAAAACCCAACAATTTATTGCAGTAAATTGATCATCCTAAACAGATCTGTCCAAATCCTCAAAAAAACCAGTCCAGTGGGCTTCTCCTTTGCCAGCTGGAGCCAAGGAGAGGTTTCCTAGTTCTGGACATGTGTAATTTGCCTGCCAGTCCGAGCAGGATGCAGAGCGATGGCTGCAGCCTCATGGACAATCACAGGCTGACCCCTGGCACAGTGCTTGCTGCGTGTGCAGCTTCCCGTTGTTCAGCTGGGGCTCAAGCTCTAGCTAGTGCTGAGGAAATTAAGTTATCCCATTGGATGAACCGATTTGTGTCCTGCAGCAACGTTGTTTTGTCTGTGAGCTATGGCAAACGTTGAGCCTGTGATTGGACAGATACCCCGTGCACCACAGAATCATAGAATCCTTTTGCTTGGATGAGACCTTTAAGATCATCGAGTCCAACCATTAACCCAGCACTGCCAAGTTACCACTAACCCATGTCCCTCAGCACTACCTCTACACGTCTTTTAAATACCTCCAGGGATGGCGACTCAACCACTGCCCTGGGCAGCCTGGTCCAACGCTTGACAACCCTTTCGGTGAAGAAATTTTTCCTAATATCCAATCTAAACCACCCCTGGCGCAACTTGAGGCCATTTCCTCTTGTCCTATCGCCTGTTACTTGGGAGAAGAGACCAACACCATGCTGCCAATGGTTTCCTACTGGAATTACCAAAGGTTTTGTGTTTTTGCTTTTTCATAAGCATTTTAAGAATATGTGCTTGAACATAAAATTCATTCAAAAGTAAATTCAAAGCTCTGTGTGGAAATGAAACCAGACTACTTTGAAATTTTTCTCTCTTAATTTCTATGATTCTCTCTATCTATGAGCATAAGGACAAGAACACAATATTCAGCTGGCACTAACAGTCTATAAAAAGTTTGATTAATTGCACTTTCTGCTATCCCTGACTATTGCAGCTGCGTGACCAACTCTACAGGTACCTGCTCACCGCCCAAGAGTCCAGCCTGGCTGTTACTGCTGCTTGGCTGCTCTAGGGCAGCATTTTCTAAACACCAGTTACAAAATGCATCTACAGAGGAATAAAAAAATATGTATATTGTCTTGCAACACAGAGGTGACCGAGCATAACATTTCAGCCTAGGCTTTACCCTCCACGGAGCAGCAGTAAACACCTTTTTCCCCACTGAAGGCAAAGATGCTTTGTGAGGCATCTGTCTTGGTCGATACAAACACATAGCCAAACCTCATAAGAAGAGCATTGGGCTAAAGCCACCACACTTGGGGTGAGTCTCCTCATTTGTGTTACATGTAATGAAATAACCAGCAAATAAAAAAAAAAAAAAACAAACCAACAGGGGAGAAACTCTACGTTAGATCACGAAAATGAGACCCACTGGTTCTAAAGGGACCAAGGTTACATTGTTAGAATGATGCTGGCACCATGCTAAAATATTTATCCAACAATTCCAGCATCTTTTGCAATCCTCCACATCATCTCAGAGGTATGTGATTGCATTTCTGTAGTCCACAAAATGATTCCCACACAAGCTTATTTTGGAATTGCAATAATATTTGCAAAATCAGGCTGGCGCTGAAGTTTTTAAGATCCCAGTTGGGAGGACTTCAAAGAGGAACAATGAACTTTACATCTTACCAGCTTTTATCGAGCATCTTTAGAACCAGCAGGAGGTACCTCCTACAGGCTTTTGTCCCTTATGGAATTGCCAGCCATATGCCCGTTACTACGCTTCAGTAAGACAAAAGCGAGGCTGGGTGGTCTCTAGTGTACAGATCAAACCCACCAAAAGCAGAAGTGCAGGAAGGTACTTTAAAATAAGGAAGAGAAGAACAAAATTTCCCCATAGGTTCTTGAGTCAAGTCTAACACAGTCATGAGAAGAAACACAGCATTAAAATAAGGACTTTTCCAGACACACCGCTTTCTTATTGCACATTCCTCCACGCTGGAAAGAGCCATGCTGCATTTTCAGTTGCAAACACAGGACAAAATTCATCCCTGCCATAGCGCTGTGAAGTCCCGGGGACCCCTCGCTTACGCCAAGGAGAACTTGTGTCCCAGCACAGTATATTACTCGTCGCAAAACCACCGTGATTGCATCGTGGCTCCATCCCACGTGAACATTTAGAGACAGCCAAGCGTGTGGTCTTGGGGAGAGCTGAGGCAGGCACTTCATACATTCAGAATTGAAATGAGATAAAAGACACCCTCCCTCAAAACCCGCACTTCAAAAAGCAGCTCCATGATTCAGCAGAGAGCACCACTTCCCTGCTATACATCTGTATCAGCCGTACGTTACCGGGCAAAAGCAGCCTTCTCTACTGAATCACAGCTTCCAGTTCACAGCAGTTTGGCTACTTAAAATAAAAAAATACATTATACACGTATATGCTGTGGTACATTTATCAAATTTCCATCATCGCTCTTAAAAACTCAGGCCGTAAGACTGTGAAACACATTCACAGAGTTAAAAGTTAATAAATTAGAAGCAGCTTTAAAAAAGTATGGGGTAGGAAAAGGGGGCTCTTACAGGAGGAGATTTCAAATAAAACTCAGAACAGTTTAAAATATGCTTACGATTTCCAACATTTCCTGGTAGAAGCAGTCCTCACTTTTCATTAACGTTATACTGGTGAGGACAACCTTCTTTGTACAAAGAATAAGTAAATCTATTTACAAAATCAACTTGGCTTTTGCTCTGTGATATTTACACACTCGGAGAACAGCGTTTTGGCTAGACACAGAGTGTTACATTGTTCTCGTTGCTTTCTTCCTTCACTTAAAAACAAAACAAATTGGTTTTCTGCTTTGAGAATTAAGAAGTCTTAAAAAAAATCCCTGGCCTTGGTTTTAAAATGAGTGGTAGTACTCAGAAGCTTTGGTCCTCTATGGCAAATCGCAGCTTGCCGCACGGCTTTGTGGCCTGTGGTCACTTCACCCTCGAAGAATGGATTGAGTATTTGGTCCCCAAAAATGCAGCTGCACTGGCAGATAGGATGGGGGCTCCGCTGAGCATCTTACAGTTAAAAAAATAGTTTCATCAATAAAGTCACCCACCCACCCATTCATTTCCAATGCTTTTTGGTTTGCTAGAGTTGAAAGTTCCTGTCCAAGGTTGCACTGATTAAAAAATACCCCAAGATGCCAAAGCACGCACTGAAGCTGAGCTGTCACTGTGCAGGGGAAGCTCCTGGCTCCATGGGTCATTAAAGAATGGAAAGATTGAGTCCTTCCCAAGGCACACATAACTCAGTTCAGGCAGAGAGGGATGAGCTCATCGAGGTACAACCCATCCTCATCGGCGGAAGGGTGAAGTCCGCCTGACAAGAATCCCCTGGGCTGTGGTATAGCAGTTGCGCTGTCTGTAATGCTGAAGCAGTCTCCTCCACAAGGGGTTGCACTCCAGGAGGTACCGGTTCCCTGTTGGCATGGGGATGGGGACAGCGGATTAGTGGCCAGAAGAGGCTTGGCTGATACCATCACAAACCAGTCTTTTGTCTTAAGGTTTCTAAACTAAGGGTGCTGGAGAACTTGCAGGGAAGTTTCCTTCAGGCAGAGCTCTGTGAAATCCCAGCTCCGTCTTATCTGTGAGCAGCTTCCCTACACATCACAGCCTAAGTCTGTGTGATTAGGAGGAAAATAAGCTGCCAAATTCTGTTAGGAGAGAGCTCTAGCATGCAAGTGACAGAAACAATGTGGTCTGAACCAGAGGGTGAGAAAAACTAATTATAGAGCCACAAACGGTCTCTGCTTTGTGCAGATTGCCCAGATAGCCCAGTTTCAAAACCACAGGCAGCCTGAGGGAAGAAGAATAAAGCAAGGCCATCCGTTGTACTAGTTTGGATCTCCACCCCTTTATCCAAGCATCCTGTTCCCCTGCAGGCCTGTGCATGCTCCCAGGAGACCCACCTACAATGCAGAGTCCTTCCTGAGCTCGCGTGATGCCAACATTGACCTGGTTTGGGTCGGTAACAAACCCCAGGTACTTCTTCTGCCAGCTCTTTGTGGGCTTCCTATCAATCTCTGATCGAGGGCAGGAGCGTACAGTCGACAGGATCACGTATCTCCACTCACTTCCTAGAAAGCAGAATTGAAACAGATGTTTTTTAGAAGGAAGTGTCTGGCCTCCTCCACACACCACTAGACACTCATTTCTCTACAGCAAGACCCTCAAAACTGCAGCCACCATTTGGGATTCTCTAGCTTTGGAGGCCATAGGATGCCTGGTCTTTGCCTGGTCAAAGAGCATGTGCTATGGCAGTTCTTTAACATCCCCTTCGGATGTCCTCCACCTTCCTAGCTTCACCCGTCTCACCCTGCCAGGGCACTCCAGAGGTTTCCAAGGGATTTATTACAATGACTGATCACCCAGAAATCTGGCCCAGGGATGCTTCCTCCATGGCTGAAGTAACTCTGGTGGAGAATTTGCTCGAAGACGGTCTCCATAAGTTGCTTCAGTTCGCAGGAAGGCAGGAGAGAACAGAACCAACCCTCCCCTCTCCTGCCAGCCTCACCTTGACTCTTCATGATGGTGCAGACAGTCACTCCGCGGATGCCCTCTTTCAGGAGGCCCTTGCTGATCTCGGACACCTGGGCATTGTAGGGGCTCAGGATGGCGATGCTCTCCGGGCAGATGGTGCCATCTAGTGTCAGCTGCTTCGCTATCCTCACCTGGGGAGAACCAGGGTCCTGCTCACCTGGGAGCAGTGGCCAGAGGGAACCAGCCCTCCACCACCCTGTCCCCAGGGCAGGGATGGGTGCCTGGCTGTGCTGCTCCCCCTGCTCCGGGTCACACTTCCCTACAGCTGCCCCTGGCCAGGGGCATCGCAGTGCGCTCCAGACCCGAGCAGATACCGCACCCCACTGATCTTTGTCCTATATCACTGCTCATCATCCCTCTATGATGCCCAGACTCACCCAGCAGAACACCCTCCCCTTTTGCATCTCCAGTGATTCCCCAGGACCCTCCTCACCGCCTGCTGCACTTCTTCTAGATTAGCTTTGGAGTTCTCATTTCCTTCCTCAGTAGAAATCATGAGGCTCTGCTCCTTCCCCTCCAGGTGCCCAAAGATGATAGGGCAGCAGCCATTATCTTTGTGGTAGAAAACACTGGGATTACGAGAAAGCTGGGGGCATGTTCTCAGGCGCGTTTGGTAAAACTCCTTGGATGGGAACTCGCAGATGTCTTTGTGCTGGCAGAGAAAAGGGGAGAAACCGAGATGAACAAAACCCAAGGAACTTCTCAACCTTCAGCATCTTTCTGGGCAGGCTTCACCTGCAATGCCACTGTGCTATAGCTGGCACCGGGCAAGGGCATTAGTCATTACCATTGGAAGGGAAAGCACTAATAGAGAATATCTGTTTCTCAGTGGCTTGAGGCAAGTCGTGATAGGAGCGTTTTCTGTGATAGAGAAAAGACAATCCACTTGAGGGCCTCACCATGCGGTACTGCGTATCCAGCATCCACGCTTGATTCCGGTAGCGCTCAAAGAGAGACTTCTCCATGCCAAGACTCTTGCAGAAGTCATTGTTCACCACAGGTCGCAGCTGCTTGTGATCCCCAAGCAAAACAACCTGGAATGAAGAGTAGACACCTCAGCTATGAGGCTGGTGGCACTGGTGAAGACAATCAGCTCTTGGAAAGGGTATTTGCACAGACTTTTGTTGCTCCTTACTTATGTTATGGTTACAGCAACCTCAATCAAGGACCACGTTGGGCCTTATATAAAGATCCTGACCTGCATAATGCAGAGCCTAGTTCTCATCTGACAGGAGAAAGACACCATGTAGTATGTCTGCTGAGATCTGCTCTATGAGTTAATACTTTGTACCTGGGTCAGCGCGTTTTTTGGTGGCAGTGATACCCACCCTGTAAAGAAGCATCCAAAATCCAGCCACGCCAGCACTTGGTTTTTCTTGCAGAAAGCCAAGAGCAAGTTTAGAGGAGACAGTATGTTTGAAAACAAGGAGCTGAGCTGGTACACACAGCAGAGAGGTGAGCAGATGCAATAGTTCTCCAGCACAGTCTTCAGGCCTGCAGCAGGGTCTTACAACTCTGCTTGATGCGATATGAACAGATAACGCACAGCGCGTGCATCTAGTGCGAATACTCGGGTACGGCGTGGGCCTCTTTGTGCCTCAACATTTTAATTATAGTTAGCAGAGTTATAACTCAAAGGAAATAACTCAGTGAAGGCTGACACATTGATGCAACATCATAGTTACTACCAAGAACAACCTTAAAACATGGTAGAACTTGGAAGAGCAGCATGTTAAGGGGTGGAAGACATGCAGAGGTTTGAGAGCCCTGAGCAGCTGACCTAGAGACATATCTTTGGAAGCCACTTACTTTCTCAGCATGGCGGTGGCTGACCAAGGGGATGAGGGTCTCGGGCTCTGTGGACATGGCACACTCATCAATGATTATCTGCTTGACATTGAGCGACTCCAGAGAGGATGCAGATGCGGCGGTGCATGTGCAGAGGATGACATCGTGTTCTGCCAGTTCATGGGATCGAGCAGCCACCAACTGATTTTTGTACCTGTTGGTCGATGCAGAAGACAGCCGGTTGTGCATAAGGGAAACATCTCCAGGTTCCTCATGCAGGAACCAGGCAGAGGCTATATTTTTCCAAATGATTATGGCATCATCTCCCTTCCCAGGATGAGGTGGTGTCCCCAGAAAAGGGCTTTGGATGGACATTCTAGGAAATGCACTTTGTCCTGAACTCAACAAGGCTCAGGGTGGAGGATGCAAGTGTCACATGCACATAATATGACTTCTTGTCCAGAAGGACATCACCAGAGCAGAAGTGATGCCGATGCTCTGCACTGTACCACTAACCCTAAGCTAATCACTTTGTATCATCATTCCAAACACACAGCTTATTAATCCGTCTTGATGTTTTCACCTAGTCCCTTGCCTTGCACGAGCCAAGACAAATTTGCTGATTTTCACGCAGTCTATGGGTTTGTGTCAGCTGAGACCTCACAAGTATAGCCCAAACCTCTTCTTGCAGGGGAAGGAGATTGCTGCACTGAGCTCCTTCAGGCAGTGCTTCAGACGGCCAAAGTCAGCCATCTCTCACCAGGGTCTCTTTCTACTCACTTCTTCGTTTCTTCTTCTGTTATCTGCTCTCCTTTCTTCATCCGAGTGTCAAAGTTACAGATCTCCCGCCAGAAAGGGTTGGGTGGTCGCCGGATGCGATGATGCAGGATTATTTCACTAAACAAAGAGTCAATAAATAAACATTTTCCCCACACATAGACCCAAGTGATGTCTTCGACAGCAAAGCATACCACATGTGTCTACGTGGAGAAACTTCCTTAACTAAAGAAGTCACAGACAGACTGTTCCATCTTTAGAGACCTAACACCTAGCTCAGCCTCGAGGACACGAAGTACAACCACCTTTCTTCAGCAGTTGCAAGCAGGAATGAAGTCAGAGACACTTAGAGCTGTTCAAGAGAGAGATGAATACATCTAGGGTGTTTTCAGCGGCCTGGGTTTCCTGACTGGGTGCTACGTTAGACTATACACCTTCACTTGAAAAAACTGAGCATAAAGCAGGTTAACAGCGCTGCTCCACTGTAGCGGAGTGGAAACAACATTTGCTCTGGCTTGTTCAGCTTTACTGGCGCATAGAACATCGCTCCCCAGCACCCTCGGAGCCTGCCGGGCCATGCGGTCCTACCTGAGCTCATGCTTTGGTTTTGCATCCCGCAAGGCTTTGCGGTAGAGGTGCCGATTGCTCCCCGGGTATGGGTATTCCATCGTTTCAATGGCCTCACCGTAAACCCGCAGTGGTTTCAGCTTCTTCATCTTCATCAGCATCTCTGGGGAAGGAGAACAGGTCTGCTCAGACAGCACCAGGCACTGGCAATGCTGACAAAGCTCATGGCCTGCGAGGTGCCCAGCGTTTGCCTTGCGCTTGCCTCTTCTCCCCACCCCTCACTCACCAACCCCACCTTCACTGGTTCTCGCCCTGCAGCAAGGGGTCTTCTCTATGGCCCAGCCCCGCTTTCTGCCCCTCCTGCTCATGGCCACGTGTTCTCCCTCCCACCAGTATGAGCCACTTCAGGGGCTTAAAACTGATAGTTACCAGCAACAACATCAACAGACTTGTTGGATGGGCCACAGTACAAGATGCACTTTCTTTTCTTGGACTTTTCTTCTTCAGGGGATGGTGTTTGCTCCTCGATGCTCTCCTGATTCAGCTTATGGAACCAGTAGACAATGTGAGTTCCAACAACTGTTTTCCCTGTGCCTAGAAAATAAGGAGGTTGCTGAGAACACTTTAACCATGACACCTGTGCTCTCCATCAGCATCCAGATGATCAGCCATGAAATAAAATCAAGAACTGAGGGGATTGCTTTGAACAGCTGTGGGTGATGCCAACTCATGCTACCATCTCCTGCCTCACCACAGGTCCTATGGACATAACAAAGTAGGTGTGTACTTGTGCCATCCCGCCAGCCTTACCTGGTGGGCCTTGGATGAGCGTGAAGGGTTTTCTCAGAGCCATTAGAATAGCCTGGTTCTGACTCTGGTTAAGCTTCCTGGGGCTGCGAGGGAGATCAAAGGATTTTTCCTGCAGGATTTTGGCCGCTGTCACTGTTAGGGCAAAGAGTCAAGAAAACAAGTTTAAAGAAGGTTACTGAAGGCAGCGCACAAGGGATTCAGCAGGAGGATGCAGTAGGTACAAAGCAATTGTGGCCCGTTTACAAGACCACCTAAAACAAATCCTTGTCCTGTGCGAAGATGTTCTGCCCATGAGCCTTCTCCGTGGGTCCTGGGGATTAAAACATCACCTGTGCCACTCTCCAGCAGGGCATCCCATATTACCTTCACTCTGCCAGGCTAGCAGCTCCTCTCCTCCCCTTGGCAGGGGAACCGCCTGGTCTGGGAGCATAACCCCTACGGCAAGGACCCACAGAAGCTGCCAGGGCACCTGCCTGGCCAGAAGCAAGTAGCCACAAGGTAAGAAAGGTGAATATTTGCACCTACCTTTTTTAGGAGGTTCACGGCCAAGGGCGATGTTTTTAGCAAGGTCGGAGGCATACTTGAGACTCCAAATTGCCTTTTCTTTCCGTCTGACAGAGGGGAAAAATAAGAATGAATGGAATGTAGCTTAAAATAGTGAAAATTGTAATACAGCTTTGTACAACTGTCTTGTTTGTTCTTTCTCTCTGCTTTGGTGTTGCATTAAATCCTCAAAGAACTTAAACCAAAACAACTTTTATTCTGCTCTTTTGCATGTGGGACTATTTCTCAACTGTCTGAACAGCTGAGCCTGCAAAGATGTTGAGAGCAAGCAGCACAACTTCTGTCCCAACTCCATTTTATTATAGCTCACCCCATTTTATTGGATTAGCTTCCAATTTTTTCCTAAAATTCACAATACAAAAGGAAGCACATTCTGCCCTGAAAAAGCTACAGCAGTCGGCGGTGTGTAGCAGTCCATGCTGTGTACAAAGAAGAGCAAACTAGACATCAGCTCTGCTTTAATAAGGGCAGATCTTGGTTCACAGCAACAACAAAGGGGAATGATTGGGAAATCAGGGAACAATTCTGCTAAGCAAACCCTGATCCAGTGCTTCGCGCTGCCTTTTATGACACATAATGCATCAATCCACTAACGTAAGAAACAGATGCCCAGGGAAATTTCAGCACGGCACCTTTCCCTATCTCCCCTTTCTCAAGGTCAACCAGAAGAGCAAGAGGCCATCTGGAGAACAGATCTAAGAAGTGCTGCTACCCCCACCAAACATCAACAGCCCAACAGCATGGCCAGTTGGAGATGGGTAAAGACAGATTTTTCAGAGCATGAGCCGCACCAGCGAGCAAAGCCCATTTGGGTGCAGCAAAGGAATCCTGTGAGAAGCCATTGCTCCACAAGGACAGGTTAAACCACAGCACGACTGCTAAGCACACTTACACGTCTGGCAGCATCTTCGGTATGATCTCCACCGTGAACCTGGCAGAGGCCTGTGAGATTTCCGCTGGGATGTTCTCCATAGACATATAGTGGATGTAAAAGTTCACAGTCTGCTGACCAGTCCTGTCCAACTTATCATTGTCGCTGAACTCTTCAGTAACCCCGTGAGCCACCCAGGTGTAGGTATCTGGATCAACCATAAGTTTGCTTTCTGACCTGCCCTTGTTAAGAAAAGTTAGATTCTGGAGGCTGCGGCTAAGGCACTCCTCATCGCTTTCAAGGTTCCCAAGCTTCAGCCCACCTAAGCGAATGCACAAGTAACAGTGGTTGAAGTCCATTTCAATGGAGCACGCCTCCAAAAAGTCTTTCTTTAGCGGGAAACTCCCTTGCAGCTGTCCTTTGCTCGTCCTTTGCTTTGCCCAGGTTATTTTGACATCATGGAGGACAACTGAGTCGTTTTCAGCCACTGCACATGAAGCAGACTCCATGGCGCTCATCGGCATCCACACCTTGTTATACTCCATTTCGTGCTTGTACTTGTCTTTGGACGTCAGGGTGGCGTAGGCAGAGAAGCAGTCGATAGGCTTTTCCACGTGCTGCAGGCAGACGTCGAACCCTGGCGTCACACACCACAGCTGCACGAAGGGCACCAGGAAGCCCCGGTAGACGTCTGTGGTGAGTTGGAACTGCAGCGCATCACCGGCACACAGCTCCAGGATGAGCTCCATGTAGTGCGAGCAAGGGCTCTTCCTTACCCAGCCCATGTGCCGCTGGTACAGGTCCTTGCTCTTCTGAAGGAGGGAGGCCACAGTCTCAAAGTCCTCGCTCCTGATGGCTGCTAGCACCTCCTGCCAAGTCTGGGTGCCAAAGAAGGTGACGCTGAGGTCACGGAGAGGTCCTTCCCGCAGGCTGTGCTCCTTCATCTTCTCCATAGAGTACATCCTCCTCTTCCATGTCAGCCTGATGGTGCTCCTCTCCTGGATGAACACGGGCTGCTCTGTCAGCTGAAGAGACCTGTAGTTAATTATCTGGGGATCTGGAAGACTCTCTTTGTTCAGTGGAAACAGGGCTTTAAAATACTTTTTCACCCCTTCGATATCCACTACAAAGGCGATCTTCTGCAGGACCTGGCCCTTCAGCTGGGTGGCCATCTGCAGGCAGCGGGCTCTCTTCTCATATGTCACTGCCATGGAATTCTTCCTGTTGAAGTCATGACAGAGAAACTCAATGTCATCTGAAGAATAGACGATGGGCTTCTTGCGGAGCACAGAATGAAGGTGCCGCTGGACCACGACATCCACGTACCGGCGGATGGGAGAGGAAGCCCAGGTGTACGAGTCAACGTGCAGGGAGTAATGGCCCGCTTTCGACTGGACAGTGGAGTTGGAGCGACTGAAATAGGAGCGGCTGAGCAGTCTCCTGAACTCCAGGGCCACAGGGGCCAGCTTCGGGTGGATGTCATCAGTGACAATGAGGTCTAGCATCTTGTGGAAGTCACGGACATTAGCAGCTGACTGCAGGTGCTCCCAGATGGGGGCCAGGAGACTGAACACCACCTTTTCAGAGGAGTTTTCGCCAGGAGGCACCTCTCCCAAGTGGTGCGAGAGATGGATGGACAAAGGAAGGATGTGGCTGTACTTGTTTTTCATGAGTGATAACTGCTGAGGGCTTGGCTCGCACTGGCACCGGAGAGGAGTGACATTTCTGGTGTCCTCCTGGTTGGTGAGGAACTCGGCCACAAAACTGTTGAACATGATCATTAACTCCTCGATCATCTGATGGGACCCCCGGTTACCTGGGGAGCTCTCCTCATCCATCCGGTCATAGAAACAGTCCTCCTGCAGCCGAGACTTCCTATGGATCCTGGAGAAGTGATAAGCCACAGCTATGCAGTCTTCCACGGTATTGAAACGAAGGGCCCCTGCTGCTCCCCTGTAGTGGTCCTTAATGCAAAGCTCTGCCTCTTCATAGGACAGCTGCCTGTCCGAGCGGATCACAGAGATGGTGAAGACTCCCTTTAACATCTCATCGGTCTTCTTTTCTACGGTGACAAACAAGGAGATCACCCGACGATCCTTCTGTGGCAGGAGGCTGCAGACATCTTGGCTAATGTGGGGCGGGAACATGCACAGAGGCTCCTGGTTGGGAGCGTAGTAGGTGACACCCCGCTTCTTTGCTTCCAGGTCCAAGGCACTGCCTTTGGGAATGATGCCAGCCACATCTGCAATGTGGATCCCAATCTCATAGTGATGGCCAAGATCCCTAACGCTTACAGCGTCGTCCAAATCCCTGGCACCTTGGGGGTCAACAGTGAAGGTCAGGTAACTCCGACAGTCCTTCAGATTTTCCTTGGTGAGGTTTAGTTTGCTGCTGGAAGTGTATTTGGCTGATTCCCTGGAGACAGCAGCTGGGTACTTCTTCTCCAAACCGTACTCCAAGTCGAGGATCTTTAAGCCTTCTTCCAAAGTCAATGCTGTATGCAGAATCTCCGTTATTATCCCCAAAGGGTAGTAAAACCCATCCCGCCAGGAGATAACCTGGACACAGAAGAGCTGGCATCTTCTTGTCTCCTGGCTGATCTTCTCGCAGCTGACCACGCTGTACTTCCCATTGACGAGCCTGCGGATGGGAATGACGTTGGGTTTCTCTTTCAGCCCTGGGACAAATATTTTGGTGACAGTGCGATCGATGGGTATCATCACCCGGGGATCAAATTCATCCATCATGCAGATGAAGGTCCGTTCTCTCTCTGCACGCTTCAAGATGCCCACCACCTTCCCCTGAGGGCGGTGGCTGCTGCCGTCAGCTGTGCTGTTCTGCAGGATTTCCACGAGCACCTCATCCCCAGTGAAGGCTGTCCCACAGTGAACTCTGCCTTTGATCTGAATGGTCATCACAGGAGAGTCATTGAGGGTGAAGGCAGAAGCTCTGTCAAACCCTTCTTTGATCAACTCACATCTCTTGTACATTTTGGGATGCATGTGCAGATACTCCTGCATCATCTGAGAAGAGAAGCTGACATATTCCTGCCTCTCTTCCTGCAGGTTTGAAGCCTCAGTCTTCACATTCAGCAGCCCTTCCTCGGACACTGTCACCAGCACGTTCTTGCTCTCATCTAAGAGTTCCTGCAGGATGGGATCATCAGGATTCAGGCTCTCAGCCTCAGAGCTCCAGGAATCCGTGTCGCTGTCCTCCTCATCCCGCTCTGGGCTCCTCCTGCTCCAGCTCTCCTTGTCGCACGCAGCCTGTTTGATCTGGGCCATCGTCAGGTTCTCCGGGAAGACGCTCCCCTTCTCGATGCACTGCTGGATGAAGCGCTTCCATATCTTGCTGCACTGGCCATGGGAGCACAAGGCCACAGCATCCCCCACCGCAACAACCAGCGACTGAGCCCGGGTCATGATGGTGTTGAGCACTCTGGCTTCGTTGAAGAACTCGAGGTGGTGGGAGCCTGAAACGCGCAGGCTCTCGCTGGTGTGGACTGTGCTGATGATGATGACCCGGAACTCCCGCCCTGCACCGGAGGGGACAAGGGAGAAGTCACTCATGGGAACCCAACGGGGAAGACCCTGTCTGGCTGCCACCCGGTGCTCTGCCCTTCTACGCTGTGTAACGTGGCCATGGGCTGATGTAACCTCGCTTGGCTGAGTCACGGCAGTCACCTGATGTGACTAAAGCAGCTCTTGGGGATTATGAGGGCCTCCAGGCATGAACCAGGATGGACAGGCACCATGAGGCCACCACCACACATGCACCAGGGAGCAAAGGGCAGCGTGGAGACAGAGGAAAGGCTCCGGACATTGGAGGAAAGGGCACCAGACCAGTGCAACCACGAACGCCCATGGAGCAGCCCTGTGTGCTCAGTGCCACCAGCAGCCCCCGCCAGCCGCTCCTTGCAAACATGGATAGTTTTCTGTGAATCCTAAATTCCTCGGGGAACCCAGGGTCTTGCAGGAACAAGAGCAGTGACCGTTCACAAGAATCCCTCCCCCCTGGAGGACAGCTCTGCTGATCGCATAACAAATAACAAACAGCAAGAGGAACCCTGGTGGTTTCAGAGCTGGGAAGAGGCTGCAAAGAAAGGGTATGGAGATCAGAAACAGACCCCAGGGGTCAGTTATTCTCACCATGAGGAATCCCAGCTGCACAATAAAAAAATAAAATAATAAAAACATGGATGAGTCATAAGCTAAGTCCTTGAGGATAAAACCAGAGCTATCCCTCTCTTGTCATCCAGAGCAGCAGACTCCTCCTTTAGCGAGCTGTTCTGTGATTTATTTTTTTGCTGTGACTGGTACCCACAGGCCATCCTGGTTTCAATTCCCTTCTATTACACGCCTTCCCCACTGGTACTTGGGGCTTTCACATGATTCACACATGCTCAAGTCCCTGGGATCACACTTACTTCACCTTCCTACAAAGCAACGTCCATATATTTGAAATGAGTTGACAGTTGGGTGCAGATTTAATTCAGTGTGAAATCTTATTCACTAAGGAAAGGACAAAAATCAAAGAATTACCAACCAGAAGGGGATCGAAATCAGCCAAAGGATTTCCAGGCACTCCCTCCTAATCAGCGCTAGGTTGGCTGTGGCCACTCGCTGCAGTGGTGGCAGAGCCACGGGGAAGGGCAGGGGAACTCTGTCTAACAGCACCACACGCACCCTCCCAGAGGGGTATTTTGCCACGAGATCAGCCAGCATTTTGCATTTCAGCAAAGAGGACAACATTAAGATGCTGGAAAGACCTCTGCTAACGACGCAATGTCTCTTCCCCCTGTCCGTTGCACAGTGGCTGTAGCTGCTATAGACTCTCCTGTCCACCAGCACGACTGCAAAAGTTCTCTCTAGCACACAGAAGACCTCAAAATGCAGCCAGGAATGACCAAGTATTGCACAAAATACAAACCTGGCAAGTTTTCATAGTTTTCTACCACGACATCTTGTAGCCCCTTTTTCCTCAGCTCTTGTCTTGTTGCAGAAACCTGGTAAAAAAGAAAGAGGCACAAGGGAGGAAGTGTTTGACTTGCCATCCCTGGTGGTATTCAGAAGACATGTAGATGTAGTGATAAGTGACATGGTTTAGTGGTAACTTGACAGTTCTAGGTTAACAGTTGGACTAGATGACCTTAAAGGTCTCTTCCAACCAAACGATTCTATGATTCAGCTCAAGAACACCCTCCACCCAACACCAAGGTCCCTCACCCTCCTCTGCTGCTGGTTCTCCAAGAAAGTCACTCAATGGCAGCCACACATCCTAGGCTGACTTCAGCTAGTGCTCCCACTCTGCCCTATAGTTAACCTGCCTAGAGGATGCTGAACTTTATCTTCAACTAAACCATCCCACCATGACGCATCTCTGCTCCGACCCCCCGTGACATACTACCCAAAGAGAGGGCACCTCAAAAAACCACTGGTGACATGCAAAACCCCAGGTTCTCTATTATTACTAGTGCAAGAGACAGCTTTATCATGAATAGAGTCCAGCATTTATTAGGGAGTGTTTAGAGAGGCCAGGAGTGCGTGCATAGCCCCTTCAAGCAGGGAACACATGGTTCTACATACCTGCATCCCATGGGAGACCACACAGATCCTCTTCAGATCTCGGGCACCCCACTCATCTGGCCACCTCTGATGTATCTCCTTCACTTTCTCTATCACCTGTATTATCTCGGAGGCATTGTGCCAAGAAATCATGGATATATCCCTTTCAGCCACACCAGACACGTGGCAGAACACAAGAGGGTAGATTTCAGGATGGGGTGGGATGTTCCCACTGGCTTGGATAGCGTTGCCTTTGCCAATGTAGAAGTGCTTGGAGACAAACTCAATTATGCCTGCAGTGGAACGATAATTCTCATTGAAGATGATCCTGCTCTTTGTGGCCACTTCATGCCTCTCTTTCTGGTAAAACTGAAAGAGTCGATTTAACAGGGTGTGATCAGCAGATTGTCCATCCCCAACAGAAAACAACTTTGGGGTTATCTGCATGTGGTCCCCAGCGAGGACAATCCGCGTCTCAAAAGTTGCGTAGGAGAGTGGAACCAAAGCTTCGCACTCCAGCATCTGAGCAGCCTCGTCAATCATGATGTGCGTGAAGTAGCCTGGGGCAACCTTCAAGTTCTTGGATAACATGGAAGTGGTAATAATGATGTGGTGCCTGTCAATCTCCTCCTGCGTGGGGTGCCGGAAGGAGCGCTGGTCTGGCGAGAGGCAGCAGTACATCTGAGTGATGGGGTCTGTCATGTTGATGGGACGGTCAGTGGATATAATCCTCAAGGGAACAGCCCACGGATGCCCACTGGTCACGTAGTTATGGAAGTACTCCCGGATGTAGATGTCAGCAGCACTGGAGGGGAACAAAAGGGGAAACCATTAAGGAATTGTAAGTGCTGTTCCCCATCAGCCCAATGTGCTACGTGATCATTCACCATCACACCCCCAAACACTCCTCTGGCTTTGGCTGACAACGCACTTGTCACAGGAGATATTCACATATGCGCAAAGAAGCTGGTGTTTATGCAGCCAGCAATTCCAAGCCTATTTTGAGAGAGCGGTTTAAAATAGGAGTTGATACTCGAGTCTAGGGCATCTGTTGATGCTCGTATGGAAAAATGCAATGTGGCCAAGAAAATCTGTGGCCCTGCAGCTCTCCAGGGCGAGGTCCCACAGACCTCTCCTCTGACAGCTAACCATCCCCAGCCCGGGCAGGGGATGCAGAAGAAGATCTGCAGAAGAATCTTCAGTGCCAGCAGACAACCTGAAACAGGCTAAGATTAGCAATCAGCCATCTATTATACATTAAAAACTAAGGCAGTAACAGCCTGCAGGATCAGATGTGGACACTCTTTTCAGCGTAACTGCTCTAATTTTAACAATCTCAGCCTGCTTTCTCTGAAGGCAGATTCAATGGCAGTCAGACCAGATCTGCATTTCCTCTTCCCCGAACTCTCCCTGGAAAAGTCAAAAAAATTGACATGTGCGCAGCACACAATAGTTTTCAAGGGCAAGTGGAGCACAATATTGCCCCAGCAAGGTCAGGCAGTGGTTTTCTACTTCTTCCAGCACACAGTAAAGGCTAGAAAGAACTAACTGGCTCCCCAATCCCATCCCTGTTTTATAATGAGGCTGGAATATGCTGCCTTTTCCACAAAGACTTCCACCCATGTCAGGCTTCTTCCTAGCAGGAAGTGCTAGAGCAGTTTCAGACATATTAAATAATAATTAATTTATTTAAACAAGTAATTGAAATGCATACTAAGAAAAGGGCAGCTCAGCTCTGTCTCATACACACTGGCTGCCTCTTGCCGCACCAGGCAAGCAATCGATGAGCTTGCTCAGACCCGGTCCACAACCCTGGTTCCCTCTTCCCTCACACCCTGCTAACCTGTTAGTGTGAGTGCAGATCAGCACCCGCTTGTTGGGCTGCCTGAGGATCTCCATGGTGGCCATGGCCAAGGTGAATGTCTTCCCTGTGCCAAAAGGCCCGTAGATGAGAAGAGGAGGGACCTGCCGGCTGCTGGTTGTCTGGCCCGTGATGAAGGAGATGGCTAGTTTCTGCTTGCTGTTCCCTGTCTGTGGTGACCCAAGAGAGTAGGGGATAGAGCAACTGGCAACATCTGGTAGGACCAGCTTCTCATCCAACAGGCGGTCCACAGCATGGTGCCATTGCCGGAACAGCAGCTGGTCAATTTGGAACTGGATCTCCACCTTGTGGGAGGTGTTTGGCTTGAAGTTCAGCTCTGAGCAGCATCTCTTTGGTATCTGTAGCCAGATGGTCTTCTCCGTGATGGCTTTATGCTCCACAGTAACCTCATAAACCCGATTGTCTACAGGTGGGTCAAGTGCCAGGAAAGCAGTGGGCACAGACCTGCTCAGCAGATACCCCTCGTCTGTGTCCGGCGAGAGGTTGTAAGGGGTCGGCACTTCAGCAAACAGCTCACCAGAGAGGGCAAACTTCATCCCCATGGAGAGGCTTTGCAGCATGGGGGTCAGCGAGATGAGGACCCGCAGGTTGAGTCTGGAAGGAAGAAACACCCAAATGAACAGCAGAGAACTGGCCCATCGGTTCATCAGCAACCACCCTCCCCATTGCAGAGAGGGGGCTGCCACCTACACCCAGAGAAGGTCTGCTGGCCCCCTGAGCACACAGAGAGACAGAAACTGTGCTTCTAGCTGATCCACGGCCACAGGACAAGACCCAGCCCTTCCCCTCCTATCACTACCCAGCAAGCCGTCTTTCTTGGCAGGTTTCCATTTTTCTGGGAAAGCGCCCCAGGACCCAACCCAGATGGGACAAAGACATCAGTAGCAGCATGGCCCCAAGGGTTAGCAACAGGCCCGTGGTCAACAGTGAGAAGGAACCTCTCTGGATCCACACCTGGCACTTACTTGGCAATCAGAGCTTGTTCAGCTTCTTCCTCGCGGAAGAGGAAGTTATGCATCCTCTCACGATAGTTGAGACGGGTGATGGGAACGGTGGCACCACCCTCACGTTGGTAGTCCAGTGCGAGAGCAGGAGGTTTGTACTTGGCCAGCAGATCCATATCTTCACTGGCCTTTGGCACGCTGGGAATGATGATCCGGTTACCTCTATCCCATCGCACAAAGTTGACGGGACGAGTGCTCTCCCTGCTGCTGGGGACGAGCTGGGGGGTGTCCCGCCGGCCCACCTTCACCTTGATCTTCTGTATGAGGACTGGGCGTCTGCCAAAGTCAAACACCACCCACTGCTCAAAGATGCCCAGTGTGCAGCTCTCCATGCAGACCTCCACCAGCGCGACGGGGGGGGAGGAAGACAGTGTGGCCACGTGCTCCCCCCGAATGTAATGAAGGTCCCGGGAAAGCCCATTCCCCGAGAGGCAGAAGTTGACTCCAGGTTCCCGCTTCAGTAGCGCCACGTGTTGCAGAGGCATCTGCCGGTTGAGGAGAAGACAGGGACATGGTGAGGGCAGTCCACGAGAAGAGTTCAGTGCCTGGTGAGGTCCTCCCAGCAGCATTTCCTACCGAAAGCTACTGCAGGAACCAAATGCCATGTCACACCTAGAGCGCACTTGAAATTCTCCTTAAAGGAGCTTATTCCTCGTGCAATACCACAGCAATTATTTTGAGGTCTTAAAGAATCTGGACAGGCTGGATCAATGGGCCAAGACCAATGGTATGAGGTTCAACAAGGCCAAGTGCCGGTCCTGCATTTCAGTCACAACAACCCCATGCAGCAGGACTGAGGCAGTGATTGTCCCCCTGTACTCGGCACTGGGGAGGCCCCACCTCAAATCCTGTGTTGAGTTTTGGGCCCCTCACTACAAGACAGACATTGAGGTGCTGGAGTGTGTCCAGAGAGAGAGCAACGAAGATGGTGAGGGGTCTGGAGCACAAGTCTCCTGAGGAGCAGCTGAGGGAACTGGGGTTATTCAGCCTGGAGAAGAGGAGGCTGAGGGGAGACCTTCTTGGTCTCTACAACTACCTGAAAGGAGGGTGTAGCCAGGGGCGGTCGGTCTCTTCTCCCAACTAACAGGCTGTAGGACAAGAGGAAATGGCCTCAAGTTGTGCCAGGGGAGGTTTAGATTGGACATTAGGAAAAATTTCTTCACTGAAAGAGTTATCAAGTATTGAAACAGGCTGCCGAGGGCAGTGGTGGAATCGCCACCCCTGGATATATTTAGAAGACAGGTAGATGTGGTGCTGAGGAACATGGTTTAGTGGTGGTTTTTGGCAGTGTTAGGTTAATGGCTGAACTCGATGATCTTAAAGGTCTCTTCCAGACTAGATGATTCTGTGATTCTGTTCAAACCTCAGGGTTCAATTTTACAGCAATTGAGCCGGTCTGCTGTAACGGGAAATCTCCTATGTTGGCCCCCAGCACCCATGAAATCCTGGGCAGGAAATCAGCTGAATCTCGTTATTTGTGGTGATACGTGGGAGGTGCTGAGGGCAGCTGGGCTTGCCCCAGCCCCACCACACAAGACGAGACAGGAGACATGGTGGCTGCACCCCCCACGCACAGCCCCAGTTCAGGCACAACCTGAGCCTGAGCTGCTCCCAAATACCTAACACATGTCCTCATTCAGACATCCAAAATCCCTACCCTTCTCCCCCTTCCGGAAATAATAATTAAAACCAAACAAACAAACAACCCCCCGCTGCGCAGAGCTGGGCTTACCTTGGAGTGGACCCTGAATTTCCACTGGTATTTCATCCTCCGGTCCTCCAACTGCACGTGCAGGGGCTGCTCACACACAACTCTGACGCCCTCGACGTGCTCAGCCATCTGTGGGGGAGACAGGAGAGGAACGGGACTGAAGGCGACATCCCAGGGACACACCGCAGAGCCCTCCCAGGGGCCATCTTCATCCTTTGCCTTTACACTACGTCCTCCCAAGAGGAGACCGGCGGTAAATCCTCGTGCTCAGTCCTCACCCAGTCCCCACGCAGCAGCCTTGGGAAACGAAAGGCCCCACGGCACAGCAGTGTGGTTGGGTGCCCTGAGCAGGCTCTTGGGTTGCCATCTGGAAAGGGGTGAAGAAAGGGGGATGCAACGTCCCTTTTTGCATCACCATTAGAAAGGTGAGCGGTGGCCTCCGTTCCCAAGCTCTTACACAAGAGGTTTCTCGTGATGTGCCGGGCTCCGGCAGACAAATACGCTCCCACCCCGCTCGTGACTCACAATCAACACCTCGTTGGAGCACGTCCGATACTCGGCAATGAGTCGGTCCTGGTAGGACAAAAGCCCTTCCTTCAGTGCCTGCTTCTTTTTTTTCACGGTAGCCTTCTTCCTCTGGATCCACTCCTGCAGCTCCTCGGTGGAATGAGCCTTGGTGCAGCTGTCCCCCATTTCGCACACCTCCACTCTGTCGGGAGAGAGGTGTCCCATGGTGGCGTGGGGGTCCATAGGGAGCCGGCAGCTGCCTGCTGTCCCTCCCTCTTCCCTGCCGCACCGGCTGGATGCCTTACCTGCTACACAGCGAGAACTTGGTCAGCCCGAGTGGCGGCGCACGGTGGACCCACTGGACAGAGGTGTCGGCCGAGAGCATCTGCACGTGCTCAACAGAGGAGCAGTGGCTCTCAAAGCTCTCCTGTGAGCTGAAGATGACCAGGCAGAGCCGGCAGTAGAAGTGCACCGGCGCAGGCGCCGCTGGCTCGCCGTTGGTGACGCAGGGCTCGGCAGCTGGCAGCAGGTCGGAGCGAACCAAGCCGCGCTCCCTTTCGGCCTCCCAGATGGCCATCTCCACATCGCTGTGCGCGTACTGGCAGCGCTGCAGGCTGTGCTTGCAGGGCTGGCCCTTGGAGACGAACTTGCAGTAGCTGAGGGTCGGCATGAACTCGGGGCAGGGCCGGATGGCGTTGTACTGCTGCTTCCGCCGGCTGTCCGACACCACGTGCACCAGGAGGGGGTCCCAGGTCCGGTGGGACTCGCAGAGCCGCCCCTGCCCGCCCGCCGAGATGCGCTGGGGGCAGCCAAAGAAGCAACGCCTGCAGATCTCCTGGAACTGCCCCCCAAATTCGCTGGCAATCTCGCTGGCGGCGCTGGCCACGGGGTGGGAAGTGGTGGCACCCCCGAGCTGCGCCTGCAGCACCGCTGCCTTCAGCCAGCGCCGCTCCAGCTGCTGCTCCCTCTCGAAGTTCCAGACCATGGCCTCCTCCGGGCTCCAGGCAAAGGTGCACTGGCTCTTGTGCTTTCTGCAGCCCAGCCCCACCGCGTAATACCTGCAGACGGCGTAGCGGGCTGGGTTGGGGAAGCCCGGCCGCCTAGACACCTTCCTCCAGGCTGTGCTCCAGCGGCTGCGGCAGCGGGCCAGGAGGATCTCATACATGCACTTGTGCTCCACCTCTCGCAGCTGGTAGGTGATCTCGTTCTCCTTCACGCTGCACTTGGAGCAGACCAGGCGCAGCTCCAGCTGCTGCTGGAGGCTGCCCAGCGGCACCGCCGGGCCGTTCGCCGTTGGCATCTTTGGCGATGGCTTGAGCGGAGCAAAACTAACGGTGGGAAGTTCCTACGAGGCGATGCCTGGGGGAGGAGGCGCCATGGAGCAGCTGTGTCCTAGCTCGCTACGTACCTGCCAGCCATTGGTGCAAGTTCACAAAGCCTGACAAAGAAACGAGGAACAAGCGACTTAGCAGGAAACATCAGCCAGTCCCTGGCTGGGCGCACGCCCAGGCGCTGGCACAGCCCGGCCCCGCGCACTGGCAAGCGGCCGGGAATCTCACCCAGCACCCAAACCCACCAGACACCCTCACCCTCGGCACCCAAGCACCCGCTCGCCCAGGTCTGTTCACCCACCAGCCCGGGCGCCAGGGGACTGTGTCCAGCAGGGACCAGGCTGCCGAGCAGCGAGGGCTCCTGGCAGGGCTCAGCTCGGTCCCTGGCGCGCCACAGCCTGCAGACCATCAGCATTCGCCACCCAAAACGGGAGAGCCAGCTGCAGCAGAGGCTGCCCTGGAGGGCCCGGCGCAGTCCCCACAGCAGCCACCGACCTCCTCCCAGACCACAGCCGGACGATTCGACTTCCTCTTCCCACTGCCGATGCCTCCCCCACCTCGGCTTGCTCCTGCCAACTTTCTCTTTCTTTTTCCTGCTCTCTCCCCTGGGTCTGGCCAGACAGCCCCATGGCTGCTCCACGCCGAGCGGGAGAGATCCAGCTCCAACCTGCTGGTCCACCTCCCCCCGTGGCACAAAAGATTAATTGGAATTAATTAACAAAGCAACCGCCCTCTTTGCTCCTCAGATACAGCACCCGAGCCTGGGAGATGGGCATGCTGGAACAGGGACCTGCCGGCATCTCCTCCGGCCGACAGTGTGGTAAACATCCGGCTGGGAGAGCTGAGGCGGTGAGGAAGGTGATTCACAGCTCCCTGCCCTCCCCAGCCACCGACTCCTGCATTTGCCAGCAGTTTCCTGGGTAACCAGAGGCCAGGAGCATCCCTGGGAATAATGCTGCAGGGTTTTGTGGCTGGGCCACGCGGCTCAGGATGAAGGGAGCACGCCAGGCAGGATGCGCTGCCAAGCAAAGCCACCAGCCTCGTGCCGAGCACCTGCCTTGGGCTCCGGACCCACAGCCACGAAGGACCGGCTCTGTAGCGACACGGGGGAAGAGCGGTATTTAAGGCTGCAGTCCGGGAGACAGTGGAGTCACGGGGGACAAACTTTGCGCTGCTTCTGCAGAAATACTTTTCACTTTTAATTAAGCCTCCTCTCCCCACCTCTGGGATAAACGGGGTGCCTGGTGCTGGGGGAGACAGGCAGGGGGTGCTGAAGCTGTTGCTCCAGCTGAAGCTCCAGGCAGCAAACACGGAGCTGGGACTGCAGGGGGGAAGCAGCCGGAGCATCACTCGTCCTCCCAGCTCACTATTAGCGAGCTTCTTGCATCCCATCCCAGCGCCGCAGCAGCCACCCGCTGCTGAGATAGGAAGGAATCACCTAATCCTACTTCTCTGCTGCACATCAGGTCGGACACACGCTCAGTGGATAAACACCAGCCCTGTTTATCTCTCAAGGTCTGGCAGCGAGCCCGGCGCTGGGCAGAACTGCTACTTTCTGTTTCAGTAAACTGCGAGACTCCATGGCGGAGTCTCATGGCAGCGGTGGCTCTTCCTCCACCATAATTTGGGTCACCGTGCCACGCCACCAGATCTCCACACCAAGAGCTGAATCACCCCAACTCATCTCTGCACCTTCGTTTACAAACTTTAACTTGTAGCACGCCCGTGCAGGCTGGTCGCCCTCGAAGCACAAGCTTCTAGTGGGATTGGCAGCGTGGCCCTGCCACAGCTCTGCCTGGCCTCTTATCCATAAATTGTCCAAACCTACAGCACCTCCTGGGACCACCCTGGTCCTGCTCAGGCTGTGTCACCCACCTGCTGCATCCTGCAGGTACCCAGACCCAAAGCCCCAGGAGAGCTGCTGGATGCGAATGCAGCGCAACTGCTAAGCAAGAGTATCGCCAGCCCGGAGCGGGACTGGGGCCAGGAGAGAGACAGGGTATCCCCATCCCCTGACTGTAACAAGGTCACAGTTATTGGAAAAGAACCATTTCTCCAGCCTGGACACTGCACAGGGGTCAAGAACTCTTTCTTTCATCTCGTTCTACCACAAAAAAAAAAAAAAAAAAAAAAAAAAAAAAGTTGGGGCCATAGCAGAGGTTTTGGTGCTGCCTGATTGCTGGCTGATGGAGAGAAAATGCTTTGCGCTGAAATGAAATAACTTGGGAAGCAATAAAAATATAGGAGAGGACCTATAAACAATAAAAAGGCAGGAGAGGGAGCGGGATGCTGTGTCTCGTGCCCAAGGGCACCAAGGGATGCTCTGCCAGTCCCCAGTGAGACATTGAAGGCAACGTAGGGCTGGCATGGGGCTGCAGACCCCGCGCTCAGGGGTGGCTCCCACCGAACACCCACAGGGTCATTACCAAAACCCCTGGCAGCTGGGAGCCGCCGGAGACACGCTCTGCCCCGAGCACGGCTCCACGGGACCCCCTGCCAGGCTGCAGGAGAGGAAACCCTTGCACCTTTCGGGGGCTCATATCCCTCCTCCACCAGCCTGGGGAGCCTGTTTGTCTCTGTCCAAAGCACGATGCTAAGAGGGAGCATTCCCACTTGGCTTTCTCCAGGAGGTCTGGAATGGGCTAGAGCTAAGCCGAACCCCAGGGCATGGATGCCCAGTTACCGCAGGCTGAGCTTGCTGCGGTGACTCCACGCAGGGTCCGGCACAGCAGGGGCTGGCAGCGGGCAGGGCAGGGGGACACGCGGAAGTGAGGGGCCGGTGAGGCCAGGCTGCTCCCAAACTGCAGCCGGCAGAAATGCCTGGAGAGGGATCTGAGGTCACGCTCAGCCTCCAAGAGCCTTTCAGCTCCTTTGAAGCTGTTGGGGGTGAGCAGTGCACTCCCAGGGGAACGGGGGCTTATTTCGGGGCTAACATCTGCAGCTTTGGGAACACTTCAGTTTCCCTCCGATAGCAGCTTCACCTTCCTTCCTCTGGAATTCTCCTCCTTAGGACAAGCCCTCCTGGGAAAGGCACTCACGTTCAGAATTTGTGCAACATCTGTGCAACACTGTCATTGGTGAAAACTCCAGAATACCCCCGTAATACACATGAGAGAGGATGAAATCTGATTACTGGAACTCAGCTCTACGGAGCGGGAGCCGAGCTTCCTGGTCCCAGCACGTCCACAGCCAGAGCCCAGAGGAGACATGGTCCTGCAGCAGCGGTGGCACCGACCTGCTCGGTTAAACGCTTTAAGAACTACCCATAAAGACCGTACAGGACAGCTGAGCTGTTACTGGTATTCATGCCTAGGCAGGGCATCCCAGTCTGAAAAAGCTAAGAGGGAATATTCCACCTTTAAAGGGTCAATTCCCTTGCTGTTTATTTTTTTAAGAAAGCCTTTGATTTTGAGCAAGCTGCCAGAACATGCTCTGGGTCTGGAGGTGGGAGGGAAGAGGAAAGGGAAGTGCAAACCCCTCTTAAAGTCTCCGCGCAGCACCAGCCCTGAAGCCAAATTAAAGCCTTTTTCTCTCTACAACCAACTTATACCAGAAAATAAAGGAAGGGGGAAAAAAAAAAAAAAAAGGAAAAAGCTATGGGAGCTTTTGCAATCCAAGCCTGGGCGGAAGAAAGATGCAGGGCACAAGGAAGTTTGGGGAGGTGCACCATAAGATAGCTGTCTTAGCGATAATAAAACTCTGATGTCAACAGGGCAAAATCCAATGCCTCGAGGACGGTAGGAGCTGATTGAGAGCAGTATTCAGCAGCAAGCCACAGACCATGATATGCAAGCTGAATTTTGTACATTTTAAGAAAAAAAGCCCTTCTTTACAGTGCTCCTGAAAAGCCCAGCCTGGTGTTTAAAGCCACTTGCATCCCACTGACGGGTGAAACAAGTCACTCCGGCAGACGGAAGGGATGGTTTATTGCACACCCAGCTCCGCACCCATTCCCGGAGGTTCACGGCCCCGTGGGAGTGAGTATCTGCCTCTCTCCCAACGACACGTACCCTCACCAGGCATCGACACGGACACATGCGCCGGCTGCCCAGCACTGCTCCAGCCTCGCTGCAAACCAAACCAAACCAAACCAAACCAAACCAAACCAAACCAAACCA
>VZSF01001597.1:112-25773 GCA_013398295.1 Chionis minor | reverse complement strand
CCCCCGCATCCCGGGACGCGTTGCCTCCCCCCCGGTGCTGCCCGCCCGCCCCCGCGCAGCGGGGATGCTCCCGGGGCCGCCGGCCGCTGCTCACCCGCGGAGCGTCGGGGCTCTCCCGCACTCGGCCTCGGCCCGGCCCTCGGCAGCGGCGGCCCCGGCGCCGNCGACACGGACACATGCGCCGGCTGCCCAGCACTGCTCCAGCCTCGCTGCAAACCAAACCAAACCAAACCAAACCAAACCAAACCAAACCAAACCACCCCACCCCATCGCCTCGCTAGCAGCATTTCCTCTATGCTCAGGAAGATGCTTCAGGTCAGGGCCGGGCCACGCTATGTCCGAGCATCGTCCCCCAGCAGGCGCCTTGCGGGGCTGTGCTGACGCCAGGGATAATCACATTTCCCTGGAAATGGCAAGTCGAAGCACGGCTGTGGCACAGAAACACTCTTTACGCCTCCACAGCTGAGTCCTGCTGCTCCACACCCCTCTGCGGTCCCGGCCCACCGAGAGGAAGGTGGCCTTTTTGTGAGCTCTCGCCTCGATTAATTATTGACAGAAGATTAGGCAAAATGCTGCACTGGAGTGAGCCAAGTGCCCCTCGATCAGAGCAAGTGACGTGGGTCAGAGTGCCGGGACAGCTCTCCGTGGGGATGGGGACAGGCCAACAGCACACCCAGGGGACCCTGCGCCTCGGGGGACCATGTCCTGCGCCCCAGTTATTGGTCCTGGCCGAGCATTAGACCTGGGCACCCGGGAAGTTTTTCCTGTTGGCTGCGAGTGCTCGGAGCAGCGGGGCACAGCATCCCCCAGCACCCTGCGAGCCAACGCTGCGGCCGGGCGGGACGGAAGGGTCTGGCTCCGGCAGAAGAGGAGCTGCACCGCGGATGCTGCCCTGTCCCACCCCATCGCCTGCACCGAAGCCACGGCTCCTCTTGGTGTTTTTCCCTCCTGGGCAAAAACCAACCTCAGAAGTTCCTGGGGCCCCTTCCTTTTCCCAGCCTTTTCCAACAAGACACTTCATTCCACGTCCCACCCGCAGCGCTGGCACGGTCCCGCCAGCCTGGCTGTCGGGAAGTGACAGCCACACCACCGCTGCCCGAGCGGGTGGACAGGCATGAAACCACCCCCCCGTCCCCCATCCCGGGGCTTCGCAACCCCAAAACCTGCATCCTCCCGCTCCTCTCCCGAAGGGGCTCCGGCACGGGCAGGGATGCTCCCGGCTGGGGTGGGAGCGGGCGGCGGCAGAGTGGGATGAGCATCCCACGCCGTGCAGCACCCCCAAAGCAGGCTGTAGGGATACCAGGAGCACCCTGAGCCCACCAGCACCCCAGGGTGCTCCGCAGCTCCCCCCCCCNGCCGCCGGCCGCTGCTCACCCGCGGAGCGTCGGGGCTCTCCCGCACTCGGCCTCGGCCCGGCCCTCGGCAGCGGCGGCACCGGCGCCGCGGAATAATAAAGCGAATATTCGAACGGCACGGCGGCAGCTCCGGTCTCCGGCCCGGCCAGCCCCGCCGCCCGACGTGCTCCGCTTAAAAAGGGCTTCCGGGAGGGGCCAAGGGCCGATTTCGTTTCTGTTCATCAGCATCACTTTCGTTTTCCGTTTCTTTCCCTGCCTGAGGAGGTGTGAACTGCTGCAGGAAGTTCAACCTCAAGCCAAAAAAAACCAAACCAAAACAAACAAACAAACCAACCAACCCCACCAACCCCCAAAAAACCAACCAACCCCAAATCCACCCCCAGCAGCGAGTGCGCTCCGGGGCTGGCAGAGACCCATTAGTGTCGGGCGGCAGCACCCACACCTGGGGAGCCAAAAGCCTGCACCCTGGTGCACGGACACATCCCACCAGATGAGCACCATGGCCTGACGCTCAGTCCCCGGGGTGTGGGGGCTCCTCAGCCCCCCAGCGCTGCCCTTACCCAGCAAAAGACCCAGCCAGACCCCCAGCAGCTCAGCGTGGCACAAAGCAGCATCCTCCCTCCGCGCGCTGCAAATCTGAGGGTGAAAAATGGAAAACCGGCAAGAGCCGCAGCCCCGCTAACGCTGCAGCCAGAGAAACCCCCCCGCAAAACACATGCATCCGAGCAAAAGGCCCAGGGGGCTCCTCTAACCCTGCAGCCCCAGGACCTCAGCACAGCACGGGGGCAGCGACAGTGCGTCCGTCCTCTCGCCAGCCCGGCCACGAGGCTGCGGAAAGCCCTGACCCGCAGAACGGATGCGCTCGACACAGCGATGCGGCTGGGCCCCCGCCTTCCCACCTAATAAAGTTATCTTCGTGCCAAGGGCCAGCTGTGAGCCCTGGAAAGCAACCAGGCAAAACTATCACGCCTCCGAGGAGGAGCGACCGACTGTCAGAGATTGCAGGCAGAGCTTCCCCCCTAACAGGGACAGTGCTAAATCCCTCTGTCAAGGGATGGGCACATGGTGTTTGGCGCCGCCGCGCACAAAGCCGGCATCAGCGAAGGAAATAAAACCCTCGAAACAAGCAGGAGGAGGAAATGCCGAGGAGCCGAGAGCCAGCCCACGGGCACGCTGGCAGCGGGAGCAGGGGAGGAAGGAGGGACAGGGATCAGGTTCTGGCATGTTTGTCAATACCGAAGGAAGGAGGAAGAAGACGGGTGTTTTTTACCTTTCAGCTTCCTGCAGTCGCACCCATCAGGTGCCTCGCAGGGACCCCCCTGCCCCGCTCCCACCCCACAGCACCCCAGGAAGCCTCCAAGGGAAAGAAGCTTTCACAGCGGGAAGGGGTGCGGTGCTGCGCAGACCCGGGGGCGCTGGATGGACCCCACCAGAGCAGGGGGAGGTGGTGGGAACCGGCCGGCCCTGGGCAGCGAACCCGCCTGGTCCCCGCACCGAAGTCCCGGTCGGTGCCTGCGGCAGGGCCAGGGCTGCGGGGCCGCGCTCCGCTCCGCGATTTTGTCAGCGAGGAGCCGCTCAGCAGAGCTGACCCCACGCTTGGCTTTCCTGCCCGGGAAGGAGCCTCCTGGCCTTTCCTCGTAGCTGCCTCGAGAAGCCGTTATCGGTGAGGGCAGCGCGGGGGCCCCATCCCCGCGCAGGAAAGGAGTGGTCCCTTCCCCTGCAAAGGTGCAGCCCCGGAGCCAAGTGTGGCCAAAGAGCTCAGGAAGGCATCAGCTCCGGTCCCCAGCACAGAGCGAGCGCAGGCACCAGCACGCGCAACCGCGATGGAGCCTGTCTTGGTTCACGTTGCCTGTGGGCAGAAACCCTCCTCTCACCACAGCGACTAAACCACAGCAAATGTCTCTGTAACAGCCCAGGCATCATCAGACAGCAGTAAAAAACAAAAACAAAATACCCTCGAACAACTTCCCCCTACCCCCAAAAAAAAGGTGCTGGAGCCAGGAGGGACAGTGCCAGGCTCCCCCAGGCAGAGCAGCCTTGGCACGGGGGCTCCACTCCCATTTCACAGGTTGGGTATTTGGAGGTATCACTCCGATTTTACAGGTGGGATATTGTCCCTAGAGCTCCAGGAGCAAACAGCTTTCACTACCTTAGATAAAGCTTCTGGCCCTGCTTGGCACGCATAAAAAGGCAATAGAAACAGAGACGAAACCCAGGGGAGAAGCCAGGCTCTGCTGTTACTTAATCTCTGGCTGGCAGAGAGGAGGAAGCCTCTGCCCGGGGCCGAGCAGCCGCAGCCGGAGCAGGGAGGAGGCAAAGCTGCGTCACTGCATCAACAGCATCAGGGTGGGGGAGAGCCGAGAGGCAGCAGTCACCCGTTTTAGACAAACACCCAGCTAAAAGCCCTGGCTTTCGGTTTCCATTCCTGCAGCGCCGTGACCAACAGCCACAGAGGGCTCAGCCCCTGCACGCACCACCACCAGCAGCCCTGGGCACACTGTGTTCGTGCACTCCACAACTGTCCGAGGACAAGCTGGGACCCGGGAGGGCTTCCCGCAAAGATGCTGGAGCACCTCCTGCCCCGGTACCACCCCTAAATCACCCCAGAGAAACCCAGCGAGTGAGGAACTGGTGATTTCTTGCAGCCTCCTGCTCCCTGGCAGCCCACAGGCAGCAGCGCAGGCAGCACCGCGGCACGGCTCAGCTCCTTGCAACGCTGCTGGTCGGATGCCTGGGCAGCGGGAGCCTCTGCAAGTCTTTCCCAAATGCTGCAGGCTGCTCCCACAGATGCCTGGAGGAGAAAATGCAAGCGGCTGTGCCTCCATCACTGCACAATCTGGAGAAAAACAGAGACTTGGCATGAGTCATCCACAGCCCTTATGTAATTTGTCTCGGGATGCGAGTCCTCCACGCCAGGCTGCGAGCGGAGCAGCCCTGGGATCCCCACGGGAAGAAATGGGAGCATGGCTGAGCGCCCAAGGGGGCCCTGGGAAGGCAGCCACTAGCAGCAGCGGGCTGGCACAGTGGGCACGTGGGAGCCCGAGCCCCAGCCCCGCTGCAGGGACCCCAGGCTCACATGGCGGGTTGACCCACTGGGATTCTCCCCGATTCTCCTGTTGTGAGGTACGCGACACCCCCTGCAGCCCACCCTGGCTCTGTGGCAGCGCTCGGCCAGTAAGCGCAGCCTCGCTGGGGAGCCCCAGATCCGGGTGCTGCTGTCAGCTCCGCGGGGAGATCCTGCCTCTGGATCTGCAGGAGGGACGTGCACCCCACGAGCGATGCTTTACAACCACTGCTGAAACCAGGGCTGAAGAACCAGGAAACAAACCAACCACCCGCACCACGGGACCTTCCCCCCGGCCAGGGCATCTTGTTTAAGCCCCAATGGCCGCATCCTTGCTGTATCCAGCCCACAGCCACTTATCCACATGCGAATCACAGAATGGTTTGGGTTGGAAGGGACCTTAAAGATCAACTCGTTCCAACCCTCCTGCCATGGGCAGGGAATCCTCCCACTAGATCTGGTTGCTCCAAGCCCCATCCAATCTGCTCTTGATAATCTCTGTTTACAGCTTGCCTTAGATGACTTTCCCTCTCAAGCCTCAGCCCCAGCCCTACCACGAGTTACCAATGGCCCTGTAAGGACACAGTCACCCTCTGCAGAGCCAGGAAGCACCGCAGGATGCTCAGGAGTGGCACAGCCCCCCCCGGAAGCGAAGCACACTGCCGGGGTGTCCCAGAGCATTACAGCCGATCTCTCCGGGGAGACAGGGCTGCGCCACCAGCACCTCCCTGCCTGGTTGCCCCGAAAGCTGCTGCAAAGGCAGGGGAGGATTGCACCAGCCAAAATCCGTCTGCCAAGCTTTTTGTGGCTTGGATTGCTGTTTACATCCCTGGGAAGCGTTGCCTTGCAGGGCAAAGTACACCTAACACTGGGAATACTTTGCCAGTGAAGTGATCTCTAGTCTCTGGGACAGGTAAAGGCGCGTGGAGCCAGGGAAGAGCTGCTGCCTCCTGCCCGCTCTGCCCTAGCACTTGCTACCCGCTGCCGTGTCCCCAGCACTGCTCACACCAGTGTGGAGATGCCACAAACCCTCCCCCATCCTGGGCCCAGGTGTCACCTCTCAGACACCCTTAAAAAGGAGACAGGAGGCCCCTCCAGCCATCTCCCTTCAACCCGGCCATCCCGTCTCAACCTGCAGCCCTTGGATAACCTGGGTGGGTTGGTCCAAAGTAGAGATGGCTGGCGCAGGGTGCTCAGCCCACAGCTCTTGAGGAGCTGGGCAAATGCATCGATGCTGCCAGCGCTGCTAAGGGGAAGGTGGCCCTGTGGCCGTGGAGGGACCTTTGCTCACCGTTGCAGCACGGGAGCAGAGGGCTTTGGGCTACAAACACGGCCCTGGGTCCAGATCAGCAACGCTGCTCACACTGGAGAGGCAAGAAGTAGTTCATGGTGATCATGACCCTTTATACTTCCTTGGTCTGACATACTAACGCTGTCCCAAGTACAAAGTTAGCAAGGAAGAAATGACGGCGCTATCTTAATGGCAGCCTGGGAGGGAAAAGCCTCTGATTAGGCAGGACTCCTCCTCATCAGCTGTGTCCCCAGGTTCAGGCTTTGCTGAAACGAAACATAATCCAATGCCTTAGAGGAATAAATCATTTTTCCTCTTGATTGCGTATCATAACTCTTCTAAATACAGCTCAAGGAGTTGGCTGCTATCAGCGCTGGGTGCAGCTGGATCTGCCCCAGCCGTGCCACAGCTGACCAGACTTCGGAGCTCACCAGTCCTGTGCACATCCTGCCTGTGCCAGAGACGCCCCGGGGACAGCCCAGCCCTGCACGGCACCCCAAAGAGAGCTTTGTCACTGCCAGGTGCTTTTCTAAATCAAACCCAGTACTTTGCAGGCTGGATTTTACAGCCAGCACAGCAGTGGGTGCCTGGTACCGAGTTTGCTGCCAGTATCAGAGATGGCAACGGCATCAAGTGCCACGAGCAAAGCCCAGGCGTTCCAGGATGGCCCTGCCACCCCACCACCCTCCCTGCACCAGTTCAGGATGTGGATATCAGTGTAAAGGCACAGCTACAGGGAGGTTTTTTCCTGGGACGATGCTGCATCCACCCACATTCAAATCCCAGGCAAAGGGTGGATAAATAAAACACCACAAAGTGATCCGAGTGTCCCTGAACAAAAGCAAACAAAAGCAGACGTGCAGAGTCCATAAACCCCAACTTTTTAAAAGACACCTAAACTACCTCCAGAAAGACGCCGCTGCTCACAGCATTCACTGTGACTGAGGGACGCACAGGTTGGACCAGTGAGCATTCGAGGGCTCTCCCACCCACCAGTGGGCACACAGGTGGGAGGGACAGACATCCCTCTCCTGCTTCGCCCAACTCACCCCAGCATCTTTTCAAACTCAAAAAGCCTTTCAAGGCACCACTGCCTCCCCACACCCACCAGTTTCAAAGCAAAGCGCTCCCCTTGCAACATCCCCCCCACTCCTGATGGCTGCATTCGTCTCGGCAGGGTTGGATTCAAAGCAAAACTCATTATGCACAAAAATTGTTGAAAACCCCGGAAAATACCAAATTGTAGAAGCTACGGCAGCTCCTGCCCTTGAGAGAGGACGCAGGAACCTTCATCCAAGCGCAGAGGCGTGGGGAAGAGCCCCCCTTGCAACCTCCTCCCCATCCTCTGGAGCACCAGGGACCTCAGTGCCCAACGCCGGGGGACACCGGAGCACCCAGCACCGCTGAGCTGTGTCCTTGCCCAGCCACCCCAGTGACCGTGGCTGAACAGGCAGCAGAGCAGACATCGTGCCAGAGCAAACCCCCACAGCCCCACCTCCGTCCCCATGGAAGGGCCAGCCCAGCCAGGCTGTCCCCTCCCCGCGGCGAGGAAGGAGTTAATATTTATTTTTAACAGGAGGAAGTAAGGGATAGTCAAAGCCAGCCAGCCTGGCAGAAGAGGCAGAATTAGCCAATACAGGGTTGATTTAAAGGTTTCGCTGGGGCTGTGACACACAGAACTAGAGGCTTCTGAACAACGACCCTGCGACTAATGACTGGGCTCTGCCTCCACACCGACACACACGGCATCCATCCCTCTGCTGCCACGGGAATGAGCCAAGTGGCCACTTTAAGCAGAGCTGCAGCACAGCCACCCCCAGGGTTTGTCTCTGGGCTCATTCCCTGCTCGCAACACACACACATGAGCTCTCCGCTCGGTGCCCTGCTCCCAACACACACACATGAGCTCTCTGCTCCATCCCCAGCTCTCAACACACGCACACGAGCTCTCTGCTCCATCCCCTGCTCCCAGCGGTGCCTCCCCAGCACGCCAGGACACAAAGAAAAGAAATCCTTCTATTGCATTAAGGTGTTTGGGATGAAGCCTCTCCCACTCGCAGAGGTAGCACTGACATTGCTCAAACTCATGTGTCTGGCACCGTCCGCACCAGCACCAAGAGGTTTCTCTTTCTCCCTCCAACCAAAGACTCGCCCTCTCCTAACGCAAAACTCTGTTCTCATCTGCCTTTAACAAACCCTAATTCTTCCTCAACTTTCACTTCTCCCAATGTTTTACCAGAGCAGCTCCCCCAAACACAGCAGATCCAGACAACCAAAACACCTCCTTATCTTCCCTGTGGTTAATAAACCCCCAAACGCAGCGGTGCAGCCCAACCCGGGCACTCCTTAAACACCCAGGACCAAGTCAGAGAGCATCACAACGCGCCCACCATCCTCAAGGGTCTGGAGCAGCTTGTGCAGACAGCAACATGCAGACAGTACGCATATGTGTGCATTTATATTTAAATAACAGAGCAAAAATATGTTCCTGCACCAACTCAGCCCCGCTTTGCAACCCCGGCTGTTACAACCAGACACAGAAATACAATAAACCAGCAGCGCTCTTTCAAAAAAAATATTTATTAGCTCATTAAAGTGACCTGTCGCCGCTGCTGCCGCCAGATCGAGTTTGTAGAAACCCCCACACGTCAAGCACCCGACTCCTTCCAGCCAGAGACAGTGCGAACGTCGCTGCAGCTGCACGGCGCGTGGCTGCCCTGCACCAGGGCTGGATGAGACTCACAGAGAGTTGATGGTCGAAGGAGTACTGGGGGGGGTCAACCACCCCCCGACAGAACGGCTGCTCGGGCCCGGCGGGGAGGGAACGGCAGCACCCAGCTCCCGTGGGATGAAGCACCCAGCAAGATGCTGGGGATGGGCCTGATCCTGCACCAGCGTCGCACCTCGTTAGTAAGTGCTAGGTCCTGAGAGCGCTGCCGCTCAGCTCGTCTCTCCACACATCCAACAGTATGTCTCTGCCTTATGGCATGATCTTCACAACCAAAGGGCTTTGCTTAAAAAAATCCCAATGAATGGATTTTTTACTTTTTTTGAGAAAACTAGAAGGAGACCCTAAATCCTCAGAAGTTACAGCTCTTCCCAGCCCCTCTGGGTTTCTCTCTCCCCGCTCTTTCCCCCAGCAAACCTGGGCAACCCACCTGCCGCCAGAGCTCCCGCTTGTTTCCACCACCCAAAGCCAGCATCACACGCAGAAGCCAACCTCCCGGGGCTCCAGCCCACACCGCCATGCAGAGCACCTCCCTGGTTTCGATGACCACGTGTCCCACGGACAACCCGCTCTCGGCACCCCCGCTCCCTCCCTGGAGCCCCCCCGGGGATGGGGAGCAGCCGGCTCCCATCAGTTCACACCAGACCCCTCGGCAGCCGGATCGGCGCCTGCTCAACGCTTCACCTGCTTTTCCTTTTGCTACCGCCTTCTCCCTGCCCTGCGCCCTGCTCCTGCCTGCTCTTCTAATGGATGCTGCTCCAGCTACGCCTGCGGACAACCTAGAACAGAGTAACTATTCCAAGAGAACGGGGGAGGAAAGCTTTATAAAAAAATAAGCTTTTTTTTTTTCCTCTCCTCCAAACAGGGCAGAGCATTTTTGCCTTTTCCTTCTCTGAGCATCTCTTCTCCCCCTCCTTCCCTCTGACCTGAACCTCCTCATTACTGAGGTTAGCTGCTCTGAGCCTCGTTAACCCATGCCCCTCGTTACACCGCTCCTCGTCCCGCAGCGCAGCCAGAGAAAAGGCAGTTCCACCCAGAGCGGCACGGCCGGCGTCCCTCCAGGCAAGTCCCCCTTTCACTTCTGCTCTGCCTCATCAGCCACTGCAGTCACCTCGATGGCGGCGGTGGCGTGCTCGTCCCCGGTGGCCTCAGTGGCACCAGATGGGACAGTCACGACCGTGCTCCCACCGGGAGCCATTTGTGTCACGTTCTGGATGGTCGTGCCGAGTCCTGGCAGTGTCAGCAGCTGGAAGGGGCTCACCACCTTCACGACCGTGCTGCCGTCCTGGACCGCAGCTGTGCTCAGCACCGTCAGGTTGGAAGCGTCCGGGTGGATCTCCACTGTACCAGGGAAGGTGGAGCCAGCAGAGGCCAGTACCGTGTACCCTCCCAGCAGCGGGGAGGCCGGGGAGCTGGCGGAAGGAGGCTGGGACGGGCTTTTCCCCAGCACCGAGGGCGGGAGGGCTGAGACCACTTTGCCAAGAGGGAGGTTGGCAAGCTGGGAGACGGGCACGCCAGGGGCGACTGTGAGCTGCGCTGGCTGGGACAGGACTTGGGAGGTGATGGCAGCTGGTCCGGAGGTGGCCCTGGTCAGCCTGGGACGTTTTAAAGGCGTGGGGACGGAGACGGGTGTGAGGGTCATCAGGACGTTGTTGAGGTGCTGCGATTTGTGCTTCAGCTCCTTCGCTCGCTTGCGGTGCTCGTCACACTGCTGCTCCAGAGCTGGAGAGAGAAGAGGGTTGGCTCAGCCCAGATCCGGGACAAGTTTCCCAGGGACCGTGGCAATGCCTGGAGCAGCAGCAGCCAGCCCCACGGCGGCTGGTTTAGCATACACCAGCTTTAACCCAAAGCCCACTTTCTTACACAGGAAGAAAACGTGCTGGCAGTGATGAGAAGGGAGAGAGCACCAGCGCATTCCAGGAGCATACCTGCCAAATCCCGTGTGTACTGCTCCCTCGAGCGATCCATCTGGCACTTGTGGCTAGCCAGGACCTTCTTGACCAGATCCAGCATACCAAAGTTCTGAACTACGTTGTTGAGTAAAACAGCATCTTAAAAACAAGACACAGATCTTTGAGGCAGCAAAAATTCCCTACGTAAAGTATTTATAGCTTGCTAAAAAGCTGTGTGACAGTAAACACATTCAGCTGAGATGGTCAAAATCTGGGGGAGGGTAATGCAAGAGGCTGGGGAAGAGAAGACGACAGAAGTCATGAGAAAGTGCAAGAGGTCACTAGCGTATAAACAGTCCTCTCCTGCTTAGCAGGGGTGATAAGAAATCTGCTGGCACGGTAGCTGGTTGCTGCATCATTATTTGATGGCCTAAATTCCACCTCAGTTCCTGAGCCAAGCGTTTGTCCACACCCAGAGCCAGCTGATAGGAAGCCCCAGGCACAGCGAATTGGAGAACTGAGGCCACCTGATGGGTCCCCAAGAACAGGCCTGGGAGCCTGCCCGGAGAGCAGCCGGAAATGAGATTTACTTATGATGAACTATGTCCCTATAGTGCCATCCAGATATCCCTAAGGAGAAAAAAAAAAAAGTAATCCACAAGCCCCTCTCCTGAGATGCCTCTGAGCACCCGTGCCCAGGCTCTTACCACCGAGCTGCAGCGGGGGATCCTGCGCTCGCTGCTGCAAACCCTTCATGGTCTCCACTAGCTCCTGGTGGAACTCATGGATTACTTCTTCCAGGAGACCAGTGTCCTTCAGGCCTCGCCAGAAAGCAAAGGTGTCATCTGGAGAAAGAGAAAGCAAGGAAGAACCTCAAAATCCTCAGAGGGGGTTTTAAGGGTGATCTGCTCTGGGTTCCCCTTCTGGCCCCTGCGAGGGTGAGCCCTGCCAGGCTGCAGGTAGGGGGTGCTGGGGCAAAGCCCAGCCACAGCCTGTACCCGACGGAGGTGCAGCTGAAAACGAACATGCTTTCCCCATCCTCTGCCACATACAAACAGGACACCGATGCTACAGGAAAGCCCATTGCTCAGAGCAACCGGAGGAGCAAGAATAATTTTATGACCCCTCCGATTTTTAATTTTTTTTCTTCCTAGAGCCACACCAAGCATTTGGCCTGCGCTTTGACATCTTAGTGCTTAGAAACAATTTCATCCCAAAATGATGCTGCGGTCAGACCGCACACGGGTAGGACACACCACAGCGCTACGTGCTAAGCGGCAAACAGATAATCCCAGTGGAGGCTCAAGCAGAGCTGCTCGGACAAGAAGGGAGCTCCTCATCCCTGCTGTTTCCCTCTTTCCCTACATCTCCACCCTCTGCCCCGGATGCACCAAGCCCAGCAGGATCCCAAGCCGTACCTCCGATGCTGGTGCTCCAATCACTGGCATCCTCGCACGTTTCTATGGTAATTGTAGCTGGGGATCCGTTCACTGCAACCAATAGCAAAAAAGAAAAGAAAAAAAAAACCCAAGTCCTGATTTTTCTCTGTATTTTTCACGGGCTGTTTCCGAGGGAAGCAATCCCCTTGCTGCGTTTCTGCAACTTCTCCTTTTTATTGCATGGAGCCACTGTTATGTGAACGTGGCTGTCGAAGCCGAGCAGAGAGACGCCCAAGCGGATGGGGAAGCCGCATGCAGCTGCTGTGCCAGCAGTACTTATTTTTCCACACTGGAGTGCAATACCCCAGGGATCACTTCGGCAACCCTTGCACAAGAACACATGTCCAAGAGCAGCATTTCCCTCCTGTTCCCCCCTGCATACACACTAGTACTGCTTAGGGCAAAAGTCAAACAGATTTAGAACCTGATATTTCTGGCAACCCTGTTTTGCTCAGCTTACAGTTTGCAGGACTGGGATGTTGGGAGTTTCTAATGCCTCTAAGGGGAGAATATCCCCCCTGCTGTGCAGGGATGAAGCGGCGGGGCTCTGTCCATCCAGCTCCACTGAACCTCAGTGGTTTTATTACCATAGAGCCAGGATACTGGCACGATCAGAGCCGTTTGCAGGAGCGGGATGAACAGGAATCTGGCCAGAGACCTGTGGTGCTGCACAGAGCGTTTGTAACGCTCAGCCGCTGCCATTAAATCCAATTACTCTGTTCCTTTACTCTGCAGCCTTCAGGGCTCTGGTTATTCCAGCACAGCCCAGCAGCACGGGAAGCGTCTCCCTGTTAGTGAGCTGATGTCCGCGTTTAATGGGAGGGCTTGGGACAGGCTGCACCGTGCACCGACACCCCCACCACATCAGGCTGTGGAGCCGAAGGCGCTTTGCAGAGGTGGTGGCCGAGGGGCTCACCCTGGCCTTGTTCTGCTCCCACAGGCACCATCAGGAGCTCAGGGTGTGAGACACTTCAGGGGCTGTTCTCAATTCTTGGAAGCAAAAGTTAAAAAAATACAGAAGTACTCAGAAATTAGAAAGCTTTCCAATAAAATAGCTGCCTGTAATTATAGGTCAAATTAAGTTTAGGGCTACGGCTACATAGCCACGACATCACTTAAACCCAGTTTTATGAACTACATACATGACTGCAGATTAAAAAAAAAAAAGTATCTGTTGTATCCCCTAGTTCTCGTTAATCTTTCATCAGGCAAACCCAGTGATAATTCAGCCAGGGAGCCTTAAATGAAAACCCCTAAATTATTCTGGAAGAAGTCAGGCTAGAGCTGGGAGGAGGAGGGACTCCTACCCTGGCACCCTGCGCAGCAGGAGAAGTTGGGCTCATCCCTGCGCCTCCCCAGATGAGCCCTGCAGAGCCAGCGCCCGACAAGCAGCAAGGACAGAAGGGGACTTCATTGAGCAACAACTACAGTTTTCTTACAGATTAATTGCAGTCTTCTGCTCCAGCTACACAGTTTGGGGTAGGGCAGGAGGCCAGAAGGGCAGCTCTTCTGAGTCATGCAGTGTTACTTACAGAGCAACTAGGTGAGTTATTGCATCTCTGCCGAGATACTCTAACAAGAACTCTGCCTAGCTCTGCTATGGGGAATCCTGCAACAGAGCAGGGAGAGAAAGCAGAGGATAAAACAACCCACAAAGCCCAGAAGAGAGGCTACTGCAAGGGGGGTTGGTTATGCAGCATTTGTTGTGCTTTAATGCTTCAAAGCCCCTGCTTTGGGTGCGAGGAATGGCTGGACGTACCATCCGCAGAAGCAGGAGTTAGAGGGATGTACTCCGTCGATGTCTGGCTGGTTAAGGACACCCTGGCTCCAGTCAGGTCGATTTTGGTGCTCCGGCAGGTGTTGGAACAGACCTTTGTGTGCTGGTAGAAATCCAGCTCTCCTGAGTCCATGATCTTCCTGCAAGACAGGGAACAAGGACAGGCACGTCAGCAAGAGCTAAGAGCTCCAAGGCACAGCTCCTGGCAGGCTTCACCCCCAAACTTCCCAAAATCCAAGCAGAAAAGCAAAAGCCGGGAGAGCAGGCAGAGGCAACTGCCTGTTTCCCTGGAGAAGTCACCCTGTGTCCTGACCTTAGAGGCAGCATTACCAAGAGTTAATTAAAACAGCATCCACAGTCTGTTCTGTACTGACCACATGCACAAGTTTGACAACCACGCAGTACATCAGTGGTAGTAAATCCTTTCAGGAGGCCGGGATGGGAAGCAAAAAGCCCATCGTGCTGTAGCTGCAGTAAAGGACTGGAGCAGATTCAGTTTCTGACCACTTCCCCTGCCACATCCCGCATCCTCCTGCGGGATGGAGGAGAGAGAGCAGCACTTCAGCCCTCTGAAAAGGTTCCTCTCCAAGTCCAACACAGAGCAGATGAATTTTCTTAGTCCAAGAAAGTCCTTTTCTTCGTCGCTGGAGCACTCAACTTGGGCTGAGAGGCTTAAAAGTAACACGGACTTTTCCCAAGGATATATCCTTGTAAAACTAAATATACCTTGCAAAGCACTGGGACAAACCACACCGCTCTCAGCAGATCTGCTGGCTAGAAGTCTCCAAGGAAAACATACTGTTTAGAGCCCAAACACTGCCATTCCTGTAACGGCAGTGAAGTGGGGAGAGCTGTGCCCTGTCACCCCAGCCCATGCTCACATGCAGTTTTATCCCTGCCCTGTGATGCTGAACAGGGTCCTCCTCCCTGGGATCTCCTGACCTGCTCTGAGGACATCCTCTGCCTTTGTATGACCACCACACACCTACCCTGAGCGTGCCAACGCATCTGTGGGGCTTCCCACAGCAATGGCAGAACCGCCCCGTCCTGCTGCTCTCCCACCTCCTTACAGCAGGGCAACGCTTGGCCTTCAGCCAAGCTGGTTTCGGAGCTGGTCCCACTGCTCTGAGTGGACTCTTCTGCACAGGGGGTCTGTAATTTTAACTAGGAACCCTTGCTGGGACTGACGAACCCCTGGTTTATTGAGGAGGAAGGAGAAGGCCCCAGCCTGGTCCCACCAGCACCTTCCCCCTGCAGCTTCCAGCAGATGGGTCAGCGGAAGTCTCAGCCCAGGGAGAGACAGCAGGAAGCCTCTTCCTTCCCTTTTTGACTCTACACCTCCAAAAAAGATGGGGCATAACCCTATTTATAAACTAAAATGAGGCCTCTCAGCTTGAGCAAAGTGGGTTGCAACGCTGGCATGTGTGATCTTTCCAGTCCAAGCATGTCGTCTCCAAAGCATCCCCAGGCTTTGCTGGCCAACAACCACCTGAGCTCCCATGGGCCGCTGGGCCTCCCTTCACACACTCCTCCTGAAGTTCGGGTTTTTTTCCTTGAAAGACCTGCCTTGCCAAAGCATAAGCCGATTATGCAAAATCTATGTGGAGCAAAAGCTGCTTAGAAAGAATATAGGAGATGCCTGCATTGAAGCAGAAGAATACAGGCGAAGACAATGTCACCCTGTGAAAAGAGCACAAAACCACTGCAATTCCCAGGGAAAGAGGTGTTGGTTTTTTATCCTGCCTACAGGCAGAGACAGATTTTAATTAAATCACAGTCTCAGGTTGGTGTTCAAAAGGACCATAGAAGAATTAAATTGCTGCAGTTAAGACTAGAGAAGAGAAATGATTCCATAAACAAGCTTTAAATAAGTCCTTGGGAAAAAAAAGAAGTGTTGGAAAGCAGACATGCTGGAATGGGAGCGTTAGCTGATGGCCAGACTGACTTCCATTTGGCAGGTCCCACTGAGAATCCGTAGACAGCACGGCCCGACCACCAGGCCATTAACATTTTCAGTGACCTTATACCAGCTGGGAACTTGGTGTGGTTCAGGTCCTATAAAGATGGGGAAAGCATTTCTTGCCCCGAATTATTCCCTAGGCATAAGGATAAAGCAAAGTCATTAGACAGACCGCATTTAGGGCCAGGCTGTTAAGACAAATGCTCAGCGGTGCATTTGCTCTCTCAACAGCAGAACAATTGTGCCAAAGGCTCTGTTCCACCCCACCATTATACCCCAGAAAGAAGGAGTCTCCGCTGTTGCTCTGCAGATACAAACGAAGAGACTAACCGGAGCATGATCCCATTCATCCGGATTGCCCGCTTCCAATCCTTCAGGGTCGACTTGCCCGCCAAGTGGACAAACTCCTTGGGACTAATGAGGTGATCGTCAAACTGCAAGAGGCAGAAGTGCAACATCAGTGCGTGACAAGCCATAAAGTAACGCAAGCGTTCGCCACGAGCACGACTCAGCAGCGCAGCCACGCTGCCAGCGTGGTGCTTCCCAGGGCCCGGCAGTGGAGCTGCATCACAGCCTCAACGTGCTGTTTAAATAATAATAGCACCAAAACAGATGGCTGACACACACTTCTCCACCTCAGATAACACTGACCGAGTTAAAAAAACTTTAAAGCCAAACATTGCTGCCACGGTTGGTTAAACAGCTGCTCAAAGCCAAGGTTTTGGGGGTGTGTACAGCACAGAGGAGTTTGCTAAATGCCCAGTCCAGGCAGCACGGCTGTGAAAAAAACCCGTAGCTTGTGCAAAGCTTGTGCCAGCGAGCTGCTGGTGCTCCCACTAACGAGCAGACACAGGAGAGCCAGGCAGCCCACGGTGACGTTTGGGTCCTGGGGCACACTATGCCCTGCACAAGCGAGGGAAGGAGAAGCCTATTCAGTCTTTGACCTGCTACCGAGCCCAACCACCGCTATCAGTGAAACCCCTGGCCTCTCGCAGCGCACACCCTCCTCCACTGAAAACCAGCTTTAGGGTGGCATACACCGTATCAGCAGCCAGCTCTTCCCCCTTCTTTTATTGCCCTACACACCCAGCTCTGCCTGAACCCGCGTGCTGAGCTACACGTAACCTGCAGAATCAGGCAGCCCTCTAAAATGCTGCTTTACAGCCCATCTCGTAAAGGATTTCCCAAGTCCAGGCTGCCTCTTTTCAATGCCCACGTTGACCAACATGGAGCACGCTCAGCATTACCACGTGAGAAATGGCTTCTCTGAACAAGTACATGGGCTTCCGTGCAAAGAGAGGCCCGATTTTAGGCAGCAGCATTATCTGTGGCAGTACCTGTCCTCTGCCTTGGGGATGGAAAAGACCATCTCTTCTACAAAAGGCAAGGACCATCCTTTGGAAATCCCTCTTGCAACAGAGCCCAGAGCAGATGCTCCCTCAGCAGGGTATTGTTCAGACAGTATACAAATCCCAGTGATAGCTTAAGGACAACATGACTCACGGTATGTTCCTGAATTCATGCAAATTTTAACCATGAGTTATCTGTGACACAGTAGAAGATCTTCAGTAGGTCCCCTACCAATATACTTCTCAACAAATTCTCAATTTCAAACTGAGCAGACATTGGAAGCGCCCAAATTTCTCAAACTCTCCAATAAAGCCATGAAATTAAGGCAGCATTGAGACAGTCCTCCAGCCAGGACTGCTCAACTTGGCCGTGAAGACAAATATCGGGCACCACAGTATGAAGTCATTTCCTCCTCTCCCGTCACGATGTGGTTTTCATGCAAAGCAGCTTACCAAAGCTCATCAAAAATCAGGACAAGCCAGGTGAGCCTGCAACGTGGGCACTGGAAGGCATAAGTCCAGCATCGAGGTCTTTTATTCTCACCTGCACGCACTTCACGTTGATCCCAGGGCACACAAACTTTCTCCAGATGAGGTTGGCTTTGCTGTCCCCACAGGTGATGGGGTAGACAATCTCTGCCTCCAAATTGTCCTCATCTTCAGCCATCTTCACTTCTCACAGGGAAAAGAGGAAGGGACAGATCAAAAAGAAACATGAGTTGCAGCCCCCGATTCCCTGCCCTGAAGCACACATCCAGTGATAAAGCACTTCTGAAGCTCAGGATTAAAAAATAAAAATAAAAATGTAGACGATGCATGGTGAAGCGTGTTGGGGTTTGTGGCCAACACTGACTTGCATTTTGCTACTAAAGCATACAACCACCCAAATTTCTCAGGCAAAATACTGCAGGCAGATTTATACCGATCTGGCTGAAGCTCGGTGCATGAAATCCAAGAAGTCAGTGGCCAGAGCTGAAAAAATTCAATTCTTGATAAAAATGAATTATGCCATTCAGGTAATTATACATTCACTTTTGGTTTTAGAGCAGAATGGTTTTTAAGGCAACTCCAGCCCAGCTGGTTACAGCCTTTGCTCACTAAATTCATTTTTATTTGTAACCAAAGCCTGTGAGTTCGCCGCAAAACTGATGTCCCCATCGCAAGCTGGAAGGGCAGGAGCCAATGATGGCAGACACAGGGTCTCATCCTGCACCAGGAGAGGGCAGCAGCAGCCCAGCCAGCAGCCACCAGCTCCCTCCCAGTCACCCAACCCCTGCAGCTTGCCTGGCTCCCCCGGATGCCGGGGCCAGCATCCCCGGGGCCCCCAGGAGAGCATCCATGGATGCTGGAAACAGCACCCCCAGGGCCAGCCGGGGATCTTTTCAGCTGGCACCAGCGCAGGTTTGTGCCACGGTTGGGTGGTGGAGCTGGCACGGCGCAAACAAGGAGCTACAGCACAGGCTGAACCTACCTAGAACTGCTTCCTTCAGATGCGTGGAGGCTGTAAAGGCAGCAGCAGCCGCAGCAGCTGCATTTTCCGTCTCCAGCGTGTCTTCGTTTATGTCACCACTGGGAAGAGAGTCGGAAAGGCAGAGTTAAGCCACATGGATGTGCCACTCCCACACCCGATGCCCCATGGAGACACTGCTTCAAAAGTCATTTGGACTACGTTTTCCCCAAGAGCTAAAAGTCGGCTCCGGTTTTGAGAGGCTCAGCTCTGCTTTTCCATACGGAGATGAGGAGTCCCCCAGCAGGCAGGCAGGCCCGCTGCCAGCAGCCCAGCCAGCTCTGCCTCGCCTCCCTTTCAATCCCATCCCCACAGAGCTGCCTCCGGGACAGCCCGTGCTGGGGAGCTGGCGTAGAGGGATGCTGTCAGCACAGCCCCTCGCTCAGAAGTCGCTGCCAGCCTCTGGCAGCTTTTCCTGAGAAGATTTCCCCAGGAAAAACATGTGTGAAACACACTGCCACTGTCTGGGCAATGGACTGGCTGAATCCCCCGTTACGCGGGATGCTCCCAGAAGCAGGATCTCGAGGAGCCGCAAACATGCTATAAAAGAGTTTGACAAACCCTAGTAGCAGATCTGTGCGCAGAGATAAAATAACGTGAGCTACAGACCCTCGCGATCCAATCTCTGAGCCTCCTACAACTCAATATAGGCATGACATTTACTAACAGCAGGCTATCCAACGGCTTTCATCCTCCCCACACCGTAGATCTCCAGTTTCTCTTGGTACTTTGCTGATGGAGACACACAGCTGGCCCTGCACCCCTGCACAGCACCTGCACCCTCACGGCTTGCCTGCTGCAGCTCCCACTGCGGCGTACAGAGCCCCAAGCCCCTCTAATGAGCTTTGGTGCACGCTCAGACATGAAAGGCATTTAGGTTATAATCCAGGAAATGCTCCTCGCCCCCTTGGCTGGGAGGATCCCACGCAAGGGAGGAAGCCCGCGCTGGTACCCTTACGGATCCGACCTGTGCATCATCGCCAGCTCTCAGCATGGAACATTCCTAATGGGTTTTAAGATGTATGTTTGGTTTTGGTATTGACAATGTCTCATTATGGTAGCAAGCTTGTCCTGCAGGGGCAGGAGGGGAAAAAACAGTTAACTGTTCACATACTTCAGTATATAAACTTCTTAAGAAAGTAAGGAGAAAATAAACTTGAGCTCCACCCCAGTTTGGTACCACTGGTGAATTAAAAGAATGGTTCTAGTGACTCACTGGCAACCACATTTCCCACCCGCGGTGCCATCGGGACAAGCAAATTCAAGAGCAACTGGTTTTTCCATCCTGGCCTCCTAACACACAGCTCCGGGGTGGAACTGCAGCTTCAAAGCATCCCTGCCCTTGGCAGCCGCAGGGCAGGTACCTGGTGGGGAGCAGCACCGAGATAAGGGAACCGGCGTGGGCGGCAGCTCAGCCTCACCGGGTGAGTAATTGGGGAGATGCGGCTTCGGAGAAGTGAGAGCTGAAGGCAGCCCTGGTTGTGGAAGACAGGCACCACGGGACATGACGCTGCCTCTGCAGCTCACCGCAACCAACAAGCCAGACCCCTGGGAGGGAAAGCTGATGGACAACAGAAAAGGACTCGAAAAGGTAAACTCGGAGCTAGCGCGTTTGCACACAGGTGAGTATTATAGAAGCGGCAGTTCCATGCGAGAAAAACAGAAGGATTGTAAGCCAGTTTTTCTTCACCAGTTTGCAGCTCAATTTTTGCATTTCTCCAGATGCACTTGGAGGAAAGGCAGCAGTACCACTTCAGCAGGGGCTGCAAGAGGCAGCAGCCACATCTGACACGCAAAGCCCAGCACTCCACAGCCCTGACTCTGATCTGCCTCCACCCGCCACCAGACCAAAACCCTCCACCGACTTGTCAAAAAGAAACACCCCAGCAGAAAAGTCAGCACCTGGAACACAGCGTCTTCCAGGACTCCATCGCCTTCGCACTGCTCCAAAAAATGACTGAAAGGCATTACTGGATTGGGAGAAATAACCCAGCCCACATCTTAAACCCCATCTTCCAGAGAAAAACAAACAAACCAACTTCATCAGCTGGTATGAAAAATTCAAGCAACAGGTCTGTGTCTGCCACAGAGATGTAACCGGGGGGGAAGAGAAAACCACAAGAAAAGGTGAGTTTCTCCACGCTGTTCCAGAGGAGCAGACTGAGGCAGACACAGGAGAAAACTCAAACACCTTCCAAGCCCCAGCGGTGCATCCCACCAAGCCGGTCCTGCCTTCGACGGTTGCCATGACGAAGCTGGGGGAGGATGGCTCTCATCTTCCTCCCTGGGAGGATCCATAAACCAGATGGGAGGAAGAGAAGAAAGTGCATGCTGATAAAGCAGTGGGCTTGCCTCTCCTTTCTCCTCCGCTCCTGCCTTTCCTGGGAACTTGAGAGAGAAAAAAGTCTCCACTAGAAACCTGCGCTGGGGACGCTGATCAGAAATACAAGCTCTGCATCAGAGCATCAAGTACAGATACCCTTCAATTGCAGATCAAAGAGAAAAGCTTCTTGTGATTATTACTATTTTCCTCATTTCCCTCTGCTTTTTCCTGTCAATCTTAAAAACACAGAAACTAATTAACTCTTAACCATTGGTTGTATATATATATTTTTTTTTTAAAATAGCAAAAACATACCCAAAGGAGCACTAGAAAAGGCATCAGCCCCCATGGCCAGTCTGGCCGTGACCCCAGCCTCACGGTTTCTAAGTGTCACATAAGAGGAGTTCAAAGCCGGCTTCCCGCGCAGCGGGGACTGAGCCAAAGCCGAGGAATCCCAGCCCGTGCTTGCAGCCGCTTTCCTTATGCCAGCTGGGGCTGCATAGGGAAAACAGAGGGAGAGGGAGCCAGCACCGTTATGGCGTCTCTCCGGGAAAAGCAGAGCCCAGCAGAGGGAACGGTCCAAGGCTACGGAGAGCCTGTGGGCAGCTCGTGCTGCCACCCACCGCCAGCCCCACTGCCTTGCTCGGTGAGGGGAGTCCCTGCACCCAGCACAGCAGGAGTTGGGCAGGTTTTGCTCCACGAGCCTAAGATCCACATCCTTCCCATCATCTGGAGCCCACAGGAGCAAGGAGCCTGACCACCAACCCTTCTCCAGGGAGCTGCATGGGAGAAAAGGTTTCCAAAGAAAAATAGAAGGGGGAAATAAGAGCAAAAGGAAACCAAACCAATTGAGCCAGCCTCTGCTATGATCTGTGTCCCTGGACAACGCCGCGCTGCTTCACATGGGTCTGCAAAGGCTCAGAGCCACATTAAAACCAGAAATGGTTCTGCATCCAAGAAGAGCCACATCCCGAGTTTCGCATCTGGCTGCTTCCCCATCGAGGGAGTTAAGGAAACCACTGTGGGCCATAAAGCAAGAGGAGCAAAGCCTTTCTTCCCCACCATCACCCACTCTTTTGGGAATAGAAAAGGCTCTCTGAAGTGTCTGCAGAGCTGGGATATGGAGGAGGAGACGGGCAGCTCCTGCCCTTGGTGTCTTTGCTGCCTGCCCCTGCCTGTTTCCTACCAGAATTCCATCTGTTTCTGAGTTTCATACCACTTACAGCAGAACAAGGGGAACTGCGCCTGCACTGTAACATAAAAGCTGTGCCCTACTGCCCTGCCCCAAGCCGCAGGGAACAGACACAGAAACAGCAGGGCACATTTGAGGAACAGAGACAAATTTCTCCTTTTTGTGGAGTGCAACATACAGCCGCTCGTTACCCACTTATTTCAAGCACAGGGAATTCTGGATCAGACAAACCCGCCTGGATCCAGCTCCAGATGTGAACTCGGATCTTCTGCCCAGCAAAAGAGCAAAGCACTAAAATGTCTCTGGGCATCGTCCCATGAAAGACTGTAGAGAAATAAAGCAAAGAGCCCATCGCTACGTGGGCCATCAAGGTACCAGCCAGGCCCTTTGGCCACAGAAGCAAAGACTTGACTGACCTGCAGCTGAACAGACCAGGCCTGAACGACCAGCAGCCCTGGATCCGAAACGCCAACAAGAAAGGCAAAGCAGCAGGACTTTAAAAATCAGACATATTCACTCTATTTTTTTGCCTCTCCATCCAACGCTGTGTGGTCTCAAGGCCACTTTTCTCACTGCTACTGCCAGCAGTGGCAGCAGAGGTTCCCGCAGAGCTCTGAGAAAAACACAGCCCCAAATTCCCCTGGGAAGGAGAGCCCAGCTGCACCGCGCTCACCACGCTGCAGACAGAGACTCATCTCGTGGAGGTACACAGCTTAGCGAAGGAATCATGAAATAAACAGCAGAAAAACATTGACTTAGCTACTGGTGTGCCGTTCCAACCAGACTTGTGTCCATTGCAACATCCACATCCACTCAGAAAAGACGGGTTTGGTTTGGGGGTTTTTGTTCATTTTGGTGGGTTTTTTTAAAGCCATTTTCTCCCATTCATCCAAAACAAACTGTTGCATTGCTTTTTATTCTGGGTAACTCAGCTTTAACCGGAGATTGCCCAGGCATCGCTGAGGTCCCCACTGGGAGAACTGATGCAGGATTAAGTAGTAGGTGGTTAAATACACCCAGCCCAGCTGACTACAACCACAGGTGGGAGGTTTTCCAGCATGTCACCTCGGTGTACACCAACCCCGTCTCTTACCCGTGCTGGGACAGGTTGGTGGTGACCAGCACTGTCTTCACCTCCTCCACGCCGCTTCCATCCACCGCGCCGTCAGGCGTCGTCACCACCACCACCTCCTCCATGTGAACGCTGACGTCCGGAGTCGCCATCGCGAGGCGGGAAGCGATGGGCAGCCAGGGGGGAGAGCCCTCGGTCACCGGCTGCCTGCTGAGAAACAAGGGGAAGCCTTGCGTCAAAAGGTCGCCCTGCTAAAATTGTTTGTGGAAGGACCATCGGCGCAGTGGGAACAAGGGAAGAGGGGGCTGCAGGGAATCCGCGCTCCTAAAGAGAAGGGGATTTGAGGAGGTTATAGTGAGGTGGGGATCAATCTCTTCTCCCAAGTAACAAGCGATAAGACAAGAGGAAATGGCCTCAAGTTGTGCCATGGGAGGTTTAGATTAGATATTAGGAAAAACTTCTTTACCAAAAGGGTTATCAAGCATTGGAACAGGCTGCCCAGGGAGGTGGTGGAATCGCCGTCCCTGGAGGTATTTAAAAGCTGGGCAGACGTGGTGCTGGGGGACATGGGTTAGGGGTGGTTCTGGCATAGGTTTATGGTTGGACTCGATGATCTTGAATGTCTCTTCCAACCCAAGTGATTCTATGATTCATCTCAAGAGGACAGATGAAGGAAGGATCGTAACCCAACACACGCTCTGCAGGCTGGGTGAGGCTGACGGGCACGGGAAGAGGCAAGAGGTGGGGATGGACCAGGGCAGAGTTGGTGAGCGGATGGGAAGCAAAAAAATGGCGCTGGCATTCACCAAAACCTCTATGAAGACACTCAGTTTCCAGGTGCATTTCCAAACGTATGTCAAACTATCTCAGAAGGATTTCACGCCGCTGGAGGAGCTTGTCACTGTCTCCTCCACAGCAGAAACAGGGACTCTCCATTCCTCCAGTCACGCACACACACACACACAAAAAAAAATCACATTAAAAAAGTGCTTCAAGCCTGCAGAAACAAAGTGGCATCCGAAAACTATTTTGAAGTGTGTGTTTCTAATAAATCGGCAATAGATTTAAGACAGCACTTAAAACCAGCTTCAGTGCCCACTCTTGCAAAGCTGGTATTCCATAGGCAGGAAAAAACCTGGGAAAAACTCCAACCCTAGTTAACGGAAGGCACAGGAATCTGTGCACCTTTATGCTCTCACGGTTGTACCATCTCCCTGCTGCTCCAGCCCCCACACCCAGAGCACAACGTAACTCACGGGGGAAAGCCCTGGTCCCCCCCAGGGACACCATCGCCCACCTCTCCTGCCAGCTGACGCCCGCTTTCTCAGGGATTTTAGGTAAGTGTAGAATTAAAAGCAGTTTTAAGCCATTTAAGGAATAGGAGAGGTCAGAAAGGGAAATAAATATCCTTTACCAACACATGCCTATACACGGGTGCATCAACATCCTCCAAACACCCCTGTTATCGTTAACGTTACGAGGACACCGTGATAAAGCTCGTGTATGCTATTTACGGCCACAAAAATGTTCGCACATCAGTTCCTGATGAGATCTTCAGGCCTGTCCCACGAGGGAAGCAGGTCTGCATTTCCCCCCAGCGCCCAGCAGCAGCACTCACTCGCACGCTAACGCCCACGTATCAAGAAGTAGGTGACCACAAAGCACCTCCTATACCACCTACAGCACCGCTGCAGTCTACACGCAGACGTAAGGGTAGAGTTGTGGGAGCGCTGCCCTTGTCAAGCTCTGCCCCTTCAAGCCCAGACTCCTCCGGAGCCCTTGGAGCGTGGCGGAGGAGCAGCTTGGCCACCCTGGGCCACCCCCGGAGCCGCGCACTGAGCCGACGTGTCTGACCTGACCCTACACCACCATTCGCGCCCTGCAGAAACACCGGCGCGGACCCCGTGACATGATCCACGGAGCCCACGGGGCTCATCGGAGCCGAGCGGCACTTGGAGGTGGACGGGTCCCTCCAATGCAGCTCGGTGTGAAGTCACCGACACACTCCGCTTAATTTTTTGGGGCAGGAAGGAACAAAGCGAGGGCGGCCGGACCGCGGGCGAGGCGAGAGAAACGGGAGGGTTGGCTACAAACCAGCGTTTTAACGCTGGAAGAACCGGGCAGGGCTGCAGCGCGCCGGCCACATTCCCGCTCCCTGACCCCCTTGCTTCTCCACCGGGATGGCAGCTCCCTGCGGCACCCGCTGCCTTTCATCGGGATATAAGCCTGCTGGGCGCTGCACGACACAACACGTAACGCAGATGCTCAGCTAAATTCAGTTTAACCACCGCGATTATTTCTTTTTTTTTTTTTTTGCTGCTCTGTCCCTACACCTGCCTTCCATTTTGGGGTAAAACCCCTTCTTCCAGCATTAGCGGCACCCACGAAGGCCTCTGCCCCGATGCCTGGTTTTGGGATGCTCCGGACATCCTGCCCAGTTTGATGGAGGGCTGGCTGCACCAGCACCACTGGAAGGCTTGAACTCCATGAGCGCATGTTGCTCAGATGCCTTTGGGCGGGAACCAGCGTGGGATGGGGAAAAACTGGGCTGAAAACACAAGAAAGCATCAGCAGTGGGGTGCAGCGGGGTGGCTGGAGGGGGACCGGGGCTGGCAGGGACCCCCTGGGCTCGGTGCACCCATGCAGGTCCCTTGGGTGGCACCGAGCAAACTTCAGCGGCTGCAGGAAAGATTTGGGGTGAGAAGTTAAAAA
>VZSF01001595.1:41217-259083 GCA_013398295.1 Chionis minor | reverse complement strand
TCGGCAAACTTGCTGAGGGTGAATCAGCCTGTACAATGACTCTGAAGAAGGTTGAGAACAAATCAGAATCATTTCAGACAGAATTATATAATATGTCTTCTTATATTCTCCTACAGAGGAAATCCTCTACACAAATAGGGAGCCTTGGATACCACTGTAATCTTATTCTTTTCCTCATTGACACAGAATAAAATCATAGATTCATAGTATCCTTGTAGCCTTTAACCTAGCACTGACAAGTCTACTACCAAGTGACCCTATGCACCACGTCTACCTGTCTTTTAAATACCTCCAGGGATGGTGATTCCACTGTTTCCCTGGGCAACCTCTTTCCTCTCTGCTGTATTTTATTTCTAGCAGACATCCGGTAAGTTGAAGTTCCTCATGAGAACATGGATTAGTAATTGCGAGACTTCTCCCAGCAGCTTATAGAATATGTTATCTGTCTCTTCATCCTGGTTTGGCCATCTATAAGACTCTCATAATGATATGTGCCTTGTTGGCCTTTTCCCTGATTCTTATCCATAAACACTCAACCCTTTCACCACCATTGTCAAGCTCTAGACAGTAGTAGGGTTTATCAACACTCCTTACCTCTTTCCCACTCTCCCTCTTTCCTTGCCTATCTCTTCTGAAGAGTTTATAGTCATCTGTTGCAACACTCCAGTTGTTCAAGTCATTCCATTGTGTTATATTTCTGTAGTTGTTTTTTTTTTTTATTATTTTTATTTTTATTTTTTAATGAATGGCAAAATTACAGCAATCAAAAGAGTGAGACTTCAAAGACATTTAACATCCCCTACTCTTACTGAATTGTAAGGACTAGTTATTATATCAAAGTACAGACAATCATAAAAGAAATGTCAGGTAGGACTGGTTTGTCTGAACATCAGTGCTTTAAAATTCAACTCGTAGTGCTGTGCTAGTCATTTTGGGCTTGTGTTATCATCAATGAAAAGAAGTAGGCATCTCCAGAGAGAGATTAACCTCACCCTATGAAAGGCAACCAAATTAGATCAAAGCAGTCACCCTCTGGAAGTGCATATTTATCTTCAACAACCATAAATGAAGCCTGAGGTGAACAGCTCAGACTTAGATGTCTAATGCATAAATGTTAGGTGAAATGAACCTCTAACATTTAGCACGGGAAGCTCTATACAATATTAACTCCATGTCTTTCTCAACTTCTCTTATTTAGCATACAGCACAAGTCTCCACACAAGAATTTATAAACTCAAGACATTTAGAACCACAGCTGAAAAAGTTTTGCAGTCAGAGAGGAAGTCACACATTCTACCGGGCATTGACAATGTTCTGAGGCAATAATTCCCATAGGAGGGAATTTGAGTGAACACGTCCAGATAATCCTGAGAAGTAGATTCTGGTTCCCAAAGGAAGTGGTAAAGAGACAAAATAAAACAAGCCATCCCTACCTATCTCACTAGAAGAAAAAAAGCTTTTTTGACCAAGATTTTTGTGTTAAAATGAATGACTAATACTGTCTATCAAGGCTCCTGAGATGAGAAGAGCTGGGGCTAAAATCTCTAGCATTTACAAGTAAGGCAAAGAAGGGAGGAAGGGAGGAAGGAAGGATGGACCAGAAGTAACCCTTTCCTCTCCTTTCCTACAGACAGGAAAAAGCAGAAATATGGTCCAGGAGTAAAGATTACCACCAACATAAATTTAATTGCTTGACAATGTAAGGGTCAATTTTTAATATGTATGTAATTAAGAGGAAGTATCTAACACCTTTGAGTTTATCAAGATCTTTTGCTTTTGTCTAGTAATGTTAAAATGTGCATTTGTTTAAGTCACAGAGGAATGCTATTTCTATCTTCTATACCTTCTATATTAAATCTGTGACACTAATCCAGATCAACTAACATATATATCAGTCATAAATAATATTTTAATTTGTCCTGATGTTTGCCATCTTTCAAAGATTTGCTCTGAATTACTTAAAAGATTTCCTTGAGCATAACTTTCCTTGAAAGCTACATTTGAATAGAACAAGGAAACTTCTGAGCAATTAAAAGCCTTTGACTTCCAGAGATGGAGTTTTCTTGTAAAACAACCAAAAATCTTGGATCTTATTGCCATACATATTTGGGCAGGGGGAGAAACATTAATTCTGTAGGTTTTTTCTCTCTGAAGAGCTAATAATTTAGAAGCAGGCAGAGAGGTATAAAAAATACAAATAGAAAGTTAAAGGCCATACAGAGAAATAAAAGGAGAAACAAGTCTGTTTCTAAACTCCTAAGGGTGACAAGAGCAAGTGTACAATTTCTCATAGTAAAAACATTTTTTTAAAAAAAAATAAAAAGTAATTCTTAAACACCTAATAAATGAAGGAAAGATTAACAAGATTAAAGACAGTTCTAAATACTGTTTATGGACAGGAACTAAATTTAGTGGTTGCAGATTATTCATTCAGAAAAATTCAAAAGAAGAAGAGAAAAAAATGGGTAGTAGCGGTGGTGGTAGTGAGCTCCTATTTTTCATTTACAGAGGAAATGAAAACTTGCTTTATTTAAGGCCAAATAATCAGAGATTTTTAAGAAATTACAAAACAAGGTTTAACTAGCTTAGGCACTTTGAAAATTTTTTTATCTTTAGACAATATTTTATTGCAGACATGTTGATTCAAATCAAGTTCTAATCCCCTAAGATTCCCAAACAAGAAAAAAAAAATTGTTGTATAAATTATTGACTTTCAGTAGTTTGTCCAGCCCTGTTATTTAGTAGATGCAGTCTTTAGAACTGTTTGCTCAAATATTATATCTAAATTAACTTCTGTGTCCTAAATTTTGTGCCGCTTGGCCAGGTTTTACAAAATCCATGATATTTGGAACATATGGGGGAAGGGCATAATTCTACCTTATCTACACTCCATCTCACACCAAATCTAATTAAAAAGAAATGCTTGTCCTCATTTCCGTCTTTTAATTTCTTCCCTCCCACTACCTCCATTATTGACTTTGTGACTGAATGCTTTAATTTAAATTGCATTCATCATCTGTTTTTACCAGTATATGCAAAATTTATTTCATATACTGTTCTTATCTTGCATTATTTAATTCTGTTATGTGAGTTGGGAATAGATAATACTTTCTCAAAATTAGTTGTATCATAATGGTTGCAGAAAAACATGCTGAATATGCTGAATTAATCCACAGATCCTAAAGAGGTCTTGTCTTTCTGGAAAGAAGAGTAACTTTCTGAATCTATGAAAGAGTTGATGTATACTTCTATTCACTTTTTATTTTATCTAATGACTGTGTATTATTTTATGATTGCAACCAATCATGATCAGTGCTGTGAAAAATAACTCATAGTAAACATATCTTACTGATGTAGTCTAATTATTTGATGGAATTTGTTCAGAAAATTCTTCTTTATCCTGGCTTGAATACTACCGTGTAAGTTTCAATGGATTGGCAGACAGATGGATACGAACTTAGATTTTAGTTTCTGTAGTGTGGGATAGCAAGTCCCATTCAGGGAACAGGAGCCAAACACACTGATATAAGAAGCAAAAGGAAAAGGAAACTAGAGAGAGAATGAAATCTTAAAAGTGTTAAAGGATATCTGTCTGTGGCAGGCTATAGGAAGCAAACAAATGACAGTCAACTGGGACTGAAACAGAAACTTTGTGGTAGGCAAGATGGGGTACAGTGGGAAAAAAAATAAGACAGAAGAGCACATCTAAGATGAGAATAACTAAAGATAGTAGAAGAGCATCAGTAAATACATGCATGCAGGGATCAGAGCAATAAACAGGAGATCATGGAAGGTAACAAAACTGAACTGGGATTCAGGTGCCACTGGCAGGACAAAGCAGAGGTGGGAGGAACTATGAATTATTTTACATTCTATTCTCTTCATACTGGCAGATCATATTCAAATATTTAATTACAATATGGTACAGTAATCCTCTCAAGATGCTTCAAATATGGAGTCCTAAAACCAACATGTTATAAAAATTTGTTGGTGTAAAGTTCCAGTGCTGTTGAATCGACACTTTTCAATGCAAAAAAACATTCTGCAGAAAAATGTAAATATAGGTCTGCCAATTAAGAACTTGTTATTGTGTATTACACTTCCTTCAAAAGAAAACACTTTTAAACTGTTGTAATTAGTTGTTAAACCTGACTTTTAAACTATTATTATTTCTATCTTAGAGATAAGTCAATAGCTCTTTATTTGACTTATTTCCAACCCACAATATATTTGGACCGTTAATGGAAATAACACCTGTTTAGATACAATTGTTTTTGCAAGAATATGGTATCCTGCAGTTACATAAATGACAGGCAGTGCCAATGTAGTTATAGAAAACAAATGCAATGAGAAAAATGAAATTCTTTAACAGAGAGACAGGCAGATTCTAGATCCTTTGTGGTGTTAGTCTAGAGAGTAGCCAACAATCTTCTAAATGCCAAGAATGTGAGGAACAGCGGGGTGCCTCTTGAATAGTACATTCCAACTATAGGTTGCCTTGGGTTAGCAGTGAAATACTGGAGAACTTGCAGGACCTGTAAGGCTATCAGGTAGGAAGAGATATTGAAAGATATTTTCTCATGCCCCATGTACTCAGGAAAACAATGATTCAGCAGAACACCTTCTGATGACAGAGTTTTTCATTTGACTTTCACATTCAAGTTGGTAGGTTGGAAAATAAACTTTTTGTATGGTGGCAATATTTCACTGGACTATGATTAAGTTAAGCTTTCTGTGTGTTTTAAGGAAGAGAACTATTCCATCATACTTTATCTTACTTCTAAAACTATTAGTATTAAGGTTTTTCTTCCTGAAACTTCTGGATTAGCTGAATGTTCCTTGCCTTGCCTTGCCTTCCCTTCCTTTCCCTTCCCTTTTTCTTTCTATTCAGTGAACAATCATCTGCTAGCCAACAATACATCCCCTTACAGGGAGGTGGAATAGCTGCCTATCTTGCTGAGGTTCTATGATATTTAAGTAGCTAATGCTGGTAGTAAATGCTTTGCAGATGAAAATTGCTAAGTGCTAAATATAATTACTGTTATTATTAGAGACATATTCCAACCAAAATGTTTCTTTGATTTTATAGCTGACATGGATTCCATTTAGTGTAATATGCAAAAGTAACTTTTTTAAGACTGGTCAGGTAATAAATGTTCCTGTGATGTGTCTTGCTGGGCAGCTTATGGCAATTTGTAAGCCAAGAATCAAATGTATTTTTAAACAAACAAGAAGTCTTGCTGTTTTTAATGAAAATGCTTGCAAAGCAAAGTAGTATTCTGCCAGAGTCAAAATGGTATGAATAGGCTCTCAGATCTGAAAAAAAATCTCAACAGGAACCACATCCTGACTGAAGCAGTTATGAAGATATATCTCTTGTCCTTTGCACAACCACACAAGCATCAGAAGTGTTAGAATAAAAGGATTTAGGTGTGTGCCTAAATGCCATGTCAATTAGTAAATGTCAGTGGTTCAATGGTTCAATTCAGATCCACAAAACTTACAATCTGTTCTGTTATCTTTAAAGATATGTAAATTTATACTTGAAGAATCCCTAAGCAACCATGTTTCTTCCAGTGGGCATAAAAATGGTCATCAGAGCTTCATGACACCTAAATACTTGAAGCTCGCATTCACTTCAGAACCCCTGTAAATTTTAAGATTATAAATTCCTTTGTTTGTCTTGGTTGCAGCACATTGGGTGATACACTTTCTTCAAGTACTCTTACTAGATTCATCACTGCTTAAAGGACATCTGGGAATGAAACTATGAGAGCTAGAAATGAGGAATATCCACTCAGGCAGTGATGAGAGCTCCACTCCTTACCTGAATTAGGTATTACTTACAATGTTACCAGAATACAGGGTTTCCTTTCTCGTCAGTAGATATACATGTTTATTTACAATATTAAAGGTCTGGACTGAAGTGTAAGCAATCCCCATCTATATTACAGTTGCTTTACCAACAGTAAGTGAGCTTTGCTTTTCATTAACAAAATTACTTGGTCAGTTTTATACAGGCTAGCTGTATTTGCATCACATTAATATAACCATGTAAGTTTAGCTGGCAAAAAAAGAAGGAGGGATACTACAGATACTACATGGAACATTTTTTTTTATTTACTGTGTAGGAAATAAGATGTGGCTATTTAGTTGTTTAGAAGTAGCATAGGTATCTCAAGGTTTTTGTCACGCAATACTGGAAATTTTGGTCTTTACCTGCTGTTCTAGGGATTATAGACATCTAAAAATATGACATTCTAATACTAGGTACTGGAACAATTAAGACCTGTTGTGGAAATAATTGCGTGTGAAAGTCTTGTTGTTATGCATCCTGGGGACATGAAATATACCCTATCAAATGGGGAGGACCGGAAAGGTCCATGAGGCATTACTAATCTGAATCTCTCATGACTGATGCCAGTCAGGCTAAACTTCTTTAGGTCTATTCATAAGACCCTATGGGAAATCTAAAGAAAATGGAGTATCCAGCCAAGAAGCTCAGTCTTCTGGGGAAAAAAAGGCAGAAAAAAGAAAGAGAGAAAAGAATTGAAAGTAGCTTTTTATTGTTGTCTTTGTATTTGAGCAATGGGCTAGCTACATCCAAAGTAAGATATAACTAGAATAATAAAAGCCACTGTTCCAGGAGTCATTATTACTATAATTTTAAAAAATCTAATGTAAGTAATATAACATGTTTATCAGAATTAACATTACTAATAACAATGTGTTAATAGTATCACAATTATTCCCTGAAACAGTAAGACTATTGCTATTCATTATAAGCAACTCTAATTCCTATACTGTAGTAGCAACCATTGATTTCTATAATTTCTTCTGACCATAAAACACGGCTTCAAAGCCTATAAAGATTGGGTGAAAGGCTTTGAAAGGACATAAATGAGATGAATTACTCTGATCTTTTGAGATGTCACTATCTTCTATGGACATAAGTTGTCCAGAGGGCACATGGAGAGACTTTCACCTTTTCCGTTGCCATGCAGTTTCTTACAAACTTGTTCTGTGGATGTATCAGCATGACTTGCTCAGAAGAAATCTTTTTAACAGAAAGATGATTCCTCCTGGGAATTATAGCTGTCCCTCAGCATTCATTGATGGCATCAAGGTCACAGTCTAATATGAAACTAAGCACTTTTTTGACTCTTTATTCTAACAATTCAGTGGACAATCTACATAATCTCTTATTTCCTGGGCAGGCAACAAATGTTTTTAAGGAGGGTTAGTTTAAGGCACTATTTAAAAACAGAAGTAGAAAAAAAATCTTATCTTTTGTTAGTGTTTATTATAAATATGTTTCTGTTACTATTACTGTTATTGATTTTTTCTCTTCCCGCCTCCTTCTCCCAAGTTTAGTAGCAATCCTTGAATTTTGTGTAAAAATACCAATTTCAACAAGGCCCCAGTAAACTTATGTCAATTTCCACAGACATCAAAGGAGAATTTTAATAGAGAGTGCTACAAGATCTGAACTACAAACTGAAATTAACATACACCTGCAATTGTGTCTGTTTCCTTCTTTTTCATTAAAGATATAATTACATTTTCATTAATGATTACCTATTCATATTGTCAAGTTGATTTCAACTATAAATGTTGCTTTGTGTGGAAGACTATAGGCAAGTTGTTTGTTAGCATCCATTTTAAGATCATAATCTATAAATCTGTTTTTTTCTACTCAGTTATATATATTCTTATGTTCATTTAGGGGATCACTTTGTCATTAAAACTATGAAACTATCAGTGTAACTGAAGTAAAATTATAATGAAAAATAGAAAAAAATCTCCAATTTGAGAACTCTTAGAGCTTTGTGTCCAATTTACATATAAAAAATGGAAATAGATATATCCTAAGGAAGTATGTATTTAAAAGATTGGTAATATTTTTTTATAAAAATTTTACATAAGCTTTCATTTGGCTAATGCTTCAGTAAATCTAATAAACTAGATATCCACCTTTTCTTTATTGGGAAAAAAAACAATCTCTTAATAGAATAAACCTTCTGAACAACACTATTCGAAGTCATTTCAGTCTCAGAAAAGTGATCAGATTGCTACAATTCAAAGAGCAACAGGCTGCAACAACAGTGACAACAGCAACAAGTGACAATGTTGATCTTAGCTAACACCTAAAGGACTTCTGCGTTACAGTTTGCCAAGTTACCATAATTTTACATGTGAAGTCTCAGTTGAGTCCTAATTGCAGTCTTGGCTATGGTGTCGGAAAATATCAATCATCTTCATTGACATGGTGTTTAATCCTGGCCAGCAACTAGGACTACACAACTATTCACTCACCTTCCCCGCAACCCCCGTAGGGTAGGGAGAAGATGGAGAAAAATGGAAAAAAAAAATCTCATGAGTTGAGATAAAGACAGTTTAATAGAACAGTAATGGAATAGAAAAGAATAGCAATAAAGGTGAAAAGAAAACAGTAATGGTAAAAATAATATACAAAATTGTGATGCAATACAATTGCTCACCACATGACGATTGTTTCTTCAGCCCATCCTGAGTAGTGATCCCAGATTTCTGCCCCCCAGCCAGCCCTCACTTATATACTAAACATGACATCTATGGTACAGAATATTCCATTGACCAGCATGTCCTGTCATGCTGCCTCTTAGTTTCTATAAGAAACTGAAAAAGTCCTTGACTTAATGTAAGCATTACTTAGCAACAACTAAAACAATATGCATTATCAGTATTATTCTCATACTAAATCCAAAACACAGCAGCTACTAGAAAGAAAATTAACTCTATCCCAGCTGAAACCAGGAAACATAACTATAATGTGTGTAAACTTAATTAAGCCCATTTCCTAATCATATACCAGATGATGGTAAAAGTTGTATTTACACTAAATGACTCAATTAAAAATCTTACTTTCCCCATCTTTTTCTTGATTATGGTGAACTCTTTCCCTCTCTCTCTAGCATTCAGTCAAAGCTGAAGAAGATAAGAGGTAAATTTTATTAGCTGGTTAAACCTGCTTTAAGATAGCCATTTAGGGACAAACTGTCTGTGGATTTCAAACAAATCAGCCAGTGTTTTTGGCCAGGAGAAATTCAGTAATAACAAACCATTGAACATAATAAAGGCTAGCTTCACTTGCAGGATCAAAATTAAAACAGTCTGAGCCCCCCACCACTAAATTATGTCCCTAAGTACCACGTCTACATAGTTTTTAATACCTCCAGGCATGTCAATTCCACCACTTCCCTGGGCAGCATGTTCCAATGTTTCATAACCCTTTCAGTGAAGAAATTTTTCCTGATATCCAATCTAAACATCCCCTGGCACAACTTGAGCCTGGTAAAACTTGTCCTGTTGCCTGTTACTCAGGAGAAGAAACCAACCCTCACCTCTCTACAACCTCTTTTCAGGTAGTTGTAGGGAGTCATAAGGTCTCCCCTCAGCCTTCTCCTCTCCAGGCTGAAAAAAACTGGTTGCCTCAGCCATTCCTTATAAGACTTGTTCTCTAGACCCCTCACCAGCTTCAGTGCCCTCCTCTGGACATGCTCCAGCACCTCAGTGTCTTCCTTGTAGTGAGGGGCCCCAAACTGAAGACAGTACTTGCGGTGCAGCCTCACCAGTGCTGAGTGCAGGGGGATGACCACTTCCTTATTCCTGCTGGGCACACTATTTGTGTTCAAAGCCAGGATGCTACTGACCTTCTTGACCATTTGGGCACACTGCTGGCTCAAACACATATATTTAACTTTTTCTACTAAAAACATCGAAAAATACAAGTTCACTAATGAAATTTAATAAAAACCTCCCAAATATTTTGTCTTATCTTCTCTCACATCTCAAAGATTTCTAGGAAACTAATTTTTATTTACCACAGTAAATATCTGTGAAATTAAGCTACTCTATACCAAGATTAAAGTTTTACATCAGTCGTCTCAAACAGTTGCCTACATACTTAGGTCTGTCTAAATATTCACATCTGAATCTTTGAATAAATGTTCACGTTCTGCAATTTCTACCTGACTTGAAAGCTAAATGACCAAAGACTTTATATTATAGTAAGCTAAACACTGAAAAATATGTTCTAATCCAACACTGTTTGCACTGTTCATAAACTCTTTATGGCTCTAGTTGTTTTATTCCTACCTTGCTTTATGCTTTTTGCTACTTGAGAAAATGGTCTGCAGAATTTATTTTTGTTTTGCCTTTGTATAACACAAACTAAGACAGTTCTCCCTGGGTTATTATAATCTAAGTGGTCTGCAAATTACTGATGGTCCACACTACTATGGGCAGTGGTTTGCAGTTCATTCATAATCCACAGTACATTGTGATTTGAGGACAGATTTCCATGAAGTGCTTGATGATGGGAATGTGTGATTTAATAGTGAATTGCTATTTGTCTTTATTTCTGTTGTTTACTTGGCATTATCCAGTGCTGAGATTCTGTTGTCTGTGCCTCTGTGTGTGTGTGTCTACAAACTTTTACTCAGTCAGGACTTCCTACAGCTGAAAAAAGTAGATGGAGAAGTTATATGAAGGCAGAACTCAGCAATGTGTCAAATGAAAGTCAGGCATACTCATAACGGCCTCCTCCGGTTAACAGGAACAGCTCTCAAGAAGCTTCCTCCTCTCCTGTGCTGAATTTCACCCTTGAAATGCTCACCTCTGCATAAATGCCACAGCTCTAAGTAAAATGCAGCAGTATGAAGTCTCATATTAATGATATTTTAGACAGTAGCTCTGTATTTCACTTAACATGTTCTTTCACTGTTGGTTAATTGGTATTATTAGCACAAATGTCACGGTTACTTAATTTAATTAGTTCTTACTCATACATAATATTAATTTTCTCTTTCAGAAAGCCAAATGAAGAAATGTGAGTGAAAAGAGTTTTCAGTTTGGTTTGCTTTTTGTGTAGTTTAAGTCTTCTACACAACTGATTTTAAGGAAACAATTCTTAGGAAAACTGGTTTTTAACATTAACATTTAACATGGTATTCACATCTTTTGGTCTGCAAACTGTCTGTACTCATTAGACACTAATTCACTTCAAAACTGAATCGTACATTTGTCTTTGAACATCTAAATCTTTCCATGGAACCCAATGGAACTACTCATGAAGTTAGTTGCTTTTCTGGGTTGGGGTCTTAAAATAGTTCTGATTTTATTGTATATCCGTACATAATATAAAAAATCATTATTTACAAGTATTTACTGTGGAATGAAAACTAGATGATAGCAGTCATATCCTCACATTTATCCAGCTATGGAATCTGCAAAAAGCCTCCCACAAACTCTGCTACTTTTTATTTTCAAATGAATAATAAGTTGAGTGTTATGTATAGGTGATTCTATGAGGTGAGGTAAGGTGATTCAACTCCTTACAGTAAATAGTTAAGTTCAGATTTTTTATTAGAATAACTTAAAGTAAAAAAAAAATAAAAAAAAATATATATATACCTTTTAATGGCTCCAGACCACCTCTGATATTAATAGAGCTGAAGACTGTGACGTGCTTTTGGAAGCTGACCTCTGCCCTGAAGATGTGCCAAACTAAACACACCAAAATACAGTGAGGAAAACAGAACTGCTTAAGGTCACACAGCAAATGAATGACCAAGACAAGTAAAGAACTAAGGGACTCTTCCTTATAGTTAGCAATCTTCACTGTCCCAAAAAAAACTTTTCTCCATTGTGAAGCATTACAGCATGCTTCCCTAATGATTTCAGCATCAGTCTCTATTGTATCTTCCACTGATGTCCAAGCATTTTCTTAAGAATGGCTATATGTGCCAACTTCCACACTTTAATATACAGCCCTAGAGCTCTTTTGAAATAATAGGTAAAAATTACTGCAGATTTTCTTGGGGAGGGGAAGCAAAATGAAACAAAACCAAAACAAAACCAGAAACAAACAAACAAACAAACAAAAAACCCCAAACACGTGGCAACTTCATAAAGCTTCTTTATACTTCTGCTTTCTTTTGCACACTATGAATACTGGAAGCCAATAGACCCCAATGAAGAATCATGAAATAAGAATTTAAGCACTTACATCTCTCTATATAGCAACATTATTGCTATATTAACATTATTAAACAGTATTTGATATTTACATTATAGTAAATAAAATGAGGTACTGCAGTATTCATGATGCTACAGATTAAACATGGGAAGAGATCAAGTTTAAAGATCATGAAAAGTAAGTTAAACAAATTTTACTACTTATTTGAACACAAGTGGCTGTGGAGGAGGAGAAATAGTAGCCTTTCTGAATGTACAACTCTCATCTGATAGCTTACAGGTATGTTGATGATTCATACAAAATACCACAATTTAATGTAATGTAGAAATTAAATTGGACCTTCAATTTTTATAATTTTTATAGCAAGAAAAAAGATCCAATAAAATCAAACAAGTTTCTTATAATGTGAGACTAGAGAATTTGTATTTACCCTGCAGCCTTTTTAAAATACAATTCATTTATTATGTGATATTCAAAGTAATAGAATTTGCTTTTTCATCTATAATAATTTTATTTTAAAATTATAAACAGATCAACCCAGAAAGCCTAAAAGCTGGAGCAAATTAAATCTGATTTGTTGGCAGTAAAATTTACTTTCATACTCTAGCTCCATCCATAGCTACATAAAAAGTTTTTTAGGAAACATTAGGAAATACCTGACATTATCACGTTTATGTGGAGAATATTTTTACTGTCAAAATAAGTATTTATGATAATTTCTTATTTGTTAACTGATGGCCTGTATTATGAGTCAGATCTCTCAAGTGATATATGGATTCACATTTCAAACTTTTTGATGTTTTTTTAATGATATTTAGTACAACCTGAACATGGCTTGATTATTTTCCTATGAATAAAATTTTAGCAATATGAAGACGTTATACTGCATGTTGGAAATTTCTGAAGAATGTGGCAGATCAATCATTTCTCTCTCCCTCTCTCTTCTTCCTCTCTGCGCCCTGTCTTACATATTTTTGTAAAAAAAGGTGTTTGTGCATTTGCACATCTGTTCAACTGCAGTGTAGGAAAAACATCAGAACTCCAGTAGGTTTATGTTTGGATACACAGTGGATGATCTTATATTGAGATAAAACACAGCATACATAGTTAGACTACTTTGAAACATGATTTAAACCCTCCAGATAAAAGCTTAGTCAAGCAAGATAAAAGTATTTACTTTATATGTGTTGTTCCCTAGTTTACCTTTGGGTTTTTCCCTTTAAATTCCTTCTCTATGTTCTATTTCATTCTGCAAAAGAAGTTTTAATACTGGATATTAATAATGTATTGTATGATTTCCATAAGGTCAAGTCATAGTCTTTACTTCAGAACTTTTCACTAACAATGAAACTTAGTGACTGAAGTACTTTAAACAGAATGTTGCAATTCTGTTTGTAAGAAATTTATTTTGTAAGCAAAGTCTGTGATGATAGTAAAATTTGATCCTTCTGTCTCTTGAAACGGAAAATATGTAAAAAATTTGCCATTTTTATGTCTTTCTGGGAGAATCTATACAAAAGGAAATTGCATTTCAAACATCATATTTTTGTTTTTGTGTTTGTTTGATTTAACTATTTCTTTGTCTTCTGATAATTACATATCTCCATGTTTTTTGGAGGGAAGGTCCTGGTTTGTGCTTCATAAACATAAACCTTTATGAAGAAAGTTTTAGAAAGAAAAAGTAAACTCCAAGTTCTCTAAAGAGAAAAAGGTAGATGAAAAGCCATCAGGTCCATAAAACAGATATTCAGCAAATTCAGCTGGAAAGCCTGGTGAAAATTTCAGAACCAATTCTGTTATAATAGTCCATTTATTATAGGCTTTGCAAAGGAAAAAGTAATTTTTTTGGTAGAAAAAGATAGAGGTGACAACATAACCCGGATCCTTAGGCTTCATAAATGAGTTTTTAGCACACAAAAAATAAAGTACTTCATTCTCAAAAAAGTCAATGTCTTACATGACCCCATTTTTCTATAAACAACAGAAAGAATTTTGTTTTGAAATGTGTAAGTAGTAACATACCGTGGACAATGACATTTGCCACAAGTACTCTGACACAACAGAGTAACACTTATCTTAGAAAAATACCAAACATTCATCACTCTTTCAGAGAAACTTTTTAACAAGTTTAATTTTGGACTTTGAATTTGAGAGTTATGTATTACTTCAGTTAAAGTTTTTCATCCTGTCTACCTACTTCTGCTTAGCAAAAATTGTAAAAGGATTAAAGGACAGTCATTTCTTCCCCTTATGCAAATGCCACAGTGCAGAATTAACATCACTTACCCTCATTGCACTGTCACAAACAGCAGTTTGTCAAAAATTAATTTGTTGGCATCTTTTGCATAAGATGACACTCATAGTGGGAAGCATGTCTTTCAAACGGGATGGTCAGCTGCTTTCTGGATGCTAATGAGAATCTCTGTTGCACCCTTAGATGGAGCTGGTGAGCATCCCTGAACCGCTCTCCTGCTCTCTTCTCATGACCCATCTGATCCATGGGCCTATGTTACTGGGTCTTGTTGAATCTAGCAGCCCATCAGCAGTCAGGTTTCTGCAGGTCCATGCCCCAGGTCCAACTAGCAGCAAGACTGAGCACCAACACCTAGTAAGCAGAGAAACAAACATATACAATATACATAAAAGCGTATGCACATGTGCTGCTTGGTGGCTGCGCAGAACAAGAGAGACAGACAGACCAGGTACACTCCACTTTCATACAAACACAAAGAGCAGCAATGGTCCCATTCCGCCTCTCTCCATGCCTGATCAGGTTGACGGTCTGCTAGTGGGAAAGCTTTTATTTATATATATATATATATATGTTATATTACATATATCACAGAATCATGGAATATATCAAGTTGGAAGGGACCCATAAGGGTCATTGAGTCCAACTCCCTGCTCTTCAGAGGACTCAGTAAAACTAAACCATATGACTAAGAGTGTTGTCCAGATGCTCCATGAGCTCTGACAGGCTTGGTGCTGTTACCAATTACCTGGAGCCTGTTCCAGTGGCCGATCACCCTCTCAGTGAAGAATCTTTTCCAAAGGTCCGATGACAGGCTTGGTGCTGTTACCAATTACCTGGAGCCTGTTCCAGTGGCCGATCACCCTCTCAGTGAAGAATCTTTTCCAAAGGTCCGATCTGAACTTCCCCTGACACAACTTCATTCCATTTCCTCATGTCCTATCAGTGATAACCAGATACCTGTTTATCTATAGAAACACGCAAGTTAAAATGTAGCTGTACAATGAGGACTCAGACACCCAGTCTGCCCAGTAACTACCTCTGGATCCCAATCTCCCCTAGTGCTGCAGGATATATGAGCCTCCAAGGCAGCCCCATTCCAGCTATTGGTACAGACTCCTTTCCACACAGCGACGCAGACGATGACACACATGCACACACACACGTACACTGTGGGTTCATTCGTTGCCTGGGCTCAGACACGCTGTCCATACAGTAGCCAGCCCTGGTTCATTGCCCTCCCCAGTTACTTCTGATACACACACATGCACAGAAATGGGTTCCAGCTGCCCTCAGCCTGTGGTCCCTCCAGTAAGCAGCTCTTGAGGAGTTCCCCTCATGCACACACTCCCCTGGTTCCCAAGCCACTTCACCTACTCACCAGCCAGTGGAGTTTGACCCTCACTAGCAATCACCACACTCCCTCACGCTCCTGCACTCACTTCAGATTTTACTCCACAGACACAGGGGTCCCTGTGACCTAAGGTCCCACTTCAGCTGCTGGCACTTCGACTTCCATGCACACGAACACACCCCAGAGAGTCCCTCACCCAGGGAAAACAGTCAGAAATGGAGTTTAATAAGACAATAAAACAGACTGCACAAATCAAGCACAAGGCCGTGCTTGCATGCAAGCATATTGACTGCCAGTTTTATCTCCTTATCCCTCTGCTTGCTTGTTTTTTCCTCTCTGAATCACTTAGTTTCCTTCCTTCCTCTGCTTTTGACTCCTCCACTAAATATCCCATAAATATTCTTGCTGTCTTAGGTAATCATGCCTGATTCTGCAGGAACTGTTTCTACTCTTTAAAATTTTCTGTGTAAAACTTGATCAATTCTACAGCAGAATCTGACTGGTGGAGGCAACGAGATGGCCAGATCTCTCACTTAAGATGTTAACCAGCTCACAGACAGATGCAAATGGTGCTTGTCAAATGACCTATGAACAGCAGGAGTTGCATGGGGGAATCTCTGGGACTCATGGTGGGAATCATGGGAATCATGGTGGGAATCTGAGAGTCCCACCTGGAGAGCTCTTGCAAGGATTAGTCAAATGTTTTGTTACAAAGGCAGTTAGGGCATTCAGTCAACCACCTGGTCTCAGGTTGGTCCATTGTCTCACCTAGTCAGAGATTAATGGAGCAGTTGCTGGACGTGATGCCCCAGTGCAGCATAATTATGATCACAGGGCAAGCCTCAGTTTCATCTTTATAATAGTATTCCAATTTCAATTCCACATATCTAGCCATAGCCCATGTTTGTCTTCAAACTCTCTTAGCAACTGCAGTCTGTGACAGGCTGAGCTGAGGTCAGCTGGTCTGTGTTTCTCTGAATAGCCACACTGCTTTCCACCTCTAACAACAACTTCTGCATGGCAGATATACTGCATGAAAACAGCTTTTAAAGTGCTTTAGGGGAAAAAATGTTGGTGAACTGAAGAATCATATTACAGGTAAAACAATACAAAATTAATAGTCATAATTAGTTTGTCATTGATCTACCAGAGTCTTAATTCTTAATAATACTTTATGATGTCATTATGTAGTATAGGTCAAAGCTGTCAAGAAATTTAATTTATCAAAAACCACAATCAAGTTAAAAATACATATTTTGTGTTTCAGAAAAAAAAAAGAAATAATCTATATTTGAGAATAATTCAGTCGATTAGATGTCTCTTGTTTCACAAAATAAATAAAAAAATCTTGGCTGTATTTATGTCCTTTGTGAAAATGGACAAAAGAAATGAATTTCAAAGACCATAGATAACTTGTGAAGTTGCTCACTTTTCTTGCTATGTGAGAGGGAATATATATTGAAAGGACATAAAAAATGTGCCATGTATATGTAGCAGCCTGAAAATCAAGACGAAAAGAAAGTCACTGAAGCATTTCCATATGAGAAAAAAGATTGCCTAGGAAGATCAATTTACAGTAGCTAAAGTATTCCATTTCAAATAATACATAATCCAGCACCACCAGACTCAGTTATACAATTTAAGGCTGTAGCAAGAGATTTTCCTTTGAGCTTACTGCAAAATCACAAGCTGCAAAAAATAAATGGTACGCAATGATAGGCTTCCAACACTGGAGAGAGTCTTTTAGGGTCAAAATCACAGGGACTACTTTCAAGTGAACTCCATGCTTGTGGATATTTTTTCTGTTACCATGGATACATCAAAAAAGTTAGATAACAAGCTATTCTTATTAGTTATGTAGTACTCCTCAAAAAAGCAAGTAGTCGAACAAGATTTTCTTGAATTTTTTTTTAATTAAAATGAAAATGAAATAAGTAATAAGGGACATCATTAAGGAGAATTAATTGAAGCTAGAATTCATTTCATTATAGTGTTTTAATAACAAATTTCTACTTTGAGATAGTGAAATAGTTTAACCAAAGAGTACTAAAATGACTCATATTTGTTTGAATTGCTCTAACGTCTAGATCTGAGTTGTACAAGAAACCTTGTCCAAAGTTCCCAAGAAAATGGGAATTTTAAGGGTGTTACATGCCTAGCTTCTCACAGCTCTTAAAATGTAATATTTATAGGCTGCAACTCACAGTATCATAATGCTAGCCATTATGTGGGGATGTCCTGAAAACTCTTTGTCCCAAGTAACTTGCTTTGCCTCAAGCGACAAGTAATATTTTAAAATTCAATATAGGGCTGGGTGGTTAGGAACACGATAATGCAGGACTGTATGGTTTCCACAGTTGGGTTTTTTTCTGAAAGCTGTACTGAGTTTTCCATCTGAAAATTTGCAGGGATATTTGTATGTGAAACTCATGCAGTCAAGTACATGAACAAGGTATTGGTGTACCATATTCTTATTGATACTATCAAGTTAAAAAGCAGAGGCTCCCCTTTTTCAAAGATTGCACATCTGTTATAACCAACTGACTTTTCTGGCATTAACTTGTATTATAATTTCTGAAGGTAAAGAGCAATTTATGTTCTGGTTAATACAGACCACAGTGAAACAAGCTCGTGTTTAATATCCAAACACAAACAGGAAAGAAACCCAAATAATAATTCACAAAAATAGAAATAAAAACATTTTTCAATGTGCAATGACTTTCTGACCATGGTGTTTAGATCAGAACCTCTCACTATCGGTCATTGTTCTCAGAATGTATGTACTCTTTAATTTTGTTTTGTTTTTTTAAACTTGTAATATTGAAAATGCTTGCAAATATACAAAATAATGAGGCAGATATGCTGAAAGACCCTGAACTATTTTACTCGAGTGGACTGTTAATTCTTCACTGTTTTAACAGACAAATCTCTCTGATGCTTTGATTCTAGCACATCAAAATGTTTTCAGCTTCATATGGTGCCAAAATCTCTTGCTTCTTACTGAACTTCTAGACCTCCACATTTGTTTGTGAGAACTTCTGCTTTGTAACAACCATTATGGTTGCAAATGAAATCCACATATACTTCTTAATAAATTGGAAATGGAAGATAATACTGTCCAAAACTGTAAGAATTCCATAACTAATAATGAAATTATTAGTTCCACAGGAAACTTACTAAACTTGTACTTCAAAGTTTGGTTTTTTGACAAATAACTGCATCACTTTGCCATTTAAAGAACATGAAACTGAGGACAAAAGCAGAAATTCAGTTGGTCAAAACCCAAACTCAATGAACAATCCAACAGCAGAACTGGAAATAGAAGCCACATATATGATTCCTAGCCTTGACTACAGCTAGTAGGTTAGAAATCATCTTGTACAGTTTTACTTTAATTATGGTTAGAAGTTAATCTATATTATTACTTTTCTCTATACTATTTATTTATTTATTTGATAGTGAATTGAAGATGGCTACAAACTCTGCAAGAGCAAATAAACATAGCCACCTACATCCTGAAAACACTGGTCTGTTAGGTATTCTTCATCTACGTGATTTTCCACACCTGTGATTAACAAAATATGCATTGGCTGGAGAGAGCCTGACAGAAGGTACTCCATTTTGCAATGAATCCTCACGTCTGTTTAGTCAGAGGGGAAGCAAGATGGCATAGCACCTAGTGGTTACAACGTTCACTCAGACTGGATGGACAATTAGTTTTCATTCCTGCTGTTTAAAATGTTTGTGAACTTAATGGAACCTTACCCTATGGTACCTGCTATGCTACAGAATCATGTTTGCTCACTTCCTCTAGCTGATTGAATATTTATTTTATCAAAATTGAATCATCTTCAGGTAGTCCATGAGCAAGCCCCAACGCAGGATACCTCATAGCTTGTAGTGTAGGTTATTACAGATGGACACCTAAAACCGATGAGATAGTGGAGCTTGGGTTCTTCCTCAGTGCATCAAGACACTTCCTTTTCCTGTCTACTGTAAATTATACCTTAAGTCTTTGATGCCCACAAAAGACGGATGTAAATTCTAAATGGAGGGAAACATCTCTCCGTAGCCCAGATACTGCAAGTACCTAGAGGGATGATATTTAAGACAAAACCTCTAAGTTTTTCCCTATAGCTTAGACGTAAAGGTGACCCACATGGAACAATGGGAATGTATCTACCTTTCCTTAACAAGCAGTGCAGTCCTGTTCAGGACTTGTGCCTGTGCTCTTTAGAAACACCTTCCAACCTAAGAGAATTCATAACTGTACACAAGTTAAAGTCCTCAGATCTGGCTAGTGTTCAAAGGATTTGAAGTTCTGCTTTTTTAAAATCTAGCTGACTGCTAGATATTTCTTGACAAACAGTTCTTGACCGATAGAAAAAAGGTAATTCTGACAGGAGTTACGAATCTCTTTCTTAAAGCTCTGATCTGCAATATTTCAGTGTAGGTTAAAACTTAAAATAAAATGCATCAAAAACAGGCTAAACTTTCTCAAGGTAAGTCAGTAACATATCCTGAGCAGAATTTTATGTTTCTGTTTAAGAGTTACTTGTATCATACTAAACACAGAAATGGCTTCGGCCTCAGCTTTACCCTACAGGGTAAAGAGACAGGACGTTTACTCCTATCTCTTCTCTTACCTGTTGAAAAAAATTAGCTAGAATCTGGCCTGACATTTTTTAACATAATTGACTGTATTATGATGTCCAAGTATATTTATTGTAATTCACCTCATATTTTAGAGGAATTATTATCTTCTATGTTGAAAGAAGAGTTCTTTTTTATGTCATTCATGGTAATACAGAAGGAGCAAAATCAGAGTTATGAAACAGTGATTTCCTTCAATTTGTTGTACTTGAGACAATTTTGAAACTGTAGTTCAACAGCTAGTAGGGACACTTCTTGACAATTCCTTATGTCATATTTGTTTTCCTTGTCTGATCTTTTATTCCTTTTTTCCTTCTCCCCCCACGCCCCAATTTTGTTTATATTTTAAATGAGACTTCAGATAACCTTTTACTTTCTTTATCTTGCCACAAGCAGATCTTGGAATTGTAGAGACTGCTTTGAGGAGTAAGCTTCTGACAGAATCTTTAACTCTGCTGGGAATTTTTCTATAACATCCTGATGCTTGCTTCTGGCAATCCACATTTCATTGTTTGAAAGAAAATACTTTCTGTTTACAGATGAGATATATAGAGATTTAATTTGGTTCCCCCAAAATACAGATTCCTGTTGAAGAAGCAGTCTGACAGACGCGAAGTCCTGATGCCATGTATCTTTTAGTCATTCTAGCACATCTTCTATTTTTAAATTATGTGAAATTTAGCTAAAAAGGTGATAGATGGGTCACATACAGTACAATCTTGTAGTTAGCCAGACAACAATTTATCATAACTGAGAACTGATTTACTGAGAGAAGAGCAAAAGATTTACTGAGAGCAGGTGAAGCAGCCTTATGAAAGCAGAAGAAATGAATCAAAAGTAATATTAATTTTACAGGTGCTTATTCAGTTTGATCCCAGTGATAGTAGTTATTGTGAAAATACCAAGCAAAAAGCATCACTTTTATATGCCAAACTAAAGCATGTTATAAAATTTGTAAGGACTGAATCTAAATGCCAAAAGTGGATATAAGGATTTGTGTTAGGGTAGTTTTGGAAGCATGTGGAAAATTTCCTCTCTTTTACAAAAAACATACTCTTTTTTCAGGGTTTCCTTTTACTGGGAAAAAAGTTCCCTTTTTACTGCTTCCAAATAGTTCACCTTGATATATTTTCATATAGACTAGCTATTAGATGTGGTTTTTAATACAGTCCTAGGACTATAACCAGCTTAATCAAAGCAGAAATTCAAATAAAGTTGTAGCTGTTAAGAGCATTCACACCTTGGGGGAGGAAAAAAAAAAAAGTTGCAACACTCAAAGGACCACTGTTTTCAACTACTTGGTAGATGCAGGAAGAAATGGGAAGGCAGGGATGGAGAAATGTGCAGGGTTTTGCTTGTGGCATTTCATTGGGAAATGAACAAGGGACCTTCATCATGCTGCACAAAGTGTAATGCTAATTACAGTAACATCAGTCCTTTACAAAAGACAGGAAGAAAATTAGAGGTTAAATATGGTTGAATCACAGCCTGGTTCTCATTCTGTTCTTAGTCGGTTATGGTAGAGCCATGAATGGTGGTGAGGGTCCATGGAGTGATTTCTCACTGAATCAATCATGGAATCATACAATACCAGGCTGGAAGGGACTTCAAGGGTCATCTAGTCCAACCTTTCTTGGCAAAAGCATGGTCTAGACAAGATGGCCCAGCACCCTGTCCAGCTGAATCATAAAAGTGTCCAACATTGGGGAATCCACCACTTCCTTGGTGAGATTGTTCCAATGGCTGATTGTTCTCAGTGTGAAAAATTTTCCTCTCGTGTCCATTTGGAATCTCCCCAGAAGTGGTTTGTACCCATTACCCCTCATCTTTTCCATGGGACTCCTTGTAAAAAGGGAGTCTCCACCTTCTTTATAGCCACCCTTTAAATATTGGAATATGGTGGTAAGGTCTCCCCTATGCCTTCTTCTTTTCTCAAGGCTGAGCAAACACAATTCTCTCAGCTTTTCCTCATATTTCATGCTTCCCAGTCCTTTGATCACCTTTGTGACCCTTCCCTGGACCCTCTCCAGCCTGTCCACATCTTTTTTGTATTGCAGGAACACAAAACTGAAGGCAGTATTCTAGGTGTGGCCTGACAAGTGCTGATCAGAGTGGGATAATGACTTCTTTCTCTCTGCTGGTGATGCCCTTGTTGATGCAATGTAGCATCCTGTTGGCTTTCTTTGCTGCTGTAGCACGCTGTTCACCCATATTGAGATCGTTGTCCACCAGGACCCCCAGGTCCCTTTCCACAGAGCTGCTCCCCAGCTGGGTAGATCCCAGACTGTGTTGCACTCCTGGATTGTTTTCCCAGGTGGAAGACCTGTTCAACATTGCTGAACAAGGTTTTTGTTAGCCCACTCTTCCAGCCTATCCAGGTCTTCCTGTGGGGTGACTCTTCCTTTCCAAGTGTCCACTTCCCCACTCAGTTTGGTATCATCAGCACCTTGATCCCTTCATCCAGATCACTTATGAAGATATTAAACATATTTGAGCCCAATATCAATTCCCGGAGAACTCTGCTTGTGACAGGTTGCCAGTTTAAAAAGGAGCTATTTACCACCACCTTCTGGGTGTTGTCTGTCAGCCAGTTCCCCACCCCCTGCACAGACCTCTTGACTAGACCATAACACCTCACTTCCTCTAGAGAAGGCCGTGGGGAATCATATCAAAAGCCTTTGAGAAATCCAAGTAGACAATGTCCACCGCTCGCCACACATCAGCTGAGCAGGTTATTTTGTCACGGAAAGAGATCAGGTTCATCAAGCACAATTTGCCCTGACTCAATGAATATTGTATAAAATGAATGTATCTTACATATGTATAAATGCTGTACTCATATGGCTCTAAATAGACTCAGAGTATCCACTGACGTAGTAATTAGTTTATTTTCACACATTGTAAGTAACTTCTCCCTCCTACATTAGAGTCAGGGAATCAATGAATCATCAGGTAATCCTATTAATTCTGAAAAAAACATACATCCTGCTCCCCAAAATAAAAGTAGTATTGAAATGAAATGAAATGAAATAACGAAATGAAATGAAATAGAAGAGAACAAGTTAAAAAAAAAATAGTTTAATTGTTGCTTCTTTCTTTTTTTTCTTTCTTTTATTGTTTTTTTTCATTTTTTTAGTTTATCTTATCCTCAGGAAAGCTCTGTGTGAGTAGAAAACCTATAGCATACTTTATGAACACACCCAACATGTCATCACCATATGTCATCTGAAAATTCTCAGGTCAGTGAAAAATATTGTCAGTAATGAGCACTTGCTTGCTCATTTCAGAAAACACAAACAATGTGGATCTCCTCAACTCCCAGAGAACTGTAATATCCTAAAATCTGTTTTTGAATGAATGACTACTGATTTTCAGTAATCCATTCAGTCAGGGTTCTGAATTCCTGCAACTGAAATTGAATTGAGAAAACTTAGCTTTTCATATGGCCTGGTTAAAAAGGGTTTCAGAGATGACTACAGTTTTGATCTTATGCCCCATATAAACAGGATATTATTAGGCATGGGATAGGACCCAGTTCTAGAGCCAGAAACTTAAATGTAAGCATCTACAATATCAGTGTTAACTGGTTGTCTAAGCAGCCATTACAGCTGTTGAGTATGAGCGCCTGGTGCTCTAGACACCCTATAGTACAACAACTGCCCTCCAGGTGATGCCACAATTTTCCTATGAGTCAAGTATTGTATCTACCTGATCTAAGTCTGTATCTCAGAAATCTCAGGCCAACCCAGATGACTCTAGCCACCCACCTTTCAGAAACTAAATCACACCCTCCAGTGATTCTGCTGAGCAGGGACTCAAATCATAACTTAAATAATTATATAAAAACTAGTGCCATTTATGATGCTCTAGGAACCCCAAGATAATTGTACAGGCTTGGCAGGTATGGCATGATCTTCAGAAAAACCATGATAACTCGAGGTCAGGTAGAATAAGAGAGTACATACTTGGCACCAGAAAACTAGTTTTAAACAACTAAAATCTGGTCATAATGTTATATTACAGAAACCTGTTCTGCCATAAATGTACTTCTCTGTTTTGGGGAGGGCTTTACAGGTTGTGGAAATTTTAATTAGGAAATCCTATGTCTAAAATTTTGCACCAAATACCTAAGCTATATCTGAATACTAATGATAATATGCTGCTAACTGGAGAGATGCTATACTCTCATTCTTGAACAAAAAGGCAATAGTCACAAACATAAATATTTCTCATTGTTGAGGAAGTAGATGAGACCACAGGTGCAGCAAAAATCTTCTTTGTGTAAGTAGCAATGACACAACAGGATCCTGTATATTAAACATTTATCATGCAATTTAAATATTAGTAAAATATATTATTGATGCATGTAAATTTTGTTATATAAACTTAATAAACTTCAAGAGAACCAAAAATATGTATAATAAATAAATTAACTAATCCTTCAATTTTAAAAAATATTAAAACTTTATACATGTTCTTTAGGGACACTTAGTAAATTTATTTTGTACTTGTGTTTTGATAAAGGTCTCATTCGAAATACGCTTGTAACAATTTGCAGTTTTCAAAAGATTTAGAAAGAATAATCTTGAATTCTTGACAGCATCAAATCCTTTTTTCATTATTAGTCTTAATGCCATTTGTTAAATGCAGCACATTAATTCGTGGTACATTCAGCAGAGTTAGATATATTATAATTAAGAGGCTATCTTGTTTACATTAGGTCAAAACTAGCACATTGAGACTATTAATGGGCAATTCACTCACACAAAATACTATTATACACCTCACAGGAAAATAAAATTCAATTATTATCACTTGCCTATTTGTAGGTTGGTTTCTAAAATTAAATTTCAATAACTGTTTTGGTGTAACTCAGATAATACATGGATCAGCTGTACTCAAGTGAGTTAGAATGTTTATTGCAGTAACTAAAGCTGAAAGAAAACTCCAGCTGAATGTTGTTACCACAGCCATAGTCATTTCAAGTGGGCTTTCAAGCCAGACTGATAAAACACAAATATTATATTGCATAAAAATGATCACTCCATTGCTTTTTATTCCCTCCACCTTCTTTATTCCTTTTCTTTTGATCTTGGACACATAATTAGCGTGATTCTAGCTTTTCTAAACAAAGTGTTCATCCCATAGGCTTTTACTTTCAGTAACTGTCTGGTGGTGCTGAAGAAGGAACTATATTGTGTTCTGCTGTAAAAGTTTCAAAAATTATTTTGAAAAGGGATTTTTTCAGAGTTAGAATTGAACTTTACACAATGTTTTAGTAGTGGTCCCTACACTATATCCAGACCCTAAGAGCACTGCATTATCAGAATAAAACCCTTCATCAGATGTTTCACTTGAAAAGCCCAGGGCAGAGATGGTCAGAGAGACCAGATTACAAAAACTTCAGTTGTAAGTATAGATTTAGATGGGGTGATGTCCTCTTCATCTTTCTCTGATATATATGAGATGTATTATAGAGCACAGACAATTCAAAGACATGTTTTCTTCAGGTTTGTAGCAGGCATTTACATGTATGTGAAACATATCCTATTGAAGACCATAAACCTATCTACCTCCTTCAAAATATTAAACTTTTCTTTGTGTCGTACTAGTCCCATGTCTGTGGAACATTACCATGCCTTCATGAATAAGAAAACATACACTCAGAAATTTATTTGCAATTAAACTCAAGATGTTGCCTTCTGGTCTAAATGACTACTGGGTAGGGTAAATTTCAACCTCTACCAGACAGCATAATATTAGAAATTTTTACTTTGTCCCATCAGCCTCTGCTAATTGCTTTTTATTTGCTTTATGGTTGTCCAATGATGTGCAAGGTATCAAAATTTTGCTTGTTGTAGTAACACCATATAAGCACTGGGCACTGCAGTGGAAAACAAAGTATGCTGAGATTAGTATAACCACTGATTAAATAGCAAGGTCAGTATTAAAGCAAGGGCATACTTATAACTAATTTGTGAAAATAGAAACATATGTGCAAGTTTATGTTTGGAAAACACAGTGAGACTTAAGAAATTGATAAAGGCTTTCAGGAATCATGTTCTGTCTTTAGTCTATTTAAAGAAGATTTGGAGATAAAGCAATTGTTCTGATGAAAATCAGAATTTGAAAGTGGTGGAGATTTCTTAATCAATTGTGCAAATAAAGCTCAGCCCAACAGCCAAGTTTCACAGTCGTTCTGTAAAAACAAATTATCTAGTAGTTGACCTTAATTCTACTTACAAAACAGTACAGTTGCAGAATTAGTAGCTGGGTGAGATCTACTTAAAATATTATCTTTTTGTTCTACTAAAATCCTATCTTTTTATATCTGAAACAACAGGAATATTGTTTAGTAAGTACTTTTATGTTCAGAATTCAGACCTTCAATTATTGAACTCAATCTACTATTTTCCTATTCTTGAATAAGAATTGCTAGTTTCTGTTATCATATAACTGATACATACATAATGGTCAAAACTACTGAGACAAATAAATGTTTATTCTACTTCCTAAATCAGCCTTTATATTTACATCTTCAAATATTTAAGTATAATTTTCCAATTGTATCTACCTGTAATATTTTGCTTAGTCAAATATTTCAAAAAGATTCCGTGAGCTTTCAGATATGTTTGTATAAAATAACAGAGATTTCCATAACTCTATGATCAGCAAATGCATTACATAAAATTTTTTTCTTTCACTTCTTTCACATTTAAATTAATGCTGAAAAAAATGGCCTGATAAGCCAAGTGATTTTAAATAAGTGCGTACATAAACAAATAGAATTTTTCCATCCTATGAAGACTACTAAAATGTACTTAGAGAGGCGTAAGAAAAAAATATATACTGAAAAATTAATACTTGTTTTTCTAGATGATCAAACAATTCATAATTTGATACAATCAGAGAAAAATTATTTACATTTTCTCCTAAAAATATATCTTACTGTGTGTGTTGTTTTCTTTTCATTTCTAGGTGTCCAGCTACCCTGTTCTGCGAGCAAATCTAAAGTGTGAAGTCAAACAGTAAGGTCTACACTAAACAGCTTAATTAACCTAAAAAACTGAAGGATAAACTGCAACTGAGCAAAGTGCTGGGTTGTAGTGGCTGAATCTATAGGTGTAGGCATCCCGCAGTCATAAATGGGGTGATAATCAAGATCCATAGTGAGCCCATCATTAACCAGATTTACCAAGAGGTAAAATCAAAGAAAGTATAAAAATGTTGCAGATTTAGTTATTGAAAATGGGTGGTTGTTAATATTCCCAAAATTTATTAGTATTTTAGAACTTCTTTAGATGCAAAGATACCATCAAACAAACAATTTAACTGGAAAAAAACCCAAAAAATTACCTATTTTAAGTAATGAGATTTTTCTCTGAGAACTCGTTATCATCTTTGCCTTTCTCTTAAATGTTCCTGTAACATTAGGGGGCTAGACTGGCCACTGGACAGTTTCCATCTATTCAGAAAACAGTTGCAACTTCCTTTGTTCCCCACAAGCCCTCCATCTTCCCTGGAAGCAACCACATGACTGTCACTAAGCTGAAATCACTACAATCAGAAAGCCTTTACAAAAGATCCGCAGAAAGTTATATGTAATATGCATTAAAACTGTAGGTTACAGTATACCTTCACACACTCCAGGGCCAGGCAGTTGGACTAGATGATTGTTGTAGGTCCCTTCCAGCTGGAACTATTCTATTCTGTTCTGTTCTTTTCTATTCTAGCAAAAAGACAGAGATTTCCTTAAAGGACAAAAATAAAAATAAATTTAAAGAATGTAGAGGTGAAAGCCTCATGTGAAAATGTGATGTGAAGGCGTTTTGGAGGCAGAGCTGGTTTTATTGCCTACTTGTGCTTTTTGGTGCTAAATAAATATGTAACTCCAGAGTTGAGTAAGATGAAAAGAGACGAGGAAAATATATCTAAAATTCCACCTCTGAGCCACCATTTTTGGAAAGAAGGCAGATGGGAGAGGGGATGAAATGCCTTACATGAGGTCTAAGGGACTGTATGTACGCCTTGCTTGGGAGAGTCAGTATGAGCTATAAGTGAGTAATACGCACTATGGACTAAGGTGCTGGCATCAACACAGTGAGATGTTATGACCTTATTCCTTTTTATATTACCAGGTATTTAAAATTATGTTCTTTAATTTAATCAAGTGTAAATCTTCCATGACTTTTTTTTTCTTTCTTTCTGTTTTTAACCTCAAAGAGAAACACTGTGTTTCTCTGAATCCAGAATGAGTTTGTGTTTTCTGGAAGACAGAAGTAGAGTCATAGCATTATCACAAAATCACAAGATCATTTCAGTTGGAAGGGATCTCTTCAGATCATTTAATCCACCCCCACTGCTGGGTCACCCAGAGGAGTTTATCCAGGTATGTGTTCAGTCAGATTTTGAATGTCTCCACAGACAGGGACTCCACAATCTACCTGTTTCAGAGTTTGAACAGCCCCACAGTAAAAAAAGTGTTTTCTTGTGTTCAGGTGGAATTTCTTGTGTTTTAATTTGCTCCCATTGCCTCTTTTCCTTTCACTGGGCACTACTGAGAAGAGTCTGGCTCTCTCTTCTCCATTCCTTCCCATCAGGTATTTTTTCTTTTTGATAAGATTCCCCCTCAGCCTTCTCTTCTCCAAGTCGAATATTCTCATCTCTCAGCCTCTCCTCCTTTAAGAGATGCTCCAGTCTCTTCATCATCTTTGTGGCCATTCTCTGGACTTGCTCCTGTCAGGCTATGTGTCTCCTGTGCTGCGGAGCCCAGAACTAAACACGGAACTTCAGTCCTCAGTAGAGGGGAAGGGTTACTTTCCTTGACCTGCTGGCAATGCAGCAGATCATTATCAGAACATGGACTTTTATCAGGAGTCAGTCAAAATTAACTGCATCTCATATATCAATTAGGGGTAATATACCAGTTACGGACAACTACCATTCATTGACATATGTTGCTGATTGAGAAAAAACATCACACCTTGCCAATCTGACCGTCTTTGGCCAGCTAATTGAGAGCATATCTGCTTTTCATGAGTTAGACTAGAAGACTGAAGGGGCATTTGCAGTCTGGCTATATACTGGTGTGTAAAGGAGGTGAGCAAAGATATCCTCAGAGTAAGACTAAGAGTGAATAGGTATTCTGGCTTAGTGTGAGACTCTAAAGTGCATACCAGTCATGTGCCAACAAGTGTGGGACACTCAGAATGACAGATTTATTTAACATATACTGCAAATATGCAGGACCATAATTAAATGACATAGACCAGATTTTACAAACTATTTCTGGGCATTTGTGCCCCTCTATCATTTCCTGATGTTGTCAGAACCTGGTTTATTCTGCTTTCATTTCCATTCCTCTGCCCTCATTGCTCCTTACAGACACTTTTTATGGAGAAGCAATTTTCCTTGTACAAGTAGCAGTTTTAGTCATCTTCATGCTGACAACATTTATTTCCCTCTTTTTGTCACACCACCCATTCTTATTCTTTTTATTATTATTTTATGTTTTTCAAAAAATTCTTCATTAGTGTTCGTTAATAGTGAGTTAGATTGGATACAAGTCAAACATTCCTTATTAGAGTCAGGTTTTACTTCCAGTTCCTTGTCTTAAATGTTTCCAGCTGGGTTGTCTGGGGGCCTACAACTGCCATTCCCATTGTCCTTACTTTTGTGGGTACAAATAAAAGAGACAGAGTGGTACATCTTTTTCCCAAAGGTAAAATAGCTTAAAAGGAATCTGTAAGTTAAAACTAAAACCACAGTGTCCCATAAGGGGTAAGCAGAAAATATATCTCTGAGATGGATATTGCTTGAATGGTTGCTATGTTCTGTTGGAGGGTACAGAACTTGTGCCTCCTGGACATCTTATGTACAGCAAAGAGCACCTGAAAAACAATTTCTATAGACAAAGACGCTATGTCAAACAACCAAATAAAAATGCATGCTTTGAGTAGGTACTTTATTCTATTTGGGTTAAAAATTTGGATCCACTACTTAAAGCCTCAAAAGTTACACTTTTGAAATGATATGCAGACCTTTTAGTCATGTTCAGATGATAGTATAACTGTTATTCAGTAAATAGGTAGTTAAATTTTTTTGTATATGGATCTGACATGGAAAAATTATCAGGAGGGATAGTTTCAATCATATCTACAAGTGGAGACTATTTTAACCATCATAAAGTTTCCAAGTTCCACTTACTGCTGATGTTATTTTAGACTTCTGAATTATTATTATCCTTAGTTGCTGTTTATGTCTTGAATTCATTTTCTAAGCATTTCATTCTGCACCGAACTTACAGATTTTCTGTATTTTATTTTTTTTCTTATGTGTAAGTCCCCAGTCTGTGATGTTAATTGTACATCATTCCTTCTTATTGAGAAGCAATTCAGATGTAACTCCTCTTTTACCTTATTCCATTATGACTCTGTATTTACTTTTGGAAGTAAAGGTGCTAGTGATGAAGCTGCTTGTCTACAGAAAACAGCACCTTCAGTTTTTATGACTTGCAAAGGTGACACGTGGTGCTTGTGGCCCCGTTTTGAATCAATAGTTTGGGTATAGTGTATATATAATTCTTGCTGTTTGCTACAGCTTTGCTTTCTTCACATCAGAGCAAACTACTTTTCATCAATGTGTTTAGCTCACACACAGCATGAATCAATCAATGTCAGGAACGTGGACTATATTCATGTATTTAATAATGTGAGCATTTTTCTTCAGAATTGTGAAATGTTATGAGGTGGCAAGACAGAAACAGCAATTATTATCTTAAGTGAGACTAGGGAAATTTTAAAACCTGAAGACAAAATTCTGAATCTTCAAGTCAAATACTATTTATATATTAACATAAAGATGTTAAAGCCTGATTTCCTTCTCAATGTGCAAACACATTGGGGCACCTTCAAAAGTAAATACCTTGACAAAAATGTTAGAATTTATAAAAAATTAAACAGATTCAACAATTTTAGTCTCTCTAAATTTGTCCAGAAAAGGAGCTGGAAACATTTGGGACATTTGTTAAGAGACAAGTGGGACCATCTGCTATGGGAGGCATGCCATTGTGCAGATCAATGGGAGAATAGCTTTAAGGGACATTCAAAAGAATTTCTACATTGAATTGAGTAATGACTCACAAAGGAAAAACTCAGGGGGTTTAAGCAAGGCGGAATGTGTGAAAAGTTAGGCCTAAGAGAGAAAGGAGTGACAGTTTTGTTTGTTCCCTGATGGTGAGTAAAATGAGAGTTTCATTATACTATGAGGAAGGATTCTAGTTCAGATTTTTTCTCCTTCACGTGTTCTTTTAAGATATTTTCCACGCTTCACTGAACGGGTTTTTTGTTCTTATCAAACCAAAATTAAAAAGCAGTATCTCTTGAAGCCATTGTTTAAACATTGCAAACTGTACACCAAAAACTGTTGCTGGTTTTCTGTATGTACACCTAGTTGGGCAAAATGTTATAAGTAGATTTTAAAGAGTTAACTACAGTTAATTTTAATCTCTATGACTTACCTGGTTTTACAAAGAGAAAAGCGACTAATGCAAGAGCAGCAATAGCCTTTTTAGGATTCTTTTGACCATCATGTCATCCATCCAAGCAGCATCACAACAAATGAACTGTGACCCATCAATAAGTGTTGCAAAAATAAACAAATGCATTTAATATTTCAGAACACCTAAGTGGTTTATTATGAGATAAGGTTTTATGGCATGAAAAAATGTCTTCCAAAGAACCATCAGGTCAGTTCAGGACCCTGATTTCTGTATTTTAGTGGCAGAATCCATCAGGAAGAAGGAGAGGTGTCACTGGCTTCTGTTGCCTTGGCAACCTGTGTTGCCAAACAACAGGCTAGGTACCTTCTAGCAGGTTTAAACTTTCAGGCTTCTAAGAGACTGACTGCAATGACAGCAGAAACAATACCTTTTTCTGGATGTTTTCCTGATAACAAAACAAGACAATATTTTGCATATTTTTTCACCACCCTCGACGCTCTTTTCCATTTGCCTTGTGTTATGCTTGTTGGTAGAATATACTGTAATTAATCTGAACTCTAAATCCTACTCTGTCTCTTACTTTGGCTGCTTAATATTTTCTCAAATCCCGTCTTGATAGTACTTTTTTTCCACGCATGGTCTTTTGTAAAATGACAAATTTTAGTGGGATGGCTGAAGAGAGCAAGTGACTATTTTTTAGTTTATTTGTTTATTTTTTAAAAAAAATAATCTATTTGCACTTTCTCTGTTTGTGGGTGCTACAGCTTTAAAATATTTGTAATAATAATAAGATAACTGGGTAGGATTAGGTACCTCTAGCTACAGGGCAAATTTAAGGATAAATACAGCTGTTCCTGTAATTGGCAGGCCGATAAAGGCTACCTCAGGTGGGGCTGGAGCTTTAGACAAGCCTGTCTGGAGCAGATGGTGCAAAGCTTCTCTCTGATCTAAGACATGCTATTATCTACAGACACCCAGGTGGGAGTCCTCTGATCAAATGTTGATGCCTGAATTTAAACTAGTTGCCCTAAGTTCTTTTTATTGCCAACGAAGAGAAGTAGATACTGTTAGGAAGAAATTTATTTCAACCTAATGTAGATTAATAAACTAGGAAAGATGAGCTGTGCCCTATATGTTCGTATTTCTGTCTGTTGGATATAACAAAAGCATAGTGCTTAGCTCAGGCACAGAGTTCTACTCACTGTCTAAAACTGGGTAAGCTGAATCCAATTTTTTTAATATTTATGGAGACCTCAGTTGTCATTGCCCTGACCATTAACTGAGTCTCATTTTGTGACTCTCCTGGCCACAACTTTTCTGTTCTCAATTAGATTAGTAGACTCATTAGTCTGTCTCAGCCATCGGTTAAGTTAATTATAAGTCATTCAACTTTCTTTAAACTAACAGGCATCTGGGTTTACATCAGCTTGCTCTAGAGGAAGGCACTTCTATGTAAGAGTACTCTTCAAATATCTGAGCCATTTTGTTTGAATTCCTCTTAGTGCTGTGTTTAAGTTGTTTTGGGGCATCAACTCAAGATGCAAATATAGAAATTAATTTGTCCTCAGTGCAGCTGTCTGCATGTGAGCTGGGTGTCTAAGCACTGATTATAATAGATGGAGATAAAGGACTCCATGCAGTTGCTAGCCTATGGGCATCCACTGCCATTTCACACTTCATAGGGTAAGAGAAACATCAGCACAGAGTTGGCAGATATGGCTTAGGAGCAATGGAAGACCTGTACCATGTTAATCCATCTGCAGGCCAAGCAATATACCTACCTTAGGGTATCTAAAATAACTTTGGAATTTATGAGACTGCACACCAACTGAATTTTTTCCCCTAGTAAGATGTTCAGTTGACCAGCTGTAAATGTACCCTTTCAAGTCAACAAAATAGTTCTCTCTGCTTCCACAACATCATACAACAGCTCCCTGACAACAGGGGGAAAGGATAAGGCAATATAATTCAGGCCAATCTATAAAGCAGATTATAGTGTTCAAGGATTAAATTTTTTATTAGTTTTTGTTGTGAACAATTCTATCCAGGTGGGTATGGTGACAGTGTTTGGAAAAGTGGTGAGGGGGACCCTTTGTAATAAATTACAAAAGTGGAGTGTTAATTACTTAGCTGGGGGTCTGTTTTCCAGAACAGGGTCTGTTCTAGAAACGGTCAATGGCTGCCGAAATCAGTGAATGTGCAAACACTATATATGGTAAGAATTGACCCTAAAGGGCTCTCATCTCCTCATTTTCTACTGTTTTGTTTACGGATAACTTGATTTGTGTGTGGTTGCAAGTCATAAATAAATGCATGTATATTTGTTGAAACTGGTTCTGTTATTTTCTATTAATTGGTTAACTGTATGAACTCAATCCTGCATGGAGGTACTACAGTTGTTTTAATGCCCTTTAAATGTTTCTGTGGGAACTTGGTGAAGAACAAGCTGAGTTAGTTCTGTGTGTTTTCAATGTGCCGTCAAGTGAATTCAATTTTCTTATTTTTCTTTGTGCTTTCTGGGACACCTGGGTCATTTCTTTTCCCTCCAGCAATCCTGGAACCTCAGTTGATGTAAATTGTCAGAGATCTGTTGGTTTCATCGGCATTGTATTAATCTAATCAGGGTTAGACTAGCTCCAGAGTTGTAGGAAGTGACTGTATAGAACCAGACACCTTCAGCATATATTCAGGACATTAAACTTCTACTTCAAAGATATGGATGCAGCTTTCTCCTCTGGGAGAAGGACTCACCAAATATGCACAGTGTATTGCATACATATTTCAAAAACGTGCTGTCAAAGGTATTGTGCCTGGTCCCTCTGGGTTCAGAGTACTGACATTTATGCAATCCTTTTCCTTTATCAGTCAGTGATCATGCAATTTTTTAGAGCACTAGTTGTGTCTTCTTTCTCTCTTTCACTCAAATGTAATCTAGCTGCTTCTTTTTTTTTCATATCCTGGTTTAACTTCTTTAATCTCACTGTTCTGTCTATTTCTCCTTATAAATCAAACACCTGGTTATAAACATCTGCACTGCTTCCGACAGAAAGTGAATCCAAAATAAAAGATAAAATAAGTCATGGTTTGGGATTTCTCTCTAGAATGGCAAACAGACAGGATTCTGGCTTGTGAACATAAAATTATTTTCTCTGCAAACTCCAACTCTGCTATTCTACTGCCACAGTTACCAACACATATGTTTTGGAAAGGAAAAGTAGTTCCTACCACTTTTCCATAAGATCACAGGCAGGTAACTATTACTTTCTCCTAAGCATTCCAAGTTTTTTATCTTAAAATCCTTCTGCCTTTCTTGCAAAGAAATGAAAGAAAAGCAGCTAAGACTATAGATACAGAAAATGCATGGAATCATTCTCAATTTATGTCATTTATATGCTACTTGAGAAAGAATGCAACAATGTCTCTGATAATCATTAAAACCATCAGTAAAACACTGGTTCAAATAAACTGTAGTAAGCATATATTCTTTACTTAATGTCTAGAAGTTAATTACAAGGAAATTAGTAGTAGTTATTCAAATTATTTATGAACAACCAAACCTCTCAAGAAGCCACCAAGAAAGAATGCACCATGAAAATTATAATGATTTAAGCTTAAAAATGTTTTTCCATAATAATCTAACCAATTTGCTGGCACTTGTTGATTTGGTTTATTTTTTTATGTGAAAAAAGCCTAAATTCTTCCTTCTTTCTGTATTAACAAAAGTGGGCAGAAAGAAAAAAAAAAAAAAAAAGATGTTCCATTTTGGATTTCCCATTTTGCTTACCCTGTTTCTTATTCATTTCTATCAAAATATCTTATATGATATCTGCTTAAATAGTCATAAAATGTGCCAGAACTATATGGTGCTGGCTCACAGTTTACTGTGTGGGTACTGTACGTTTTGTAGAAAAGGAGTGACTGGGCGATGCAGACCATTTGTCTTGTTTTGCCTAATGTAGCTGGGGAAACAGGATCTTATGCCAAGGGCAGGAAATTATTTTGGTGTTTCCTCTAGAGCACCTCTGCCTGTTCACCAAAGGGATGTTTTCAGGGTGTAGTACAGGGCAAATAGAGAGAAATCCATCCAACACAAGATCCTGCAGCATGGCTTCAGACTTGCTGACTCCTCAGGCTGTGTTTAATCTGAATTGAGCTGAGGCTGGATGCACTGAGTGCAGCTGCTTGCAGTTACCTGGCCTCTCAGTAAGACAGAAGTGCTTGCTGAGTGAACTGAAAATTAATCCTGTTGCAAAAGACCAGTTAGTATTAGACAAGTCTGTAAGGCTAGAGGAGAGGACAAGATAGAGGAAAAGAAAAAGCTTTCAGTGGCACCGAAGTGACACTGCTTCTGAAAGCCTCCTGAAAACATGAGATGTAACCAGCAGGAGGGCTGTCCTGAAACATGGATCAAACCCACAGTAAAGCCGGACCAGCAACAGACATTTTTTTTTCTAGAAATCACTGGACTAGCAAGCTGTGTAGAGGAAAGAATTTCTTGCAATGACATTGTTGACAGTCATTTTTAAGCCTTTTCGTTTAATGTGTTTCACCCAAGAGGCTAGAATTTTCTGCGTTTTTATAGTCTACTTGGTCTTGTGATGAAATGAAAAAGTAGCTGAAGTAACTAGATTTGTCTGTGTATTCACTTTCTGGAGGAAGATGGGTAGTATCACTTCAAAGCTCTGATCAACCCTTTTTTTTTTAAAGAGTAGAAAGAGCTGGAAATTTGTACACTTACTTTAAAGAGAGGGAAAGGAAGAAAGGAAGAAAGACCAGTTCCTTCCCCTCTGTCTTCCACTAAAGTTGTGACTTCAGAATAATTTGATTGTTTTTATATTGACATTAAACATATTTTTGCTGGCTTTTTTTAGCAGTTTAACCTAACATTATGTAACTCATGTTTCCAACTGAGGTTTTAATACAGGAGAACTTAATAGGTAATAATTATAAAGATATAACATTGACAGAACTCAGGGTAATTAACAAGTCTCACTGTTTATGTGCATTGTCTCTTTGCCATGAAAAATGAGAGCTTTTGTTTTTCAATAGAAAGACAAATCAGAAGGATTCTGTACTTTTAAGCACAATACTAAAAAAAATGTAATGGGTCAATGTAATATGAAAATCATTCCTATGGCACCCAGGGCAGAAAAAGGCTAGTGAACTCTGACATATTTCAGTTATTACTTATAATTCACTAGTGACAGTTTAAAAAAAGAAAAACAACAAAAACCCAACAAAAAACCCCAGGTAAAATAGAATGAGACAGAACCTCTTAAATGACTTTTTTAGTATGTGTTGATTCAAAGACCGAGGTAGCTGAAATATTNAAAAGAAAAACAACAAAAACCCAACAAAAAACCCCAGGTAAAATAGAATGAGACAGAACCTCTTAAATGACTTTTTTAGTATGTGTTGATTCAAAGACCGAGGTAGCTGAAATATTTTCAGTGAACACTATATAAATTTAAATTAACCAAACACCCTATTTATCTCTTTGTGAGCAGTGAATTATGATTTGAATTCATAATTAATAAAAAATACGTGATTGACCATTTTGGACCCATTTTTTAATTTTAGTCTCAATCAAAGGAGGACGAAGAAAACCTGTGTTTATAATTATTATGAACTGGAAGAACTAGTAGAAATTAGGGATAGGAAACAGTAGAAAAGAAAGCAGAACCTCATAGGTTGCTGAAGGACATAAGAATAAGAAATTATGAAAGGAGAATTGTAAATTTGATAGAATATCCGATGAAATGGAAGCAAAGAATGAAAATAAATATAAGCACTGGTATTATAGTAGAAAACAAAAATGTTATAATGCAGTTTTTTCGTACTACCTTGAAGTATAGTTTTAAACAAATGTCTCTGATGACCAATCTCCCTTCTGATTTCTAAAGACAATAGTATTTGTAATCTTTCACAATACTTGCAAAAGATTAATACTGAGAAGGAGAAAAACTGAAAAATATAGCATGCATACAGGAACCACGTAACTTGAAGAATCAAGACAGTTTCAGTAAAAAGAATTACAACTCTTACCATGCAAGATTGTTAAGAAACCAATGACACTATTCCTTTATCATTCCTTTATCATTATGGGATGCACCCATGAGTGCTGAGGAGCTGGCAGATGTTATTTTGAAGCCACTCTCCATCTTCTTTGAAAGGTCACGGAGAACAAGAGAAGTGCCTGAGGACTGGAGGAAAGCTAATGTCATGCCAGTCTTCAAAAAGGGCAGGAAGGAGGATCCAGGAAACTACAGGCCAGTCAGCCTCACCTTCATCCCTGGAAAGATGATGGAACAGCTCATTCTGGGTGTCATCTCCAAGCATCTGGAGGAATAGAAGGTTATCAGAGCAGTCAGCATGGATTGACCAAGGGAAAATCATGCTTGACCAATCTGTCAGCCCACTATGATGGCATGACTGGCTGGGCGGAGAAGGAGAGAGCAGTGGATGTTGTCTACCTCAACTTCAGCAGGGCTTTTGACACTTATCCTCATAGATAAGCTTAGGAAGTGTGGGTTAGATGAGTGAACAGTGAGGTGGATGGAGAACTGGCTGAATGGCAGGGCTCAGAGGGTTGTGATCAGTGGCACAGGTCCAGTCGAAGTCCTGTAACTGGCAGTGTTCCCCTGGGGTCAATACTGGGTTCAGTCTTGTTCAACATGTTCATCAATGACCTGCATATGAGGACAGAGGCTGACACACAAGAAGTCAGTGCTGCCATACAGTGATGCCTGGACAGGCTGGAGAGCTGGGCAGAGAGGAACCTAATGAAGTTGAACAGGAGCAAGTGTAGGGTCCTGCACCTGGGAAGGAATAACCCCATGCACTGTTACAGGCTGGGGACTGACCTGCTGGAAAGCAGCTCTGCAGAGAGGGACCTGGGTGTCCTGGTGGAAAACAAGTTGATCATGAGCCAGCAGTGTGCCCTTGTGGCCGAGAAGGCCGATGGTATCCTGGGGTGCATCAAAAAGAGTATGGCCAGCAGGTCGAGGGAGGTTATCCTCCCCGTCTACTCTGCTGTGGTGAGGCCACATCTGGAGCCTTGTGTCCAGTTCGGGGCTCCACACTTCAAGAAAGGCAGGGAACTACTCGAGAGAGTCCAGTGGAGGGCTACAAAACTGACCAAGGGAATGGAGCACCTCTCTTATGAGGAAAGGTTGAGACCCCCAGGTCTGTTTATCATGGAGAAGTGAAGACTGAGAGGGGATCTCATCAATGCTTGTAAATATCTAAAGGGTGGGCATCAAGAGGATGGAGCCAAGCTCTTTTCAGCGGCGCACGGTGGCAGGCCAAGGGGCAATGGGCATAGACTGAAACACAGGGAAATCCATCTCAACATGAGGAAAAACTTCTTTGGGGGTGAGAGAGCACTAGAACAGGCTGCCCAGAGAGGTTGTAGAGTCTCTTTCTCTGGAGACATTCAAAACCCGCCTGGTTGCATTCTTGTGCAACTGCTCTAGGTGAACCTACTCTGGCAGGGGATGTTGGACTAGATGATCTTCAAAGGTCCCTCCCAACTCTTACCATTCTGTGATTCTGTGATTCACTGTTAACATAATGTGTTGCCATCTTTTTTAGATAATTTTTTGGGGGTATATTTAACTTTCCTCAAAGAGGCTCTGCAAGCAAGATACAGGCATTGAAGGCATTAAGCACCTATTTATTGGCTAATACATGAAATATGTAGCTAGGTTTAATGAGCTCCAAGGTTAAACATCAGTGTGGTCACCACCCCTGAGAAGGCACTGAAAAGTCTTTCTTGCACAGACAGGCAACAGTGAGGAAGGGAAGGATCATCCTTGACTGTTTCCTTTAATGTTAACTTTTCCTCATTTGCTGATCCCTCACTCGCACTAAACTGCTACCCCCATGGAGACCATTGACATCGGCAACAGACTGATGTTACAGCAACCAACTCCTTGGTTTGTTTTGTGGCTTGGGTTTTTTGTGATTTTTTTTTTTTCTTTTTTAATGACATCCAAGTTAGTGGTTTTCATCTTGAATCTTTAAGTTACTAACATTCTCCATATCCACAATCATATATCTGTCTGTAATTTTCCCTTTCTTATCCTTCTCAGCTCCATTCTCTATACTTGCTCATAGCTCTTTCTCACTGCTTAGCAATTTCCTCAAAAGTCTGAACCAAGGTTATGCTGCTGAGCTACATCAGAGCTGGGCCAGGAGTCGTCATTCCATAGACGACCATGCCCAAAGGAGGCAGGGGAGGTTACAGCAGAGATTACAGTGAAAACAGCTTTTACAAAGGTGAATTTCCATGGCTGACCCAGACACATGGAGTAGAACTGATTGCACAGCAACTCAGCTTCAACCCACTTTGCAACAGTGCATAGGTTAGGTGCCTAATTACTGGAAGCTTCCCTCCTGTCAGGAGAGACAGAGAAGCTTCTCCAGGCAGAGAATTAGACCTTAATGGGCTAAATAAATATCTGTAGATGCCATCCTTTCCCTCCTAACTCTCTCTCCCTAGAGGGAGCTTTATCCAACAACCCAAATTAGATAATTTAGTAAGGAAAGTATCTGTACTTCCTGGAATGAATCCAGGTCTTTACTCCCAAGAATTTCTTATTGAAAAAACAATTATTTTCCCAAAATTTATTGATAAATGATTGATCCTCAAACTCTTACTCATGAATAATTTTTACTCCTGAATAGTTCTGCTGAAATTACTCAGGCCATTTACATAAGTAAGAAGTGTTACATAAATGCATCCAAACCACTTTTAAAAAGGTTAAAACACACTCTGCTTGCTCTGGGCTCAGAATCCAATGCTGTTGCTGACATTTTGTGAGGCACAGAGCTGACTTAACGCTTCTCAGATGCATAGGCATGGGAAAGAGAGGTGTAAGGGCTGGGTATACACTGTAACACAAACCTGGGACAGAAACTCCTGTCCCAGTTGAGAACTAGGGACCTTGGAAAGTCAAATTTACCATCTTGTTACTGCTGTTGAGATGTGAAGGATACTGATAACTGTGATGAACAGTGTTACTGAGAGAAGCCATAACATGGTGTTGATAAGCAGTCACAACTCATACAACAAAGCACCACTTATGGCAGCAATGCTTCTAACAACTTTTTGCCATCATCCTAAGAGGTCTTCTCTGAACCTTTTTGAACTGTTTGTCTTCTGCCGGAAGCTCCTCATGGCTTAGAATTACTTGGAAGAGATCAGGTCCTCCACACCAAAAAAAAGGAGAAATCTTCTAGCCAAAATCTGCCACATGACCCCTATGTGCAAATGGTGGAGTCCCCCTCAGTGTACCAATAATGGTCATGGCAGGTAGAAGGAGGTTGGCCCTGTGTTGCTTGGACAGTCCATGAAATAGATGGTCCATCTACTGCATTTCCCCACAATCTGCTCCAAGATATAAAGGACACTTTGAACACAGGAATCCTCTCCTATTTTGTGCATGCCCTGAAGGAAGACATAACATACATACCTTCCTTCCACTACCTCTTCCCATGCCTCTTTCCTGTGTGTCTAGCCTCTCTGCACAGCCCTTCCACATGCTTGAAGAGGCCATATAACACCCAGCCATACCATGAGATCACCATGAAAATGCCCATGCAAGTTCATACTTAACTGACTCAGTGTCGTCAGTGTCATGTCCTGCCTACATCCAGGGTAAAAAGACCTTTTACTCCTGGAGGAGAGGTTAAGAACCTTTTAGTCCACCTTATGTTCAGCTCTGATTCTCTGATCCACTAAGTACATCAGCTGGAAACTACATACGAAGTGGTGAGTATGGGGGTGTTCATAGCATGGTGGTTTTGTTTGGTTTGTTGTTTTTTTTTTTTTTGTTAGATTCCTCACTGTTTCCTTCTTCAACAGGAGCGAAAGTAAGGCACAAAGTTCCTCCAAGGGCGTCAGGATCCTGCCTGTATCATCAAGGCTGTAGTTGCACTTTCCTCTCACCTTTTTATTCACACCCTTAGGTTCTAAGTCTCTATTGAGTTGCAGGACCTCCTCACCCAGTCCTCGGACCTTATCCAAGCTGGTTCACCCCACTGAGAAGAGGAATCTTGTTGGAGGGGTATGTGTGGCATGGGGAGTTACAGCCACTGTGGGGCCTTTTTTTTCCTTCTGGATGGTGTCAAATCCCAGGACAGAGCACCCATGGGCAACTCCTTGGATATCTTCAGGGAAGGGTGGGTGCTCTTCAGGTGCTGTGCTTGGTGTTTCATGCTTTTATACTTTTGATCCTGTAGCACACAGGATCCTTTTCCACAGTGGGAACACACAGTTCCTCTTTTTCTCCTATTTTGTCTCACAGTCATTTTCTCCTTGTTTTCTTTTTATTCTTTATCTCTTTCCCTCCTCAGGGAGACCCCAGGTTTTGCAAAAACCTAGTTCTGAGTACAACATTAGGAGCCACCCTGGTTCATCAGGGCTCTGGCACAAAGAGACCTTATCTGACCCTCTTTTGCTATAGCCAGGCATCTTCTGGCCCACACAACTGCCCAATTTACCCATGGCTGTACCAATAAAGCCAAGTGGCAATTAGTTTCCTAAAGCCTTACTCTGTTATATGTTTATGAGTTCCGTTTACTGCTGAACAGGCATACACTCTGTAAATCTTACTCAGGCAAAAGGTCTGAATGATTGCAATCACAAGTAAAAATTAAGCGGATGAGTAAGGGTTGCAGGATCAGACCATTAATTAATAAATGTCAGTAAAGTGCTTATGATGAAAGATGTTGTAGGAGTACAGCGTATTTTAATTAAAACATCAGATTTATTTCCGCGTTAGTCATGGATATTATAAAAGATCAGTGTTTCCAGAATTTAAGAAACTTGAAAAATACTTCTTTCTCACATAAACTTTATTTATACTGAAAATTTGTATCCTATATATTAAACAAAGGTAAAGCAAAATATCAAAAAATGTTAACTGATGGCTTAAGGCTGCCTGGAGGAAACCTACTTTGCAGTCTGTGCTTTTATATTGCAATTTACTGTGCACTTATTTGTGACTCACAGAAGATTTGAAGTAGTGAACAGTTCTCAAAAAACGAATAAAAATTAAAACCTTCCATCCAATGCATTATTTGATAAATTCTGATTTTTGAGGAAGTGATATTTTAAAGATTAATTAATCACATCTCATTCCACCTAGCTATATAAGCACAAAGAAAGAAAAATAAACATCAGGAACTACTGTTTTTCTTCTGGTTCTCAGTACCAGTTATACAGATATGATTTCTGTGCATGCTGGCATAAAAACAGAAAATAAAAAGACCATGGTTTAAGCATTCCCCCTGGATAAAAAATAAAATGTGTTATTTTGCCACAAAATCACAGCATTTGCAAAATATTAGACTTGGTGAAACATTCAGATTCCCAAAAGAGTATTTTAAGTGCTTTAGCAGAAAATGTTTTCCTCTTCTCTTCCAGCATTAGGAAGAAAGATTGTCATATTAATAGAACAGAAAGAAGAGGAGTATTGAATACACTTTTCTGATGCTAATAAATAAATAGAACACTTTTTTGTTGGCACTAGAAATGAAGTGTACTTAATCTATAATATTTTAGAAACTTCCTTTGACTCTAAACCAACACATTATAATGGCTATCTTTCTAGAGCAGTTCCCCAATGCATAATTTTACCCTAAAATTTTTCTTTTTTTTTTTTTTTTGGTAATATATTTTAAATAGATGATCATATATCTGGACCTCACAGTAGGTAACACCTAGTCCAGAAGTAGTGACACCATGGTCAGCAGGTCTATTTTAAGAATGAAGTGTTGCTTAAGGATCTAAGTAGGAGACCATTATTTTTATTACTTTTTTTTTTTTTTTTAAGGAGAAAAATAATACACGCATGTCAGATGGGGTTTTAGAGGCTCTAAGAGCTTTATTCTACATTTCTCATTATACAAGGATAGTTCCCATGGTAACTATTACATCATTTGGCACACATGCTACCTGAGGAAAACAGAACAATTCAATAAAGAAACACACATTCTGCAATGTGAATTGATTTACTTATTGCTTAAGTATGTTTCCTAAAAACAGGAGACTGTTCCAGTTTTCAGTGTCAGCGTGACCACTTGCTTGTCAAAATTAACATTTCACTTCTCAGTTCTTTCTGGCTCCAAACCACCCTCTGCCATTCACTTAGAAATCTTGACACTGTTTAACTATTGTAGAAAGAGTAAACCTCCTACTCTACCTCTGCCATTTTTTTTCTGCCTGTTCATGCTCTTTATTCTAATGTTGAGTGGTATTGTATATCTTCTTTAAAAAATAAAAATGAAATAAATGCAGTTTGACTCCTGGACGTTATTGATCTTGCTAAGAATATTTGCCTGAAAATTATTTTCACAAATGTAGCTACCTGCTTCCAAGACAAATTGAATAATAGATGACCCTTATAGGAGTATGCAAAGGACAAATATTTTTTGTGTGCATGTTCTCTACATAAAACCCACTTACAAATTCTACATGTAGTACCCGTGAGTAACACAGTAAGATCTGTAAGCAAGAGCTGATGTTATCCAATTTTTCCTACTGATCAATATTTTTTTCTCCTCCCACTTGTTTTCCACATTCTATGTATTCTCATTTAATTTCTGCCTCTCAAACTGGAATCTCTCCTGAGTATTTGTCTCAGTTCTTAAGAATTTTTAAAACCTAATTCTTTCTTCCTTTCCTAACAATTAATTATTATCACCTATTATCTATGCCTAAGCTTGAAGTAATTCTCTTGACTCCTTCTTCTTAATTTTTTTTTTCTTGCATGAGAATCTGCTTTTTGATAAAACAAGAAAATCCTTCTGTCCTTCAGATTTGTAATTTCTCTAGTGGTTATTTGAATTCTGGCTTTCTTTTACTAAATAAATTTGGAAGTATACTAGGACATGTCTGTGCTTGTCAATCTGGAACAAGTGTAGGGTGGCTATTTAACTGCATTAACCTTCATGAGTCAGGCAAAAAAGATTTTTTTTCTTTTTTCAAACTTATGCCAGGGCACATATTACTGTATTGAAACACTAAAATGGACACACAATGTGCCCACAATGTAACCCTGAAAAACACTGCACTAACTCCACAACTGTCTCTTTAAGATAAGTGCTATTTAAATTCATTCATTTCCTGGGAAATGATTTTCTGATCTATCAAGGTAAATAGGTATTGAGGGATGCAAAATTAATCAAGAAAAGGGAAATGAGGTCTTTTTTATGTTGCTTTCTATCAAAGAAGGCTCTCATTATTACAGTGGGCTACAGTGAAGTCAACTGGCCAAAGAGAAGTGGGGGAACAGAACTCAGAAGCAGTCAGAAAAGGGCTTGGCTGGGTAGCTCTTCTCTAAGGCAGAGGAGCAGAGGATAATCTTTTGTGGGTGACTGAATCTCACAAACATAAATGGTAAGGCATTCTGCAGGAAGTTCTTTTGTCTTATATATAGGAATTGCTAAACTAACAATCAAAAAAACCCTTGAAATTAAGGATGTAATTCCTTAGGTTTTCAGAGGGATTGTGCACCTGAGATATTCAAGTGCATTGAAATTCTTCCTTCTCAGCACTAGTTACATAGAGTCAGGACTGCTCAGTTTTGAAAAACTAACACTTTTTTGTTCGAGCCCGAATATGATTATGCACTCATAAATATCCAACCAGATTCTGATTCCTGATTCGTCCAATTCCTTTACATCCCCCTTCAGTTTTAGTCAAGGTAATGCCTTACTTTCAAGGGCTTTTCCTTGACATTTTTACATAGTTAAAAACACTTGGATATTTCTTTCAATTTCATAAGGAGGTTTATAGGAAGCAATTTCCTCATAATACTCCTTGTTTTCCTGTGTAGTGTCTTGTATTCCCCAGTTCTTACTTATGACCTTTCATGCTGGAGAGAGATTACACCTAAACAGACAACACTTCAGTCTTCAGAGAAGACTTTCACCTCAGAAAAGAGGCGAAATAAAAATAAAAGTGGAGGCAACTTAGGATTTTCATTACTTTCAAAGGTCTGCAAGTCTCTAGTGCTTTCTGAACGAAAAAAGTGTCTGCTGAAATTCCTGGTCATGCACTCATGTGACCTTGGTGGCACTCTTTCTTTTCAAATAACAAGATCCATTTGTTATTTAGGAACATTGCTTAACTCAGATGTTATTAATCCCACTATGTATGCTGACACTTGAAAGCTTGACTCTGTTTCTGGCGCTGAATAATTTGATGTTTAATTTTTCCTCTGGCCCTAGCCCCTGCAGCTTGAGGACTCTTGTATCTTATGAGACGAGTTAAAGAGGAAATCTGTGCCAGTGAGATCCTCTCCATCCAGCTAACATGAGACCCATAAAAATGGGTCCCTGCAACTGCTGAGTCACTGACAAAGTAATAAGGTACTGACTCCATGACTACTATGTCACTCCAACCCACCATAAATCTTCCCCGCAGTTGAAAGAAACCATCCGATTCCCATATCTGCACAGAGTAAGAGCATTCTTCCAACCAGATGGCCATACAAACAGATCATGTCACTGATCTAGTACAAAAGTGCTTGTTTGTTTACTTTTTTGTTTTCTTGATTTATATGTTGGGTACATCAATTTGCATTGCTGCATCAATACTTGTACTGATAAATGGGGGCAAGAAGAAAATTATGACCACCCCTTTGGACAGCAGCATGAATTTCTGCCAACTAAAAATGTCTATGTAGCTGTGATCTGACTCAGGCAACTAGATCATAACAGCTTCTATACACCCCTCCTCAAAATTTACCTGTTCTTTCCATCCTGAGAGAAGATTAAAGGGGTTACTTCTGAGAGGGAACATCTCCTGTCCTGCAGTTAACCTCCCTACATCCTGGGAGGGGAGGACTTTCAATTGCCATCCCATAGGCTGTATAAAGCCAGCTCTCTTTAACGTAAACCATTGTTTTTATTCATCCAAATGTGAGGCCAACTAAGAGAGTATTCAGTAACACTGCCCTCATTAAGCTTCTGTCACCCAAGATACTGTTTCGAATACTATGCTATTCAAAGAGTTAGTAAACTAAATTCATACTTCAGTTTAAAAGACCCAGAGAAAATCTAAAGTGAAACTCAATGTGCAAAACATTCAATCAAAAACTAAATTGCAATCTCAATTGTGGAGCGATTCCAAGAAAATGCAAGTCAGTCTGATAACAAGAATGCAGAATGATGCAGGCTCAACAATTTATTTTTCTTCTTAAGGGATAAATGAAAATTATGTTCTCGGTGCCAGGCATGTTCTATTACAAGCATAATTAAGGCATTGATTCTGATCTAAATTAGAAACACAAGGAAAACAGGAGAATAAGAGATTTGCCTTTGACTTCAATATAGTCAGTAATTCACCCTTAAAACTTATCCTTTTTATTATTAATATTATTTGGGTACAGCACCCTTTCTTCCACAGCTTTACAATACAAGAAACACAACCTGAAGCATTTTCAGGTGAATTTTAACATTAACAGGAAGTACAGAAGAAGTTCATGAACCTCCATCACTACTTTGGTGCTGTGGGACTCAAGAGCATTTCCTATATCTCTGGTCTGTGCACAATTTGGCTTCATTTTGACAGCATGGTGGAATTAGACTTAGATAAACAACAGTCATCCAACACACATTATGGAAAAGTCTGTGTTCAGGGGCAGAGGTGGGGCTGGAGTGTGCTCCAGCAGACCCTCTTTGACTAGACATACGTATCTCCCACACGGAGCACATGCCTGTGAGAGACAAACCCTGGACTTACATGAAGATTTAAAATCTCAGTCAGTCTACGAGTGAGTAACTATCTCCACTGAAAACTGTTAAGGTTGTATCTTAATGTCTGCCCCTGAAACAGGATGACCATGAGCCAGCAATGTGCCCTGGTAGCCAAGAAGGCCAATGGCATCCTGAGGTACATCAAGAAGAGTGTGGCAAGAAGGTCGAGGGAGGTCATCCTCCCCGTTTACTCTGCCCTGGTAAGGCCACATCCGGAGTACTGTGTCCAGTTCTGGGCTCCCCAGTTTAAGAAAGACAGGGAACTGCTGGAGAGGGTGCAGCGAAGGGCCACAAAGATTAGGGGGCTGGAACATCTGTCTTATGAGGAAAGGCTGAGGGATTTGGGTGTTTTTAGTCTGGAGAAGAGAAGGCTGAGGGGGGATCTCATCAATGTTTACAAATACTTAAAGCAAGAGTGCGAGGAGGAGGGGGCCAGTCTTTTTTCAGTGGTGCCCGGTGATAGGACAAGAGTTATTGGGCACAAACTTGAACATAGGAAGCTCCGCGTGAACATGAGGAGGAACTTCTTTCCTTTGAGGATGGCAGAGCGCTGGCACAGGCTGCCCAGAGAGGTGGTGGAGTCTCTGACTCTGGAGAGTCTGGATGCCATCCTGTGCAACCTGCTGTAGGTGGACCTGCTCTGGCAGAGGGGTTGGACCAGATGATCTCCAGAGGTCCCTTGCAACCCCTAATATTCTGTGATTCTGTGGGGTTTTAAAAAATCTCCCACTGGCCTATTTGAGCCTGATTCCCTACATTTTTCTTTTGATATGTCTTCTCAGCCAGGTGAATTCAACTGAACAACGGTGAATTTCTCATTTTACTTATCATGAAAGCAAGATAAAGCATCCACATAATGCAGTATCAATATTAAAGCATAGAGAATAAAAGAAAAACATAGAAAAATATTTATTGGCATTGTTTAATGGACTTATTTTGGCCATGATCTCCATTCTTTGTTATTTGCTTTTCATGTTCATTTGAACAACCAGATTTTATTGGAACAAATGCTCTTGGAAAATGAAGTTAAAAGTCATGCGTATTTGCAGATACCAAACATTTAATTCAGACAAAAATATTCATGACAGAAATGCTTTCTCACTTACTAAGTGAGAGATCACAGTAAAATGTACAAAAAAACCCTACAAAACAAGGCAATATTTGACTGACTTGAAATCACAAGTTCCGAAGAGTAAATATATTTAAAAGAATGTACATTCAAAGACATTATGATTTGTCTGATAGAATACATAAAAGAAAGAGCTGACATTCAGTGATGTATGGAATTTATAAAAGACAACTAGGATTAATCAAAAAAATTCTGTTGAAACTAAATTTTGAAGGAAAATTGTGTTTTCAAATGTTTTTTAAGCACACCTTGAAATGTTTAATTTCTGTTCATTTAATCCAAACTTTTGAACACTCTAAGCTGAGTTTTCAGTTCTAAGCTCTATGTTTTCAGTTATTAGCACATATATTCCTGACAAGGACAATATATTTTGATTTTGGAATGAGAATTTTTAGTAGTCAATATTACTCTCTAAGTTTGATATTTTCCTCAGGGGAAAAATAAGCAAAAAACCAAACAACACCCACCCCCAAAAAAACCCCAGACAACAAAAAAACACCAAACCCCAAACAAACAAAATAATCATACTTAAATATGGGTATTAAAAATGAGAAGAATGTCCTTTAAAACTGTTATCTCACTTTCTTTCCCAGTATTTTTATAAGCAGATCAAGCTTCTGTTCTTGCCAAGCTTGTCTCTTGAGTGGGAGAGCTGATGAGTATTGATTCAGTTCATAAATATAGGTTTGTGGTGCTGAAAAATTAAGGTTTGTCATTTAGCACAATCCAATTCTGTGATGTATTTCTTTAAAATTTTTTCAGAGCATATGATTTGCTCTGAAGTAATCTAGACAAAATCTAAATCTTTTATCTTAGCAAGAGAGTAATAATAGTAGTATAAGTAAAAGGAAACTAGTGTATTTTGCCAGTTTTATGTTACTTCTAGAACATTTTTTGTACAGCTTTTTTCAAGGCCTCCTATACTTGAAATTCTCCAAATAATTCTTATACGGCTTTTATTTAATTTTTTTCTGTCAGCTCAGGTCCACTACAGAAAATCTTTCACAGAACCATACACGCAGAAGTCAAATCCACCAAAATGATGGAAGCAAATTGTAATTGATTATGCTTGATCTCTGAAAGTGACCCTTTTCGCCTTTTTAAGAGTAGTTGAAAACTCGGTCTCATGAACTGGCAAGGTGAGTGACTTGCATATAGATGAGCTGGCTACCTAACTAAATGTCTGCATAAAACAAATATCTGTAATTCAGGGTCTGTCTTTGTTGTTGTTGTTCCTTTTATGTCTTTCTGTCGAGAAACATTTATTTAGCCACATTTTTCTAAGCATGTAACAAATCCTATTTTATGCCAGAGAAAATTTTAAAGACTGTACAATATAAAGATGCCATGTACATTAAGTTGCTTAACATTGTAAGCTGGAGGAAGTTAGATCACTTTTGAACTTACTGACTTTATTAGAGAGGAACTAGAATGCGGGAGTTTTAATTCTTTGCTCTCCCCTATCAGTTGTCTTAAAACAGGAGTTCAGTTTTGAGATGTGTTTTTGTTTGTTTGTTTGGCTGGTTTTTTAATAGTAGTGTTTACTGAAGTGACATAGGATTTGTGAGATGTTCCAATGATTTGATGTGTTTATTGCTCTTGTCTCTTGTTGAGTGCCTCCAGACAATATGTAATTGGATACCCATTTTGATCTTTTAGAACTTTTTCTGTATCTCAGGATTGGATTATCTGTTGATTTGCTGTTGATGTATTTGTCTTTTAAGGACTTTATTTTTCCTTTTGTATTGGTCATTTACTGTTACCTCTTAAAGGCTCTGTAAGCTACATCAACAACCAGTTTCCTACAACTCAGACCCTGAAAATCTGAAACAGGGCACACTCACATCTTTAAAAAGTGGCGTTCTAGGAGCAGCAATTAGCTGTGCATGATTACCTTCTAACCTGCTAAATGGCTGGTTCAGATCTCCTGCTGTCAGTAAACAACCAGGGGCTGATTAAATGTCTTGTTATCATTCCAAACGCCTTTGATGTATGTGTGTGCTAGTTTTGACCTCTTTTTTTCAATTCTATGTATGTTTCTGGAGTAGGTTACCAATTTCAATAGTGGAAAGAAAAGAGTAATTCAGCATGCCTGACCTACAATAGAATATCCCAGCTGAATATGAAAGGCTCAGTGCTCTACCTGGCATTATTTCATAAACCCTTTTTCAAACCCCCCAATATACTTACTTCCACTGTATCTCATTGTGAATCCTTAAATGTATTTTTTCCCTTTTTCTTTAAGCAATACTTGTGCTTATAACTGAGAATAGATTGACCCTACCATACATAGAAATAGCTGCAAAGCGCGCATAACACTGCAACAGGAATAAGGTTTTCCTTGTTGCTTAAATAATACCTTAGGAGAGTTGCATTGCAAAGCAGATATTAGTCCAGTTCTATTCAGTTTCTAGCTAGATGATCGTTGCATGGCGTATACCTCGTCTCTTATGAAGTAACGGGAAATCATCACATAAGTTCACATTATCCACCAAAGAACTTATAGGTTGTACAGTGTCTTGTTAATAACAGCATAGGCTAGATTTGAACCAATGATCTACATGGATATTTTTTCTGCTTTACTATCAGTTTTCTACACCTATTGGTCCGATAATAAACTTTAATTTAGTGAGAACCCGATAAAAAACCATTAAGTTGTTGTTGATGACTGTTTAGACAAGAAGTTAGCAACAGAGGTTGATAATAATTGTTTAAGAATCTCCAGAGCAATTTGAATGAGGAAAGCAAGAGTCCATTTTCTGAAGTTCTTCAAAGATACACACACACCTGTAGGAGAGTTTAAATATAATAAACTGTATTGATTTTATGTGAAAGAGAGATATTCTGGCACATTCATCCAAGAAACATTATGGCTTTGTAAAGATCATATCTTTACTGTCAACTCTTTATTCAGAGTCCTGCTCAGTTTCATCTAATGCTTTGAAGTGATCCTAAGGACATAAGAAACGCCCTGCTGGGTGAGGCTAGCCCAGGCTGATCCAGCCCAAGAGATGTTATTTAGGGAGAGCATGAAAGTCTAGCAATTTTTTGAAGTCCAGTCTCCTTGCACTCCCCCAGCACGCAGAACAGTTCTATGAGAGATGTTGGAAAGTACATCATTGCCCAGTGGTTTTAACATCCATGAACACACCTTCTGCCTGTGAATCTTTCTAATCTCTTCCTGAACTTGCTGGTGCTGTCTGCTTTCCCAGCTTCCTGGGGCAAAACCTCCAGTAGTTCACTGCTGTCTGTATGAAGATGTGTTTTAAACTAACAACCTGCCACCTTTAGAGAATATCCTCTCATTCTGCGCTGTAAGTCTGTGGTAAAGAGACATGAAAGTCAAAAATGGCTCAGACATAGCTTCTGTGAATTTCTGCTTAGAAAAGATACGGTGCCTTTGTCACGTGCTGAGCTGCACAAGTCTGAAGACACATGAAGCATAATGGCAGCTGTAGAGAGGACTGTTCATCTGCTATGGGGACAACCTAAAGAAAGGTGATAATTGCCCTCTGTGACATTCTATCTGTGACCATGGAAGTGACCAAGCAGCGAAGGGGAGAGGTGAAATTTCCTGACTGGAAGGCAAAAGGATGACCCTCAGAACTCCTCAGGCCACAGCCATGGACTGCAGCTCTACCTCCACAGGAGTGAAGGTCAATGACTCTTCATACCATTACAACACCAGTCCTGTCTCTCACTCTTTGTGCTAACCAGGAAAGTTCTTATCAGGTTAAAATGGGGTTCTTATCTACCAAAAAATGAAGGCAGAACCCCAAATACTAAAAATAATTTAAAAATATATATAAAATTCTATTCAAGAACTTGAATGAAGTATTTTGTTTGGGATTGTCCTTTTTCTGTCATAATGATAATAACTGGAGCAATAATCGTCTGTGTAAGAGACAAAGTTCTTCAGGGCTAATCTCAGTGTGGTAAAAATTCTCACAGGAACTGAGAATCTTCATGGGTTTGAATGCAGGGTACATTCCTTGACATTGCTTTCTTTGACGTAAACACATATCAGTATTTGGAGGCGGAAAAAAAAAAAAAAGAGACAGAGAGAGAAAGAAAAAAAGGGGGGAAAAGCCCAAAGGAGACAAACAAACAACTTCAGAAACAAGATACTACATTGCACGTGCTATTCATGAAGGAGAGACAATGAAATAGCAGTCATTACTTGATAGATATTAGTAAAATGTTGGATGTTAAAGGTGCCTAGTTATGATTACAAGTGTGATATTAGAATCCATTTATAATCAAACAGCTACTCCAGTCCCTGAGTGTCAGACATAATGATATGCTCCTCTTCGTCACTCACTAACAAAAAAGACTTGTGGCAGACCTGCAACTCAGAAAGCCAGGAGCTGCTATAGCATAGCTCGAAAGTCAACAGCATAATTCCTCATAGAAAATATCCCTGGTTATATATTCAAATAATTTAGGAGTTAAGTTTTGTTTACCTCTCACACAACTTTTGCAAAGCTCTTTTGCACTTCTTTCACTGATTGATTCCTCTTTATTCATTTCTCACACTCTGACTTTCCAAATAATCCCAAACTTTCTCCATCTTTTCAGTAAGAAATCTAAATTATAAACTTCACATTATAGATTAATACTACTCATTCCTAAAACAATGTCTTGTTTCCAGTGACTTAAATTCTCCCCTCTAGCCATTAAATTATTTTTTAATGTGGTCTTTCTATCTGTTATTCATTCTTGATTTCACATTGACACTTGTTTCTTCAGAATTCCTGCCCTTTGACTTGGAGGGGGAAATTACTTTCCAGTGAATTGAAGTTTGTGTTGCTCTATGTGTAGAAAAAAAAGTAATTGTGTTTCAGAGGCTGTAATAGTATGTTTTGAGGTCTAAAGCACAAAATGTTTACCATTATATGATGACCCAATAATTTCTCAGACCAGGAAGAAAACAAAAAGCTATTAGAAGATACTGATGAAATATCAATTTTAGTAGGTGAATGTATTCTCTGCTGTAGATAAGATGCTGGCAAAAGTCTTTGTAGCTACATTGTCATAACAAAACCCAAGAATCCTTATTAGTCAATTCTGATAACTTTAAACACAGTTCATCATGATCCTTATTTAATTTGAATATCTAAAATTTAAGCGTTGAAACTGAACTTTGGGTGAATACTAATTTTCACACTGAGTGGAAGTTTCCTTTGTTTAAAACCACATAAAGTTAGAAATAAACAGTACTCAAGAGCAACTTGGAACTCAGAGTTGACAGAAAATACAGGTGCCATCAGCTCTTCTGTGCTTATCACACTTGAAGTATATTGATGGGGTGGTCTACTGAAAAAAGTAGGTCATCAATACACAGCTTTAGTTAGAAAATTAAGGTTCAGGGAGGGATATTGACAGCCTGAGAAGGAACAGTAAAAGTTCGAAAGAAAAATTAGGATTTGCAGAAAAATGAGTAGAGTTGAATCATCTGGAAGACACTACAGGTTTAAAAAGTGAGACTGAGGAAGAAGGGCCTTGTTCCTAAATAAAAACAGAAACCCAAGTGTAGATGCTGCTATGGAAACAGATTGGGATTTCCTAGATGAAGGAGCGGTAAACTCCACAAGTATTACTTCACTTCCTGACATAAACCTGAACCAGAAATATATGTGGTGGTCTTACCATGACATTTTATCTTTTCTTCCATAAATCCAAGATGAAACAAAGCAGAATTATGCTATAACGGTGTTTTTCTCCTGGCACATGTTACATGTTTTGTTTTCCAAAGCCATGCTTGTCCCTCTGCATGCAGGAGAGAAAAATCAGCAAATTCTGATCAAGCTATTGTCAGTGCATAAAACTGATATATATATAGCTTATATATATTATAAAATAATGTAAAATTTAAATTTATGGGAAAAGAAAAGGTTGCAAAAAGAAAAGGAAAAAAAAAATTCCTGGTTTCTAGAAATAGGAGTAACAAGAAGGAAAAAGGAAGGAAGAAAAACTAAAAGAAAGAAGAAATTAAGAGCAGCAGAACAAAGGGGGGCAGTATGTGAATGACACAGACCAGCATTGCTGGAGTTAATAACTTAGGACTTTCTTTTACAGTTTGAACTTCAGTGTTTTGTAGCTAACGGTGCTGTATTTTTTCCATGGGTGCTGCATGTATGCAGCTAAGAACTGCCATGACTGTATAATTATTTTGATATTGAGGTAAAAGGTGGATTCTCCATTCCTTCCATTGCAGTTGATCACTTTTACTGAGTTTTCACCGAAATAGGTCCATGTGATGGCCCATTACTTTCCTAAATGGCAATTGACTGATGAAACATATTACTGAGCTTTCATTTTATTTCTATGAATACTTGGAGGTAGAGAATTCTTCTAGGCTATTATCAGGTCATGTATTTTACAATAAGCTGTGTAACTTAACTGATTACTGAGAACATGATTATGCCAATATACCCACACTAAATTTCTTAAAACAGTCAACCCGAAAGTATGGCACAAACTGGCTTGCCTTGCTGTTGACTCCATTGTGAAAACAGAACTTCACTGGCATGATTTTCAAAAGTGACCTCTATGTGTTAGGTATCTGTGCATGTTTAGCTGCGGGCAAGGTGTTAGATTTATTTTTCATTTTCAGAATATTCTGTTCTTTCTGAACATCAAGTCCTTTAAGGTTTCTCAAGTTGGTTACTCACAATTGTCAGGTGCTTTTGTAAACTGTGGCTCTACTCTCGGTAGATATTTGCTAAACTCAAGTTACCATTATTCTTTCTAGCTTCATGTTCACAAATTAAAATTGGTATGACCCAGTTCTTACAAATGTGGCACTTGAGATTTACACCCCTCTGCAGAGCTGTCTTTATACAAAAGAACAGTAGATCCAAGATGGATGATATTTCTGCCAGGAAACTTTCATGACTGGCAACAATTTGGGGAGGATTATTCTTTTTCATTATTTTATATTAGATTTTTTATATTTCTATTGCTTTTTATTATTTTATTATACATTACTATTAGTTAGAAAGACGAAGTCAGAGTGATCACAAGGTAAAATGCTGCTTGACTCATCCTCTGCAGTAATGTCATTAGGGACCAAAATGCCTGCTTTAACACAGAAATCTTTGTTGCCTCCTGACACTGAGCCACACTACACCTGTCAGTCTCCCAATTGTCATTTTTCTAGATTCTTTTTTTAAAACTAAGCTGAAGCATCTAATTAAGCTTAAAATAGAATGGCCCTGGGAAGAACTCTTCTGAAAAGCTGCAGTAGAGATAGCAGCTCATCTTAACTGGAGGCTAAGACTTGCAATACCGCATTCTTTCATGAAATCACGAGAGCTTTATACAAAAAGTGAGACTTTTGCAAAGTCAGCCAGCACAAAGCAGTCATGTATATAAAGAAAGACAGCAAATCATCACACAGAAGGGAATCAACTTTGTGGAAGAATGAGTGCCAGGTGAAATGCAAATAAGACAGATGAGCAGTATTTGTGCTGGCGTGGAGTTCCTCAGCCTGGTTTGGCACCAATATAGTTAAAGGGAGAAGAAGAACAGTCAAATAGAGTTCAGCAACATGTTCTGAAAAATTCAGCTTGGCTTAATAGCAAAATCTCCGCTGTAGTTATCACAGTCAATGTAAAACCCTAGGCCCTTGTTTCAAGGAAGCCTTCTGTATCAGAAACTGTTAGGTGCCTGAGGGATAAACTGAGACGAAGAACTGTGGTTGAATTTTTGTGCGTGTACGAACTACCAAACCCAGTTTCAGCCGCATCTAGAAGGCCTGATTCTGAATGCCTGCAGTATCAGTTGAATTAATTAACTTCAGTCAGCAACTCACTGAGGGTCAAATTCTTATTTTGAGGCACATACCAAAACAATGAGCAGTATGAAAACTGCAGTAGCTAAGAAAGCCCAAGCAATGTAAATCCCTTTCCCTCAGTTCCTTCTTATACCCAGTGAAAGAAAAGAGCAATTTACTTGTGCTATATATTGTTGTCTTCACGCTTTCTCAGCTGTACTGACTAGATAGAGAAGTGAAGGAGAAAGGCCTAAAGTTAAGACCCTTACTATCCCTCGAGTCAGCTGTAAGAAGCACAAAGATGTAGCCTGTTCATATACACCTGCGTGAAAATCCTGCTTTATTTTTACCACAGTTTACAAGAGCATTTCTCTTCTTTATGGTCTTGCACCAGATGTAATCCAGCTAAGAATCTAGCCCCAAACTTTCATTGTTTCAAACGTTATGATCATAAGGCATAAAAATCAAATCAGTCTGCAAAACCTCATTTAAAATGAACAGTATCTGTTGACCTTCTACTCTAAAAATTACACCTTTTCTATTATTTTAAAAAGTATACATTATACTTTAGCATATTACTGTGCACTTTAATATTCATTGAAATGTTTAAAAAATCTACATTTTGACCTCTAAAATTCTGGTATTTCATTTTCATAAAGCAAAGATGTTATAACAGAAAGAGTACTTTCTAAACCCCCTTCAAAAGCAGAATCCTTAAATTCCCATCCGAAAGACTTATCTACTGAAATGTTGATTTTGTTGAAACTACAAGGGTTATGATTCCTGGGTTTTTTTATTTGCAGTATAATTTATTTTTTTTCATAGCCAGAGATATTGAACTAAATCAATAGGTGTTTACAGAAATCCTTGAGAGTTAAATCCAATTCACTTCTTTTTACAATATTAATAGAAAAGAAATACTTTTTCCCCCTGAACTTTAACCTGGTACACAGAATATTTATTTAGTAGTAAGAAGAGGAAGCATAATCAAATACCTACAATGACAGTAGAGCAGTTTCTCCCTTTAAGTTTAAGAATTCATAGTAGTATGATAAGATATATGTGTTGTTTGATATTCCTTCACAAAGATAGCATCTCTAAATGCTTGAAAAAGATTTTCTAGCAGTTACATAGTCTGTTGGATGTAGAAGAACTGTTCATTGTCGAACTTGCAATCTTGTGCTTTGTCTCCTCAAGTTCCTTCATTAAAAGCTAAAAAGTATCCTCCTTTTCTACCCAATTACTATGTTAATGATCAAGGAGTATTCAGACAATGTAAAGGAGAGATAAGTACCTGTTTTGGAGCAAATCTCAAGAAATGATCTTGTAAAATCATAGTTTTGCAGGATGGTGTCAACAGTAAACAACAAATGGAAAAAAGATATGATGTGCAACACTAAAAACAGACTATCAAGATAAAATATACCTCGACAAAAACAAACCTACTTATTGGTTTTCCAGAGCTTTACTTGTAAAAGATAAAAAAGGTACAATTTTAAATCATGTTCCCAAGATAAGTATATTCAAGAAAATTTACAGGAAGAGGATCAACCAACACCTGATCACCTGCAAGCATCTGTAAAATCTCTATTATAAAAGACAGTTGTCTTGCCTATGTAATAAAAATGTCCATTTGGCAGAAAAGCATAATCACTTGTTTCAGTGTTTTCCTGACATTGAAGTTTCAAAGCATGGAATATGAGAACACTAAAATGAAAAGCCAAAAGTGCAATAACTACTATGTTTTTAACATGAATCCAAAGACTGGGGTACTGGAGTACAGCTAGCAGCAACTGTCCAATATAATTTCAGATTGTATGACTTTGACTCATATTTCAAAAGGTTTAAAACTAGGAAATTATTACCCATATATAGAAAATAATTTGCTGTGCATGCTTTCCCAAATATTCTTTCCTCACAATTCTTTCTCCCTACTGGCTGGAGATTTGTGGTTAGTTGTGTCTCCTGTGTTGGCTATTGACAGTGGTGACAGTGATGTTTCAGGTGAGAATATCTCCTTCTTTCACTGTTCTCACTTCCTTTTTCAGTAAAGAAGGATTGGGAAATGGGTGGAGGAGAGAATAACATATATAACATAACAACAGCATGTTCTGTTTCCCTTACATCTACTCATGACTAACAGCAACATCATATTCTTCTCTTTTTATAATAGGATTTCTTTTTTTTTTTTTTTTTTCCATAATTCTACTCCCTAGAGAGAATTATTATGAGGGCTCCGTTCCCATGTTTGTGCCTAGACATAAAAGTTCTAGGGGTATGTTTAGAAAGTGTACTCCCAGAACACTATTAATACCCAATGTTGGGTGTTTTCAGAGAAAAGACATGGCAACCACTCCCGGAGGCTGCCATTAAGATGTTCTTTAACAAAACATCCAACCTGGAGAGCTTTCAAATGAATCCTTAAAACTAGTAACCCTTCCTTAGCAATCTGTCTTATAGGAAATATAAACATTATATAACACCAGCATGTTTTTTTTTTATTATTTTTTTCTTATTCTCTGTTCTCCTCTCCTTTCAGTTTCTGCAGCTTTTCTAGAAATTACTTCCTGCGTTGAAGATCCCCCTCACATCAGTGTGCTTTCAGTGTTTATAACTCTGGAGCACTGTGCTTCATGACGATCTGGCTCAGCCAGGTGCTGCCCTAGATAGCAGTCTTTCCCCTTGGGCACACCTTTGTTTGTAATGTAGGCGTGCAACCTACTTTACAAATTCTCACCCACATGCACAGACACACTCATATGGAGTTAGCCTTTTCCTTGCTGAAAGCAAGACTGTAAGGAAATGCCCTCACTGAAGTACTCACATTTCTATTTGGTAAGTAAACCTGTAGCCAGGGAGCCTGTAATTTGACCTAGTGTAACCTAGCTCTCAGATATGTAGCCAGTAATGTTTTTTGTTGTGTTGGGTTTTTTGGGTTTTTTACTGAACCATAAGCATTCTATAATTTTTATTTAATAAGCAAACCTCTTCCTCATTTAAATATTCCTCTTTCCAAACTTTCCAAGAGGCAACCCAGTTCACCTGATGTGGGAGCTTGCAGCCCCTTACGGGACATTTATAAAGAAATGGTATGACTAGGAAAATATTTAAAAATCACATACAGAGCAGCCCATAGAATTCTGCAATATTGGAGCTTTATTTAGAAAGATGAGTATAGAAAAAAAAAAAAAAAAAGCCCAAACACCCCTATGAAAATCTAAAGTGGACTTTGACACCAGATTGCAAAGAGTAAGTAGTCAGCCATAATTAAACAGTAATGTGAGTTTGATCCTGCATGTTACTAAATGCTTTAAAACTCCTTACAGAAAGCAGTGGGAATTATGGAAGCTTGGTATCCTAACATCAGGTTTCAGAAGAAAAGTCACATTTAAGCTATACTGCCAGTCAGCAAAGGACCTGCAAAAAGGCAGTAGCTTAAGTAGGACATGGGTGGTGTACAGGCCTTCAATGCTTCTGACCTCCCCATAAAGCAGTAAATTTCCTTCTACATCCTTAATCCTAAACAATCCAAATCTCTGTAACAATGCCAACTTTATTGTTTTGATCATTTTCTTGGCAGCAATGTTAGAGCTGGTTAGCTGCAAATTACTCTGTCTGAGCCTCCAAACATGAATACGTTTATGAACTATAAATTACGTTCAAAGACATGTCACTCCTGCCTTCCCAGTGCTATACAAAGAAGTCCATTAAACTGTATATAATATGGGCTTAATGCTATTTCCTTTGATGTCAATAGAGAGAAATGCTGACCATGTTCTCATTGCACTGGTTAGGATTTTGATGATCTGGGTGCACAGTCTGACTGGTATAGTGTCTTCCCATGCAATCCAGGGAAAGTCAGTAAGAAAAATAACATGCAGCCGTACAAGTTCTGAATCAAAAAATATGCACGTTGGTGGAGTTAGGTTAAACTGCTAATTTTTTCCTAGCTGGGAGTTTGAGCCTCATTCTCCCATGCATTTTATTATAAGGGAATAGCAGCATTACCACCTTTAGCTGCACATAAAAGGAAAGTTGTAGCTCCCCTGTATTAACCCTTTAAGTTTTTAAAGCTTTATTGCAAGCCTCTGCTTCCCAATAACTCTGAAAGAGGTTTCTCAACACTGGAGAAAAATAGGAGACAGAGTAGGACCAGTGGGTGAAACTTATCTCGTCTAGCTTAGCCTAATGTATTAATTACTGCCTTTATATGCTATGGAGAAAAAAAACCAACCAAACAAAATATTTTAGTGTGTAATTCTTCAAATCAGTTTTGGATGTTTTCTTTAGGATGCTCTGACGTGTACCATAGATAAGCACATTTCTTTCCATAGGAGCCAAGCTTAGATGTAGCTGTTTGGAGATGTCGATGCCCAGTCCCATGGACCTCGTCCAGTGTGATTGCCAATGCTCCTGTTGCCAAAGTAAATAAATCTCCATTCAGCTAACTGGTGTGGCAATTACCTCTTCTAACTCTCAGTCCATGAGGTGACAACCTGCGGGGCACAGGACTCTGACCTCTGCTGGAGGAGCCAAGAACTGAGCAGCTACTTGTGCTGGTGGTGGCTCTTCCATCATTACAGCCTATGAAGCTGCGTAAATATTACTGACTTACATCGTCATTTAAGATCATACTGAATTTGTTACTCAACAAAACTGCCTGAAGACTAGATCAATCCGCTTGGATCTCTTAGCTAGAAAATACAGCTAGTAAGGCCAAGATACTTATGCTTGAACAGAATGCATTGTCAAGAAACCTATTCCCATTAATAAAAATAGGTTGTATAGATGTAGTTTATCATCACTATGATAATTTATAAAAATTTATTTTTTTCAGATACCCACCTATAGACCAGAGAAATGAATACATCCTTTCTCTCATTTTCTTGCCTACCCTTAAAACAGAAAAACGTCTATTTGCAATATGCAGTTTCTGGACTTATTCTTGCATACTGGATTCCTGACCTTGTTTAGGAAAAGAAGGTGATTTAGGAGTCTATGATACTAATTATCTTTATGGTCATTTATGTCATTGTTCTCTGTCTTTTCCAAATATTTTAAAAGTTGGTATTCATCAGAAAAATAACCCACATACTATTTATAGCTGGCATATGAAAATTAATAGGAATACAAGAGGGTTCCCCCCTTTACAGAAAGCATACATACTTGGAGACAGCAGTAACTGCAGGTATTTGAGACCTCCCTCTCCCCTCTGAGGTGAGAGGTCTTTATCCCCTTCTGCAAACCCCAGCCCCAGTGAATCTTTCCTTGATATTTATTTCATACAAGTAAGTCACCATCAAAGCTGTTTTCGAACTAAATTTGGTGATGTGTCTGAGCTTTTCAACACAGACCCAAGAGTTCCCCAGAAATTCAGTCCTGAAGCTTATGTGAGCTGTGTTCCATTACCACCTTTACATTCCACCTGTCTAGAAGTCTGCTAGAAGCATTTCATTATATTTTTAACATTGTTTTCTGCTTTACATGGATGCTCTATTCTTAGCATTTGGAAAGGATTTCTGAAATCTAAAAATTCTTCTATGATGGCAAAATATGCTAGTTATCTGATGTCTTTGTATGTCCTTCTAGCTACCATCTGCCTGTGCATTGTTCTATTTCCATAACAAAAGATAAACAGATGATATTGTTTCTTCTACAATGTTTGTTTACATAGGTGGGGCTTGCATTATAAAATTGAATGCTGCAAGCATCCTGTAATGCACACACAGCTTGGTGCTTACTGCCAAGTCTGACTATGACTCTTCCTAAGAAATTTAAGTTACAATAAAATAAAATATTTAGCAGATGATTTTAAATACCAGATTTCCTGAATGTTTTAATGTTTCACAGCAGATCTCAGTGCCATAAAAGAGTGTGTAAACTGGTTATTTACACACACAAATATGCATAGTCAGCTGTTGATGTTCTCAGCTGCAGGACCACAAAGGCACATTTAATGCATATTTATGGTATGGTGTCTGAAATTATACTGATGTATAAGTACTTCATATTTTGATTCTAACCTAGCTATGCAGAAACTTGTCTTCTGCTTGAGCAAGTTCCCTAGATCTTGGCTTTGGATATAAATGGACATGGCCTTATTTATCTGATTTCTAGAACAGGTTCATAAAGAGTGAATAGGTTCAAAACAGTGGGTAGAACTTTGGGTCTATTACTTCATCCTCATGAATTAAACTCATGAAAGGGTCACTGGTACCAGATGAGGGATTTCTATGCTACCGGAAGGTTATGGTTGGTTGGGTTTTTTTAGTACACTGTGCCATATAGTGGTATACCACAATTGAAAGTCTTCAATATTGAACAACATGATCACAAAATTTGATGTAGATTGAATACATGTTTCATTTTGGTTATATTTAAGATATAGAACACTTTTTATTATTGTTATTATTTATTTCCAATTTTTTAAACACTGCCTAAATGGAGGCATTGCAAAAATGCTCGTATCAACTCCAGCTCCCTGACAGCTTTTATGATTCCCTGCTCTTAATTTTAACACTGCCAGGCATTTTGTAGTTGTTTACTTTTAACTTTCAAATAATCACAATGCACCTTTTGCCCATTTCTTCAAATAAACACTTCTCAGTTTTTGTCTGTTTATTCACAATCTGCCCATAATACTGCAAATTGTGGGCTTACAGATTGCTCACATTTCAAAGTGCAGTTTCAGCTCCATCATCATAGATGTTCAGCCTCAAAGTACTGATTCATTATATTTCACTATCAATGAATGGTTAAAAAACAATCAGTCCAATTTCATAAGCAATACAGCCTCCTCTATGTCTCCTCTACATCTACAAACAAGCAAACATGCATACATTGCTTATACCAATGACTTTTGCTCTATTTCCTTCTGGAAGCTAGTAAGAAGGCTTTCGATAAAAATGGTCCTCGTTGTCAGAAACCACCAAATCTTGTGATAACTTGGCCACCATTTTTGACCCTCAAGGTCCTCTAGAGTCACGGGGCACTTTGGTATGTGGCTATTTTCTCAAATATATTATAAAGTGCTGTGACTGTTAGTTGTCTGATCTTTAGTATTCCATTCTGAAGACATCATCTAAACTGCATATTAACATTTTGCTAAATAGTTATGTGATGTCTAGCTAAATAATTTCTTCTCTGTGCCCCACAGCTGCTCTCTAACCATAATACACAGGACTGCCAACCCACAACCATGAAAATCAATACAGTAGAAACAGTAGTCAGCCTTATCTTTATTATACCAGAACTGCATATTCACCCTTATCTTATCACAGAAATGCTAGAAAGCGTTGGAATCAAGCTGGCTTTTTTCCTGAAATATTAATGGACAGTGTGTTCTTTACCCTTTCATGCGAAATGCAACAACACACAGTTAAGTAGTTATTGCCTCAGACGTGGCCTATTTTCAAAAGCATATTAGGTGAGTATAGCTTATGCCTCCTATTAAAGCCTGTTAATAGTTAAAACTTAAGTTTCAACTCATCAAAATGAAAGACATTTGTGAAATCCTTGTTACAGTGAAATCAATAGCAATAACCTCATTGACATAAGTGATGTCAGGTTTTCAACCGCTATGACATGCAAAATGACTTTCATTAAAACTACAATAATTATAAGGCTGTTGATGATACCAAGTCCTAAATTCTTTATTCAGTTGGGTTGAAGTCTAAAGTAATGACCTAATAAGACTAAGTACTTCAGAATCCCGACGAACAATAAAAATAAAATATAGTAACAAATAATATATTACATTTATATCTATACTTTCAGAATTTAGCCACAGGCTACTATAAGAGTAACAAGAGCCACAAGTAGCAGTTTAATATCCCCATTTCTTGTTAGAATGGTAAAGAGACAGACAAATAAACACACATCCAGAGACAGTTCAACCAGCAAACATTCATGAAGCAGATGTCCTCATTCCAGTGTACAGAGTCTTGGAGCAGACACCTGGAGGGCACTTCAGAAGTCAAACAGACCTGGTGGAACAGCTGATAGAACTGTATAGAAACTGGCAAGCAATCTATATCTTGGAATAACTCCAAGATTTCTTCTCCATGGGATGGAACTTAAGAACATGGGAATTAATATTTTCTACCTGGAGGGATATCTGGAATGGATGAAAACAAAACATTATTTTCTCCTTTTTTTGATCATGGCTCTGGGGTTATCTACCAGCACAGTGGTTTTTTCTTTAGTTTTGACTTTGCTTCTGTCCTGCCACCAGACAACAGCACATTCCTTCTTTCAGGTATGAGTTATGACTGTTCATATGCAGGAGTGTGAAGCTCTAGCTATGTTTGTCTGAAGTTGCTGGCATTCCTACTTCTTCCTTAAGGACCTAGCTCTGCAGTCCACAGTGGCATTGTCTCCAGCATACATGGTTCTTACTATACTACAGGCTGCATAGATGTGGTACCGAAGAGTGACCAAAATGCCTTTTTCTCTGGACAGATGTTTTTTTCTCAGGACCTTCAAATTCCTCCTTAAAAGTCACCTCTACAGCAATGCATAAAAATCCCCAGCATTCCGATAATGGCTAAGCAGGTGGTGACTTGTAATTACTGTGATTACTGCTATTGACTAGCTACAAATTGTTCACACAGTGTGTATGTGCTAAAACATCCTATTATACTTGTTATCTCTTCCTCTTGACATCCCACACTTGTTCTTTTTTTAATCCTCCTATAATGTCATGTCTTTACATTTTTAAGGTCTGTAGAGCAAGGGGGTTTTATGCATGAGTCAGCAAGTACAGTACCATATTGGCACCAAGTAATACCCTCTATCACAAGGACTGATTCAACAAGGCCCTTTGTGAAATAACAGGTACTCAGCACAATTTAAGATAACCCCTTCTGTCACGTATGTGCCTCTTTCATACACATAATAGTGTGTATGTGCATGTCTGTGTGAGTGCAATTTTATGCATGGACACACACACACACTAGTCTCAACAAAGCTGTTTCTTCTAAATCCTCTTCCAACAAAAGTGGTAAAAGATGATATTAATAATCTCATAGGAAGTCAAAATTGTTGTCAGTCCAAAAACTCTTTTGAAAATCTTTATTGAAAGACTGAATTCTCAGAGTTCATTCTGGACTTCCCTAACCAGAACACCTGACTAAATTCAAATGATCTATCTACATATATATACATAAAAACCACTATCCCTCCTCTAGTTTGAAATTCCTTTATTCCTGTTGTCAAGGAGTTGCAAATAATAATATGATAGAATCATTGAATCATAGAATGGTTTAGGTTGGAAGGGACCTTAAAGATCATCTAGTTCCAACCCACCTGCCATGGGCAGGGACACCTCCCGCTAGACCAGGTTGCTCAAAGCCCAATCCAACCTGGCCTTGAACACTTCCAGGGATGGGGCCTCCACAGCTTCCCTTGGCAACTTGTTCCAGTGCCTCACCACCGTCATAGTGAGAAATTCCTTCCTAATAGATAATCTAAATCTGCCCTCTTCCAGTTTGAATCCATTACCTCTCATCCTATCACTACAAGCCCTTGTAAAAAGTCCTTCTTCTACTTTCTTGTAGGCCTCCTTCAGATACTAAAAAGCCACTCTAAGGTGTCCCTGAAGCCTTCTCTTGTCCAGGTTGAACCAACCCAAATCTCTCATCCTGTCTTCACAGGAGAGGTGCTCCAGCCCTCTGGTCATCTTCATGGCCCTCCTCTGGAACCGCTCCAACAGCTCCATGTCATTCTTATGTTCGGGGCTCCAGAGCTGGACACAGTATTCCATGTGAGGTCTCACAAGAGTGGAGTAGAGATGCAGAATTACCTGCCTCAACTTGCTGGTCATGCTTCTTTTGATGCAGCCCAGGATGCAGTTGGCTTTCTGCTCTGTGAGCGCCCATTAACAGCTCATGTTCAGCTTCTGATCTACCAGCACTCCTAAGTCCTTCTTCCTCAGGGCTGCTCTCAATCTATTCTCCGCCCAGACTGTATTTGTGCTTGGGACTGCCCCGACGCACATGCAGGACTTTGCACTTGGCCTTGTTGAACCTCATGAAGTTTGCACGGGCCCACTTCTTAAGCCTGTCCAGGTCCATCTGGATGGCATCCCTTCCCTCCAGTGTGTCAACCACTCCACACAGCTTGGTGTCAGTAACAGTCTTTTTTTTTTTTCATTTCTATTTTCTCACATCTCCACCCATCACACACTTCTGTCCAGTGGCAGTAAAGCATTGCACGAGGCACCTAATTAGTCATGACTTAACGCAAACTGCATTAAAAACAATAAAGTAGAATGCAACATACCAGAAATAATTCCATCCCTTAAGCTATAGCTTTTGTTTAATGTAGCATATGGCTAACAGAATTGGAATAAAATGCTAATTTTCCCTCTGTTGACTTTTTGTGGAATAACAGAGACTGAAATAACCTATATTCAGAAAACACAAGGGGCCAAAGTCTTTGGTGGTAGTGTCTGCTTGTCTGAGTCAACATGAAGTCAGAGCTGCAAGTTATACGGGAAAGTAGGTGAAGGAAGAAAAAGTAGTAGTTTTCACATCTTCAAATATTCCTTTTTAGAAACCACCTTTATGATCATTATGTGGTAAATGTCATCTGTCTGTCTAGATTGTGTATTCTGGGTTTTTTTCTAAGAAAGATAGCGATAGGCAAAATGTGGTAGTTCTGGTCCGAAGCGCACTATAAAGATGTTTCTTTGGTTCTATTGCCCTCTTGTTCTTCCAGATTTTACTTCAGGTTTTTCAATTAAAGATGTACATTGATTCTGAGTTAAATTTACTTTAAGGTGATGCCTTTCATCTGATTTTATGATAAGTATTGATTTTTATTTAGCATCTACTGTGTGGTTTCAATAAAACTAATAATGAATGTTGTTGATGCATGTTATTTACTGTTTGATCTGACTTTTATAGCTTGGGGACTTTCTTGAAGGCATGTGCTATGTTAATAAAAATCCTAACTTGCTCATTCAGTTCAGTTGTCACGTATGGAAATGTTCTTTTATTGCCAGAATAACTTTAAGATTACATCTTTACACTGGAGGGTGCCAGTCCTTTAAAGTGGAATGTTTGTTTATCTGCTGTTTGACTCTTACAAGTGTTATATTCATCCCCTGCATTTATTTAGCTTGCTTTTACTTTAGCATATGATTGCACAGTCGCATGCACCCTATTAAGCAGGTAGCTCATGTGGATATGTGCAACACTGTTCAGGTGCCTCACTTTGCAAGCCTCACTTCTCCACATCTACATTGTTTTGATGTAAGACCAAGTCTGAAGGGAGTTGTACATATTCACATGGTCTACTGGCTCAATACACTTCAGCCTGAATCTCTGGCCACCCAGCTGCTAGGAGGAAGATCTGAGATATGCAATACCTGCTGTAGTTTTTTCCTGGATGCACACAGCTGGAAAACTTCCATCCTGTTTTCCCTTCTGATTGTATCTCATGCCTCATCTAAGCACAGTAAAGGACCAGGGATCTTTCCTGGAAGGTTCAAACATTATCAGCCACAAGGACAGAGAGGTAATCTTTTTAAATCGGGATGCTCATAACGGAAATGTCAGGAATAACGTCTTAAGAGGTCCCTTGCTTTTTTGATTCACTTGAACCCTGCAGTTGAGATGCCATGATGACATGATTTGACCAAATAGGATTAACACAAGTTATATCACTGCTCTCATGTTTCTTTATTCAGGGGGACCACACAAGTTCATGTGAGTCAAAATTCTACTTTCAGCATTTCAGCACGAATCACAATTTCACTCAAATGTTGGTCCAATTGCAATTAACACATATTGTAAACACAAGAAAGGTTCATAAACTGAATTTTGCAAAAAATGGTAAGCCTTTTTGAGATGTTGTGGACAAATATGTAAGAGGGTCTGGTTCAATGTTCACGTCAATTATTCCTAAATTATTATTTGTTAATATTTTCTTTGAACCATAATTAGGCTCTGTTTATAAATCACAAGGTACTATTTCTCTCTCCTGATATAGCAGTGACATTTGTTAGACTAGATACCAGAGAATGTCAGTGGCTGAACATGTGAATTTTCAGGTAAAAAGCATTAATGGATAAATATTAATATTTTCAGATTTTGCGGAAACTGCCATATTAAAATGACATCTTTGGAAAAAGATGGCCCAAGAATAAGAATCAAACTAATTTTTGGAAAATTTATCATAAGCCAGTTCAAAATACTTGATCAATTTTATTTATTGATAAAATTATCCCATTAGTCTGTCGCTAAATGTACAAATCTGTAAGTTCTGTAAAATTGTATTGCTAAGAAATTGGACATTACATTGGAAGAATTAAGACTCAAATAAAACCCTACTCATTGATATAAATGAACTTATTTGAAGGACTAAGCTAAGATTAAGCTATCCAGACTATAGTTAAATGAAACAGGTGGCAAAAAGAAAAGATATAGCTGATTGACTTAATGGTCACTATTCTCATTACTTTTTTGGCTTACAGGACTGTTCTTTATTTTGGAGTCTTTCCCTGTTTAGAATCCAGAGCTCTAGAGGTTACTTATGAAAGAATCTTTGATCATCCATTATCTGCAGGCACTGAAAGATTAGAGCTGTCATTTCCAGAGGTACACATTGACAGAAAACTGCTATTTTTTAGTCTAACTTTGTTTTGAGAAACTGTTTAATACAGCACTGTCCATCAAGTAGGTATAGAAGGCCTAAATATGAAAGATAATTTGAAGGCACTCAGTGTCAGTCTTATGTCACCTACCAATCACAGTATATTGAAAGCATTCTGAATGACATGTTCATATTTTATCAACAAAGATACTATATACAGATATTTATCTGATGAACAGTTTTTACCCTCATCTTCTGAGAAAATAAGTTAATGATCTGTCTATGTATGTTTACATGTGTCTGTCTGTCTCTCCTCCTGTATATCATCTATGAAAAACATTTTTTTAATTCACTGGCAGATTTGAACTGAAAACAGCACAAAGATAATGAAATTTCCTGGATTTTTGTGAAAATAGGCAGTGGGGTAAAAAGAAGAAATTCAGTGAGTTCTTCAGCTTTATGTTAAGGAACAGAGAATCCTTTTTATAAATGCCCCAATCACTGGATATAAGAGCATCAGTCAATGCTTACAGTTAACTACAGGACACAAATCTGAAAAAAATAACCCAGATCACATTAGTTCCATGTGCAGAGAACAATTTTTTTTATAGATTTTAGTGAACAATATCCTATGAGGAATACTGCGTTTGCATTATTGTTGTGACTGTAGACTGTTAAACATTTTGTTCTTAATTTTCCAGCAAAAGAAATATAAGTGAAGCAAAAGCATACATATATGTGGGAATAATGAATATGGACATAGAGTTGCATGCATGTACATGTCAGTGCAAAACTTGGAGCTGTACTTTTTTTGGCTTCCAATTTGGCTTCCAATATTTCTGTATTTCTTTAATATCACATGAAAGTCTTGTGGTTCTATAGTTTCTATTTTTACTATCATAACACTCATGGAAACAAATTATTAAAGAAAAAAGAAAGTTCCCCAAATGCTGACCTGCCCGATATAATTCTTGGTTTTTTCCTTCTTCTTTTCATTTTCTTTTATTTATTTTTTCTCCCATTACAAGGTAATTGTCTGATTGTATGATGTGCATTCCTTTTATCCTTTGTGAGCACAAAGACTAAATGTAAAAATGTGAAGCCACCTGAAATAGAATAACCAATGCAATAGTCTTATGTCAGATTAAAAAAAAAAAAAAAAAAAAGCTGAATTAAAAAATTAATAATTTATAAANTTTGTCAGATTAAAAAAAAAAAAAAAAAAAAGTCTGAATTAACAAATTAATCATTTATAACTATTTCAATAGAATCTTCACTTGGCCTTGAAGTGCAGTTCAACATAATAAAAGTAGTATGATGGCTCAAGGGAATTTAATCTGATTCTTTTTCAACACTGAAGCTATTCTGGAAAACTTTAACTGAGTTTCATTTCAGATCAAAACAGAGAAAGCACTAAATCTCCTTTTATCCAGTAAAGGAGAAGTCCAGAAGGAGGATTTCCAAGACATTCAATCCCTAAATAAATAGATACAGGAACATTTATATATATATACACACATACACATAAATTTAAAATATATTGTCAGGCTAGTAACTGAATGATTATTCAATATTGTCAGTAAATTACCATTGTTCTAGGTCAAAGCTTAAAAAGTGCCCAGTAACCATTGTTCTCCAGTGAGATGTTTGCAATTTAACACTTTTACAAGTGCAGTCACTGTGCTAAATGAACTTTTTTCTGAAAAATTAGTCAATTATTCAAGTCCTTCAGCAGAGGTGGGACCTTTTGAGAATCTGACGCTATTATTCAGATACATTTTTTTAAAGTTATTTAGCAGCAAGATCTTCAAAAGTATTTAGGGCTCAACTGCTTTTTTGGGGCCAGATATGTTGTGTCAGGTCCAGTTAAAGACCATAGGAATACTTAAATACCTATACATGGTTTAGTGTCTGAGCTTTGTAATAATCAACAAATACCTGTCCAGTAAGGTTTAACTCACTAGCCACACAAAAATGTCTAATACTGTTTGAGATGCCGTTGGGTATAGCCATCCTGTCTGCCACTCCAGAAGAGCGATATAATTGGATATCTCAGTCACATGATGAAATAAGATTTTGATACTGAATTTTGGGTTTCTCCACTCTGGAACAGAATCTCATGCCTTACAGCTTGGTAGAATTCACTGCACTATTAGGTTTTCAGCACAATACCCTCAAAGAATTTGTACTGATTTCCATCAGCTATGTCAGCTTTACCAAGAGCTAGCACCATATGAATAGGTTACCTCAGACTAATTGACTGGGATTCATTGCCCTATATCAGATAGTAAAATTGCAGACGTCTGCCTGTGAGCTAGTCACAATAGTGCCAATAAGTACTGTAGGGTACAATTCATCTTATCAATAGAAGTGTCTGCATTAAGGCCTATGTCTTAGAAGCTCTTGTTTTTATCATTGACCAATATTGATAGGGTGGCCAACCCATCTGTAGACATCTAAGCGATGTCTGCTGGATACTACCTAGAGCAATTTTTTATTCTTCAGTAATTTATATGTATGTCTCAATCCTAATCTTTTTATGCTCAAAAGGTAGGTGCCAATGTCAACTGTGGGTCTGAATGTTCAGTTCACAAAAAATTATGTCTTAACAGGAATTAGAGCCCTAGTTTGAAATTACTTGGTTAGCTGACTATGCCTTAAAGCATTAACTAGTAAATTCTCTGTTATACACAGCACCTGGAAGGCAAGCACAAAATACGGAGTCACTGACTATGCCTAGCTCTGTCCACCAGAGGCAGAATTGATAATGTCTGAAACTGCTAAATAAAAGAAAACTAAGGACCTATCTATCTCTGCTCCTCATATGAGGTGTCACAAAGTGACTTAAGAAGTTGTATTGCTTAGGGACACACCTCTTCAGAACTGAACAGGAGAAAACTGGGGAGAAGACTTAAGCCCTCAACATCTCACTATATACACTGCTTTTTGTTATCTCATTGCATGGCAATGTGAATTTCTGCAACGTTCTCTTTCTCTTTCTCTAAAGGCCTAGCCTTAAGCTAGACAAGTATAGATATAAACTAGTTGATAACTACTTGGCTTCAAGGATCAAGGTTGGTCTTCGACTCTCTTTTATTAAGCAGTGTAGACAAAGAGCCATTTATGTCTTTAATCCATTTCTTTTTAATATAGACTAGGACATTAGTAAGACAGCAGCTCCTACCAATACTCTCTATGAACAGAATGTCTTCAGGGAAAAAGACTGAAAACAATCTTCCACTTTTTTAGCAGTTACAGGAGGTTATACTTACAAAATGTTCATGTAATTGCACAAAACATGAGATTCTAATTCTTCTTTCTCTTTCACTTATGACTTTACTTGACAACTTTTTTGGCTTCCAGGGAAATTTTCTCAGCAAATTTCACCAGCTTATTTGTGAGGAGAATCAAAAGGCTGAAGAACATAATATTGTAGTATAAATTACAAGAAACAATCTATCATTGTTTCAGATCTACTTAAATTTTCAAATTCAGTAGTTACACTCTAACTGCAGCTGTATTGTGAAGATGTTTTCTCATCATTGTGAGTTGTTAGCTAGAAACAATTCAAAGTTACTTTTTTAATCAAATCTTTCTGATTCTTACTATCTTTTGTTTTCTGATACCACTGTTATGTTCATATTTGTGATGTATATTCTCCACATGAGTGACCTCATGGTCACTAAACTTGTCTAATTTATTAATACAACTATAAGAGGTATCATCTCAGTACTTCCAAAATACAATGGGCTTGGTTTCCTGCCATTTATCAGACCTTCCTTTTTGATATACTTGCTTTCTGCTCATGTTTAAAGCTATTCTTCCACCTGTTCCTACCCAAAAAACATAATTTGCTTGGCACATTATTTAAAACATTAGCAAATGCATTTTGAAGAAAAGGAGTGAGTAGCAGAAGTAGTAGCTACTGTATTAGGTACTGAAATCATTCAGTAGCCAATAAAAATAAAGAGTACATTCTTTGTTTTCTCAGGTTCTTAAGAGCTTCCAGTCTGAGCACATAGAGAGGGAAGAAAATATAACTTAGTAGAAATAAAGAATGTGACAGTGGCAAAAATATATGGGTTTTTTGGTTGCTTGTTATCCTAGTAGGGCATGAATACATGGAGGGGAAAAAAAAAATTTAAAAGTACATTGGAGGAAAGTAGAAAATGGGGACTACGTGGAAAAGAGAAAAGACCATGTAATAAAGTTGATGTGAAAAGATTGAGAGAAGGACAAAACAAAAACACCAAGTCACCATAGCACTAGGAGGCTGTGTCTACACAAAACTGTGGCCTCTTACTTTTGGTCTTTCATGAAATGTTGGGACTGACTCGAGGGGTACTGCTACCTTTTCCATCTTGGAGTATACTTGGTGATATACCAAACTAACAAGAAAACAGTTCTAGTCACTCTTCCACAGATTACTGACATGTGGTAGAGGGAAAGTTCAGAGTCGTTCCCCCTTAAGACAATCCCCACAGAATCCGATTGCAGAAGTAAAAGGCCTTTGCAAGAAACTTGTCCATAAATGAAGTTCAGAAGTGGAATGCAAACAGAAAGGGAGTGGAAAGTTCTTCAAAAATGACGAGGTTAGAGATACTAATTTTTTTAGATACAGTGTTGGGCAAGAGGATTATCTCTCAAGGTGCTTCATTTCTTTTTAATTTCTGAAGTAAAACCTTTGTGATGTGCAAATCGTTTTTATCCTATTCCACCTATGACCTGAGTATGATGTCCTCGAGGGCCCACTTTCTCAAAATTCTTTGAGAGATAAAAGTCTGAGTTCATCAAGACTCCATTCTTTTAAAACTTTTGTAAACTCAGTTCTAGGTGGCCATCTCATGCTTATTGAACAAAGAGAGTCATAAATTACTTGGTTTAGTACTTACTCATTACCTGATACAAGTAGAAACTTTCACAGTTGTGTTTACGTAAAAAGAAACTAGAACAGGTAACATTACTTTCCTTTTGCAGTGTCCAGAACACTCCTTTATGTCCAGAAAGGTAAGGTAGAAGCCCTTCCACTATTTCTGTGGTTTTTAAAATGTATTTTCTATAAGGTCCATAACGAAAATGCATTTAATACTGGACCGTAGAACAGTTTTCATTTTTTCCTCCATACCATTTATCTGCTCAAAGTAAAAGAGTTTTAACTACAGAAAGAATAAGATCACATTCCTTTCCAAATATTATATCTATTAGGATTTTCTTTTAAAGATATGGCTTAAGTATCTTCAAACAAAGGAAGAACTGCAATATGAATATTCAATAAAATTCAATATAATTGCTGAAACCTCTATCTACTAGGCTATGAGAGCAAAGGGAGGTACTATTTCCTTCCTCTTTCTGTCACCATCTAGAAGAGAAACTGCTTTAAGTACCTAATCCCAGGGTGATATTCAAGGCTATGAACCCAGTAGAACCCCTAATAGCTTTATAAAGTCTTAGGCTAAACTGCATTTTTAGCAAGACTACATATTTCTTACTTGTGACTTGTACTTTATGTTATATTTTGTATGCTTCATTCTAAGGTATTCAAATTTTGTCGAAAGCCTGAGTTTGCTGTAAAGACATCAGCAGACAGAAAGATACCTAAAGTTTTGCTCTTTGTTCAAATTACCAAATCCTCTTAACGTCTAATCCTCAGAAACTGGATACGTAGAAGGCACAGTTAAAAGCACCTGACAATAATATGACTAATATAATCATTCATAAGGTTTTCTTCATACATGCTATGAAATACCACATATTTCAGCCTCACTTAATTAATATGTACTGCAAATTCATTTTCATGAGCTTTCTTTTCCATTCATCACTGATTTAGCAATGTGCAAGTGTGTGGTGCCTCTGCATAATTACAGGTGTCTGTTTCATTTTTACTAGACAAGGTATAATTAATATGTAAATTCTTTTCTTTTTCTGTGGGAGAGATGCATGTTGGTGTTTTAAAGACCAATGAGTGAGCTATGGGACAGTGACAGGATAAATATAAGGAGAGTTCATTTGTGTATGTGCTGAGGGAAATAGATTACAAGCTTCTCTGTCCCTTACTGCTAACAAAATCGTGCAAAGTTATGCATTAGAAGGCAGCTTCAGAAATAGCAGAAACTGACGTGTAAATAGAAATAGGAGATGGTAAGAAAGACACAAATGCTTGCCCTGTAGGCAGGCACAGTAGTAAAATCATACAGGAGGAGGTGGGGACAGAATCTGAAGAAAAATATCAGATGGGAAACAAAGGAGACAACAATGGAGTTTGTTCTGAACTTCACTTCTATAGATGTACATGAGGAGTACAACCAGTGTAACTATTTTGGGTGTAAAAGAGAGGAAATGGGAGGTAAGTTTGAACAATTATGTAAGAAATTTGTCATGTCCATTGCTGTGAGATACTTTCAGCACCAATTTTGCCTTTTCTGAAAAATTTTCTACTCGTTTACAACTTCAAGGAAGCTCCTTTTGAGAATCTACAAACCAGTACACATTAGGAACTGGAAAAATAATGTTCTAACAAATATCACCCTTATTTTGTTCCCTACTAGGAGAGCTCAGTTTAGCTTTTGTCCAAGAGCTAGCCAGACACTGTCGGTGTAGCATGTAAATTATATTCTTATGTGATGTAACCACATTTTCCCAGGTGCTAACACTAAGATTACCTTCTCACTGCTGAAGGAATCTAAGAGTTGACAGCTACTGCCTTTCACCTTGTTGTTTTCCTCCGTTCACATTTCTGTACCCGTGAGATGTGATGATGAGTGATCTTGCCTTACATGGTCTTCTTGGACAGTATGAAACTCCAGTGGCTTCAGGGCTATACATCCTCCAAACTCAGCAACTTGAAGATTGCCAGTTCATTTAATGCTCTGTTAATGCAAGCAGTCATGCCAAATGATATATTTCAGACTGCATTTTAAAATCAGTTGGATATTTTGCCTGTTACTCCTACTGAAAGGCTATTACAGGAAAAATTTTTTTTTAATTTTCAGACAGTTTATAGACATTTGCTTCTGCAATAACATTGCCCTTCAGCTCAAATAGATCCCTTTCTTCCTGCTGTTTACCCATGCTGGATTTAATATCTTCTGTCCTCTCAGACTTAGGTTCCAAGATGTTTTGATCTCTTCTTTGCATGAAAAGTTGTCCATTCCCTAATCCAATATGATTTCATTATTCTTCAAGACAAGTGACCAAAACTGAAAGGAGTCGGACATGAGAAGTCTTACCATAGTCCAGGGTACTTGGGCTACATAGCTGTCAACCCGTCATGCAAGAATACCTTGCTTGTCATACCAAATTTTTTTTTACCTTCCTGATGTATATAGTCACATTCACTCCCTCAAACATTAACTTGATTTGAAACTATTCCATTAACAAGCAGACATTTCAACTGTTTATTACTGATTGTAACACATTTTCTAGATAATCTGTACATTGTGCTCAGTCTTTTTAATAACTGTGTTTGTTTGAGATTTTTACAAAACTACCAAATAAATCAACTTTGGTTTTCCTCCATATCCATTCCGTTTTCTAATACACCAGATTTTCCTTTTCTTGTATTTTAAAGCCAGGAACAAGAACAAAAGGAATTACAGATTTAACCTAAGATACCCATTTGTAATACTAGTGTTGACCTCAGAAGTATTAAGAAAAAACTTTATGTGATACGTTTCATTCAATTTGTATTATCTTTACAACAGCAAGTAAATCGGTATCAATTTGGTATAAATAGCAATTGGTATAAATAACAATTAATGCTTGATCCCAGTCAAAATGTTTACGCTATTCTGATAGCGTATTAGACAATAGTAGAAGACAATAACTATTACAAAAGTATTAAAATTTAAGCTACATTCCTGACTCAGAGTTTTGGTGCTTGGGGGTGTGGGTGACATTGCAAATGAGCATTTGAACATTATTTTCTCTGGCACTTTGTTTTGTTCTTATTCTTGCTATCTTAATGATTTGAACCCAAAACTATAGAACCTTGTCTTAAGTATGCCAGTTGAACAAGTTTTTAAAAATATACACTTCTGAGGGTCATTCATTTGTTAGCTTTTGAGTCAAATTTGCTACATGATTGCTGGACACTTTGTTCTTTTATGATGTAAGTACCATTCTCCTGAGACAAGTAAAGTTTCATGTCTCTATTCTAGAAGAAACTCCACTTAATTTGACTTTTGTGGCCACGTAAAGCCAAAGGTCTGATGAAAGTCTTGGTTAAGGAAATTGCCCTGGAGATAGGAGGGGGAAATTGAATTGCTCATATGAAAGAATTTGGTTATGAGAGCTTTTCCTCAAGCCACTTGCGCCTGTCAGGGTTAGCTATTAGAGGTATCAAGGTTTTAGAGGGTTTAATGTCATATAAACCCTGTATATGACTGAAGCTTTCAAACCTTTTGCTCATCTACAATCTTATTTCTGCAGATACGAATGTTTTTCATAAGCAGAGAATATCTTCTAGTTGTGAGGCTTGACTACTGAGCATACATCTCGGAGTTCATCTGGTGAAAAAACAGCTGCTTCACTGGACTACTGTAGAAATTATCCAGAAAAAAAATATTACTTTATTGCAAAGACTGAGAAAAACTTATGAGCGTTTAAACTTCACTATACAGACAGAATCACTCTCAAATATCCTTTTAGAAAAAGGCTGCTAGGACATAGCTGGACTAAGACTCATAGAACCATGAACATTTTCTGATGAATAGTCTTTTGAAACCTGCGGAAAAGCACAAATCTGCTACTAGGTCTTCACAGATCACATTGCTACTGAGGGGCTGACCAACTGAGTAAGTAAAAAATTCTTGAGGATTCTGGGGGTACAGTAGTGCTCCTGAATACGTTGCTGCACAACAGTATACCTTTTTGATTACATTGTTTACTAGGAAATGCTTCTTTGATGCCTTGGGTTTCAACTCTGTACCTGGACTGTGCAGTTTCCAAGGGTTCACATGCTGTTACTCCTTGAGTACCTGAGAAGTGTCCAAGGGAGCTGGAAAATTGTAAAGGCTGCCACTGCCCTGTTTGCTTATTTTTCAAACACCTGGATAAGGAACGTTTAATTATTATCAGTTACTCCCCAAAAAAAGACTAAAAGAATTGCTTAGTTTGGAATATAAAACCCACTGTCATGTCTATGATTGTAATCAAAAGATGAATAGGTGTGAGTACAGAGAATCAGACAACCACGTATAATACTTTCACCACACATTTTCCTGGCCTTCAAGTATTTATAACCCAAGAATTCCTTTAGCCAAAAAGTGGTTTCATGTTTTCAGTAATCCTCAATAGATTCCTTCTGTATGAACTTGTTCAGTCTCTCTCAAAATACGTGAAAACATTTACCATTTTGTAATCGGGAATTATATATTTGGAAGGCACATTTTGTAATGAACCTAGTAACTAGTAACTATTAACCCAGACCAGGACAAAGCAAATAAGTAATTAAGATATATAAAGGTATTTATAGACAAAAAAAACACTGTGATGTTTTGCTACATAGTTTGCTACACATCACAGAGGCATAGGTGAGGAAGTGAAAGAAAAACACAGTTAATCTACTAGACTAATATTAAATAGGAAATTCTTCCTCAATTCAACCAATTTTTTGTAACTTTTCCTGAAAAAAAACTTTCATAAGTGTCTTATTTATATACCTTACACCTCAGAGAGAACATCATCCTGAGGGAGTATGTCTCCTCTTCAGAGTCCTTCCATGTGTCAACATGCATTTAACATTTTCCTCCAAAGCAAGTTTAATTCTTACTTTTCTCAGAGACAGCCTACCCATTAATTGAATTGCATACTGGTTCACTTCCTTACTCTCTGAGAAGGGTGAATGTCTCTTTGTTAGAACATGTGTCATCTTCACTGACCAGTTAACCTCAAGTTATAACACTCTTCCCCTTTGTGCCACGATATAGTGTACATGTTCCACTATTACAGTAGTTGTCGCTCTTTTTTCTTATTCTCAAAGATAAACCCATACAATGTATTACTGTTCTTCATCTGACATAAGATGCAAGTATTAATTGCTGTATCTTTCTTCAAGCTTGCTCTAGCAAAATTTAAAATGCATTTTGGGTAGATTTTAATACCTAGGTATACAGACTGTTTACACTCTGTTACAACATGGCACTGAAGGACTATAAATTCTGCCACTTGCATCAAAATTTTCCCAACTGCCATTAGAAAAGGGTTACACCACATGTTAAAATCACCCTAGTTTCTAGTTTCATGACGCTGGTATATTATTAAGTCATTCACACTGATAGTAAGAACATCAATGGTTACTTTTGTAGCTCGTGCATTCAAAAATAAATTGATCTGAAACATAAACAAATATATTCTGGAACATAAAAGAACCACTTCCTGATGTAGTTAGAAAATCATTTCTCTGTTATGCTATAATTCCATTCCACAAGAAGAGACTACATTTTCAAAAATATTTTGCAATTAAAAATGCAGGCGTATTTTCCAAGGTCCTTTCTTTTTCCCCCCTTTTTACATATACTTTTAGTATCAGCACTGAGTAACAGAATTTGTAGAATTCTTTCCCAGTGGATCCTTTAATAGGTAGAGAGCTGACCTCCTTTCCAAATCTGTCTCCATAGTTAGACTTTTCAATGTTGGGTGCTATAGTCCTTTTGAGAATCAGGATCTGAATTTTTAATGACATATTATGCAATATTATTGTTAACAATTGTATAATTATTACACAAATTATTATACAATAATCCACAAATAATCAACTTTATTGATAAATTCTTTGATATGTCTCCATTGAATCTAATCTTGTTTAGTTGAGTTTGATCTACATAGGATGTAGAATCTCCAGATAGTAAACTTAAGGGTTAGAGAGACCCCAAGAGTGAAGCTTTGTTCTTTACATAAGGTTACCGACTTCAAACATAATCCATGTGGTTTTACCTACCTTTTTGAAGTTCTCTTACTAAGATTTTTCAGAAGACAGTGACTCTCTTCAGGTCATTATTTAGTACATAAATGTTCTAATATTTTATATATAAATGTGTTCTATTAATATACTAGAATCATTCATTAAAATCACAAAAGCAATATATGAATACATTTTCGGTAGTGTAGAGGAATACGATACAGAAACAAAACTGTATTTTGAGTAAATGAAGTTTGTTATCAACTTGTTTGTTTGGTTGTTTTTTTTCCCTAAAGGGAGATGTATAATCCCTTCTCTCTAAGATATGAAATGAAGGGATATGCACGTTTAGATGTGAGTTCTTCTGTCTGTGTGTGCATAATAAACAAGATTTTCAGCTACCAGAAGCTTACAATTAATTCATTTGGCTGCTTAGCATTCTTTGAATCCAAGCCATCTCTTTAAATTCATAAATACAAATTTTAATTGCAGGTATTTATTTCTGAAAACAATGGAAATTTTCTTAAATAAAGAATGTAAGCAGTTGGGATTATGTCCACTTATATTAGACACTTTTGTTCGCTGTCAGGAAAGGTAGTCCCCATTGCTAGTCATCTAATTAGCATAATCTCTTTCACTGAGTCCATAGGTGACTGACTAACAAAACCAAGCTTTTTTTCTTCAGTGTATTCAACTGCTGTCTAAGAACAAACTACTGACATAGGCAGGGAATGAGACAGGAGGCGTATACAAGCATTTACATAATTTCTAGAGCAAAAGCAGAAATCTTATGATCTGAACTCTTGGCAGTCTGCACATACAAACTCAAAGAATTATATCCAAGTCTATGCAGACTTGAAATCACCTCCCCACAGCCAAAAGAGGTCTTGCCCATCGTGCCATGAAATACCCTGCAAGGAAACATTTTCTACCCTCCTGTTGGAGCTGAGCTATATCAGCGAAGAAAGCAAGCTACTCATTTAAAGACTAAATTTGTCCATAGGGTAATGGATGGAGCTGTGAGATTCTGCTCTTTTGTCTCAGTTAGTTTTATTGCTTCTGTTTTTAAATCTAGCAACAGCCTAATGTAAAATGCGGGTAGGGGAGATAGAGCTATGTCCAAAACCTAAGATCTGCTCCTATTGCTCCTGAGTCAGATTTCCTGTTGCTAGCTCCTCATTGATTCGGTAATTTTGATACATCTGGCTATATTATCTCAAGAGGACAGTTAGCATTAGTTTTCTCCAAGGTGTATCTTTATTTAGTCATACTCTCTTCAAATGTGGGTTTAACCTTTCCTATGCCTATCTTCCAATCCCGAGAAATCAGTACTCATTTATGTAAAAATGTTTATTCATACACTCCCCTTTTTGGCAGACATTAACCAGACCAAATACCAAGTGGATAAAGGCACCTCACATTTCTTATCAATTTACTTTATGATCAGTAGAAGACTCCTGGACATGATGGTCATGACATTCCCCAGATGTGTAAATGGAGCTGACCAGTCTTTTTCTTCTTGGCAAATTAAAAACCTTAGCCTTTTCCTTCTGCTGCTCATCACTCATTTCCAGCAAGGAGCCACTTGATCAGCTAGTGAAATGGTTGTGGGGGGAATCATGCATCAAAACAGTCAGGGGAAGTGATTTAGTTGAGAAACAATAAAGTTCTCTCCATAGCTAAATAATTTTTTGTGTTATTACAGCTGAAGGAGCAATGCTGGAAGGAAGGGGAAGATAGTCAACTTAAGGCAGCAACGACAACAAAAAATAAAAACAAAAAAATTGTCAAACTAGCTCCTAAATTATTTAATCGTATTATTCTCTATCAGTCCTCAGAGACACCAGACTTATTTGGATCACTTCTTTGCTGGCCAGGCACTTAAAGTTTTAGAGAGAGAGTAAAATTTCAGTGCAATATTATCCTAATGTGTAGGACTGCAATACACTGAATTTCCATCAAATTTGTGACTTCAATTTTATGTGTTCACTCCAAGAAATAATTTCACCTTCTTCAAGTGGCTGCATGCATTTTCCAGTAAATATATGACTATATGTCAGAAAAAGATCCATAGACACAGAGACAGAGTCTTGTGGGCAAAAAATGCAGAGTGTTATTCAAGCTCATTCATAAATTTTCCTTTTCTGTTATCTGAATTTCTTCTGTGGGTTTCCCTGTAGGAAGAAGTGAGCAAATCCATTGTTTTCTGTGTACATCCTACTTAAATCTGTGCTTAAAGTACTGTACTCTTCAAGTATATGTCATTTTTTAGAACAAGCTTACATTAGAACTTCAAAATGTTGTTGAGTAGCAACATTTGGTGAAAAACAATTGGAATTACTTGATTACTTGATTACTTGATTTATGTCTGGAATCAAATATTTTAGGCTTTTTTAAAATACGGCATCTTGTACTTTTGAAAAGGAACTCTTCTTTGTTGGTATCTATATTTGGTGCTAGAAACTGGAAACTGGATTCCTAAGAAAAAAAATCCCACTTGAATTCTTGTAGCAGGTGCAGGTGCCCAAGTGTGCCTGGACAGACACAGCTTGTTCCAGCTGGCTCTAATGAACCTATCACAGGGTTCAGTTGTGCTTCTCAGCTAAGATGGTGATGCCTTAGGTAAAATGTATTTAAGAAAGGGCAAAATGCTGCATGGTAGTGAGGGGGAAAAAAGTGAGAGAAGTAGCCTTGTGAGGATGAGGTGAGAAAAGAAAGAGGGGGAGGATGTCCTTTAACTGCCGGAGCAGAGATTTTCCTGGAGCCTGTGAAAGACACCATCCCAAAGTGTGTCTGTCTTGACACACGAGCTTTCTCATCCTGTTTTATCTCACATCTGGCTGAGGAGGAAGACTGAGTGAGCAGCTGGGTGGGATTTGGCTGTTGACAAAGGCTAACCCACCACAAATCTTCATGTTTCTCTTTTGACACATCAGTATAAAAAAAAAATACCTGCCATGCCTGATTTTTCTTTTATGTTTTGCTATTAAGTTTCAATTAATATAGGCATATTTTGGTATTTCTTTTTATATTATTTACATTCATTTTTAAGTTATGATCCTTCTCCAAACTTAATTCTAATTGTATCTACATAAAAATCCTTACAGTATTAGATAAATGTAAATTGGAAACATTTGAACAGTTTTAGAACAGCTCTTGAAGGATCTGATATATAGAAAACTAACAGCATGACAGTAATTCTAAAACAAAACAGCTTTCCAAGCTTCTCTTTGTATAAATGTATAAAAAGATATATTAACCTGAACTTAACAGACTAGAATTACTTCATTGCTTTCAAGTTGGTAATAATTGCACAAACTATCCCTAAGCTGCAAGCTATACACTCACTATACAAACAACGAATTCAGACTTTACTGAACAACATCCTCAAAGTATGTTTATAACATCATAATACACTGAAAGATATATCTTATATCAAATTCCTACTCTAAAATTGTGGAAAAAAAAAATGTTTACCAGAAGGCAAAAAATAAGATTCCACTATATAGTCTGTTGAAACTTATAGAAGAAGTATGAAGAAAGGGCTACCAGATTGATTGGGGAATGAAAAACTTTTCATATAATAAAAAGAGGTTAAACAAGGCAGGCTGAAAGCTAATGTGAACTCTTCAATGGGACTGCTATATGCTATATAAACACTTCAAAGGAAGCGAATAGACACAGAGAAAAGCTGCTGCTTTTTTTTATTTTTTTTTTTTAACCACAGAAGACAATGTCACCATGAGATCAATCTGAGTATAGGAATCTGGAAAATCATAAAACTTTAACCATCAGAGTACTGAGGTTCTAGACTAGCTTTGCACTATAAATAAAATTTAAAATAATATATAAAAATACTAATTAGCGTGCTATTTGCATGGTATATGAAAAGATTGATATAAAAGAAGTTATCTGCCCAAAACAGCCAAGCTTGGACTTGACAGTTCAAAAGTTTCTTTCTTTTCAACTGCTTTTGGGTTTATAAATTTTTTTGTGAATCAGGGGTTCTTCATGTACACTGGCACATGTTCAGTCCTAATGAATATAACACTCAAAAGAAGTGGTTCAAAATCTGCCCTTAATTAATTTTTAAACCAGATTATTCCACCCTTAACAAAGGTTGCTCTGCATTCAATCTCAGATCAGTATGCAAATTGTATTACACTTTTTTTTTCTTTAAACCACAATGCCTTAATTTAGCTAAATGTCAAGAAAATAGATTTATTCTCCTGGAAGAAAGATGGATAATTAAATCTTCCATGAAAATGATTAAGTCTTATTGAAAAAAATCTAGTGAGAAACATTTAATTGTAATTGACTAAAAGAGTGCCGCATTAAGAGAATATAGATCAAAACATTTGACATGCACAGTAGAGATGGGCCAAAACAGAAAAATCTAGTACTTAGATAAGAGGTAGACACCCTCACAGAATGAGTCACCTCTACTCTGTTGCGTGTCCTCAAGTACGTGACAACAAATATCACAAGGAATGGCACTGCAAAATCATCATGTCCCTATAATTCCAGTTTCGCATGATATGTGGCTTCTATTGTGACTTCCTTTAAAATGGGTCTAAAAACAGGAGAAGAAAAAAGACATAATACTTATTATTGTCATGATTTCACTTATAAATTCTATTAAAATGTCTTTCTGTTTCTATAGCATAGAAATAATACAGTGAGTCTCCTACACTCATTTTTATCCCCTTCTTTGCCTTTGCTGTTGGGCAGTGTCAGGCCACTGCTGCTCTGGGAATTAGCTGCTTTATTGCTCTTCACTGAACACCTTCCCACAGAGACCTTTAGTGTCACCTCAGTAATGCAGCTAGCTGCCTCGAGTCCAGTGCCTAGAATCCAACATTTATTTTTACCTTTGACTGCATTTCATTTTCGCATGATGTCACAAAACATTTGCAAAAGCTTGGCTTGAATTCTCATTTTTGTAATGTTGCGTATTCTGACTGGCATCAATGAAAGTTTTGGTGATAGAGAAGCAGCAAAAAGAGGGAGTCTCTACAAAAAGAATATTTTTATTTTTTTTTAAAAAAGAAATACTAATGTGTTGTCAAAATCCCACTACGTTTACCCTTAAACTCTTAAATTCAACATGTATTTAGTAAAGTAATGGTGTGCAAAGTGGTTCTAAATAAAGCAACAAGTTATAACGCCTGAGGCAAAAAGTGTATCAGTTCCCTCATTATTATATATTATTGAGAGGAAAGCAGAGATAAGTAAGGGGAGCATAGAGGCATCCTTTTTAATTTAATTCTGAGTACAATCTGTATCAATTTTAAACCATTGAATTTAAACAGCAGACATGGGAACTCAGCATTGGATTGAAACTGTGTATTTATTCCACAATACAGATACTTATTACAGGTATTTATTCCATGATACAATGCATATTCTTAGACAAGTTTTTGGATCAGTTGCAATTAGTCCCTTGATCATGCCAGAAGGCAGATACTGGATTTGATTTTGGATTTAGATACTGATATTTACACAAATCTACATTTGAATTAAAGATGACAAAATATTTCTATTTATTACACAAACTATTAATTTGAGACTCACTAATGTAAGGTGCTTCACTCTAGAGAGAAGTGAGAACAATCTTGGCAAGGCTGAGTCAGGAGAAGTAAAGGCTTTGTTAGTTGTTGGTTTTGGCTTTTTTTTTCCCCTTTGGGTTGTTTGCTAGATTTGAAGTCATCTGATTTCAAATCATGTTTTTTTATGGAACTACATTTCATTGCATGGAATGACTGATGTCTATACACATATTATTCACTTTTCCAGTGGTCCAGAAAAGTTAGTGTCTATTAAAGAAATAAGTCTCTGCAACATTGACTTCATCCTGGCATTTCTGATATTCAGAATATGTGAGCCAGCTTTTGTGGCACTTTTGTGCCTGAATAGGGGTCAGATTTTTTTCTCCTTTCCTCAGGCCGAAGGCATCTTAATATGGTCATAACCAGTAAAACTGTGGCAGCTGCACAGTCACTGTCCCTATTCCAGTGCCTTTTGTTTCAGAGGGCAAATCAGCAGATGTTTTTGTAACTTTTTTTGGACCTGCTCCATTATACTCCAAACAGGGCTTCCCTTACCTTTTCCATAACCTTTACTCACTCTATTTCCAAGTATGCATTACAGATAATCATGCAGTGTCCTGTTTTTCTCTCTATTTGCTACATCTGAAATGAGAATTAAGGGGGCAGGGGAATGATATTCATTCTTCCACATGCCCAAGTCAAGGCAGAGACAAGTAAGCATCTCTTTATATTCAGAATATTATTCCCAGAGTAAGCTCTTACTTCTAGTATACCCGAGGGTAGAATTCATCTTACTTAAATTTAAACACCTACTGTATGGAGACTGTGTGTGATCTTGATATGTAGCCTCCTCTTACAGTTAATGAAGAGGAACAGGCACTTCTAGGGTACAGTTCATCTCATTCAAAAGTAGTTGACTAAACTAGGACAGATAAACCATGCCTTAGAGTAACCTATTTCTTTGTCTCTTTATTTTTTACTATAAAAAAGTTTAAATGACTATCTCATACGAGGAGTTCTACATCTAAATAATTCCACTGTTAGGGCAGATGAAACTCACCTTCATTCTTTTGATCATACTTTTCTTCACTGAAACCATAGGTAATTTGTCACAATTTGTCAAATGTATAAATAATGCATCCTTTTGCTTCAGAAAGACATAGTTCACATGCCTTTACATAATAAAATGGTACTTACATAGTAATGGGGTTTTGTTAATCACATAGTTTTTGATCATTTTGGTGTTTGACAGAAACAAACCCAATGTATTTACCCTTTTTTTTCTATTATCCTTAATGCAAACACTACAACAACATAGCTTCAGTCTATAAATCTGTTTTAGAATTTTTCATTCCATTTGTGGTAACAACAGGTGAACAATCTGCAGGAATGTCTATTACTGTNAAAAAAAAAAGAAAAAGGTCCTTTATATTTAGCCTGAAAAGCGTTGCTGTGGAGTTATAGCACAATATAAAAAAAAGAATAATTTACAGAGGTGTTTTGTTCCTATAAGGTAAAGAACACATCACTTCAGTCCCTGATATGTGCAGGTCTAAAAGGTCTCTTCTTTCCTTATACATGCAAGGTCCTCATAAAGCTAACATTTTTTTCTGAATTCCATTAGCTTTTTTATCAAAGGCCTGCAGGTGTTTTGATGTATTCAACAAAAGATCTATTTAGCAGGCAAAGTGGCTGCAAACATTAGGAGGGATTGAGAACAAAATTACTGAAGATCTGCTTCAATGCATCCCTTTGCTTCAATATATTCAATGCTTAACTGTGTATATGTTGTTTTTTCAATCCACAGAAGTCTTAATTAACACCTAATGGATCTTTCATGTTACATGGAAACCTCACATATGCTTGTTGTACAATTTTATTTGCATAATAATGCATGAATTCGTTTTACATTAACCTCAGCAATAACCAAAATGTGATTGCTCATTTCCATTAAGTCAAACCACCGTGTTACTAAAGAAGTCTAATGTTACCGACTTATTTTATGTGATTTATTAATGAGCTATTTATAGTACCAGGGTTGTTCTTAGGAGCAGTTTTTCCAGCCTATGAAGCTGGGTCAGCCTGACATTAATGTAATCTTTGTGATTTATTTGGCAAACCACCTAACTTTTCTGAGCAGCATTATCAAGTTACATATTTATGCAAAATTTCAACACATCTAAACTCATCATTTTTCCCCCTGACTGCTTTCCAGAACACAGCAAATAAATTTAGTATACATGATGAACACATATTATCTAAGTACTCCATAAAGATCAATACCTGAAACATGCCTATTTAGAGCCATCTCTTCCCCTTAGTCTCATATAAATCGGCTTATTACAGTGGAGTTTTTTCTAATTAACTCCTGAAAAGAATCAAAACCTTAATGTACGCATTAAAAAGGAATGCACTAGTGATGAATAATCCGCAATCTGCTTGAGATCTGGCTATTAACTTCATTGCAAAATCATGTGATATACTCAGTTATATGAAGTGTATAAAACGTGAAAAATAATAGCCAATACAGATTTGCAGTGAAAAAGAAGGATTCAGGGCTGTGAAGATAATGCAAAAACGACAATTTATGATTTATTTAAAATATAATTCATTTAAGTTTGAAGCGACTTTTATCAATGTGGGTAGCATGTATTAGGGCTCAGTTCTATGTTCTACCAAGTTTCTCTTTGACAATATTTTTGAACACTGAAGAGAAAGGATAGGATTTCATACATCTAATATCTAAAAGGACGGGATAATAAAAAAATAGTTTGATTTTTCTAATAACAGACAACATTCCTGCAACAAGTGGAACAGGGTTTTGTTTGAAATAGAGAATGCCTACTGGACATGGAGCTTATGCCATGTTTTCTCACAATCTTCTATAATAACTAATTATCCAGTTTAAAAATCTAAGACTCTTGTAGATCATTTTCTTTTATTTAATTTTCTTCTGCTTCAGCTGCCAGCTCTGGTTCTAGTCATGCTTTCTGTGCTATATTAAAAGCCTTCTTGTATCAGATATCATCTTCCTCAAATAATATGCTTAGGTCATATTTTCATATGCTTTAAAAATAACATATTTTTTTATATCACTGTTCTTTTCTCCAACACCAGCATTTAAAAAAAATGTCTAAATTACCTTAAAAGTTGAACAAGGAAGTTAGAGACCACTGTGGAAAGAATAGCAAAAAAAATATCATACAAGACAATAAGTGAAGTCATTTGGCTCTGAAGAACCTGAATTTGAGATTTTAAATTGTTCGTAGAATGGGTCAGACTTCTCCTCAAAAATGATTTTTAAAATAATTTTTTCTTTTATAATTTATAGTAAAAGAAATAACGGATTTGATTTTCAAATTATTTGGTTTGTAAATATTATCATGGCATTTATTAGGTAGCATGTTTCTCTCTGATTCTTGAGCCCTTTATTAGCTGCCTAATTGGATTATGCTTCCTAGAAGTACTACTAATCTTGAGAGAGTTTAAAAGTACATGATTCTAAATGCTTATGCAGCAAATGTGTGTAAACAAAAATCTGGAAGACAAAGGGGCTTGATTCATGTGGTCACATACAGATGATTGAAGGTATTTAAGATGATGACCTTCCCCTGCTGCTTCAGATGGATATTAGTATTCTGTTGGACTTGTGTGGAATCTTCTAATCCCACATGATATCTCAGATTCATCTAAAATGAATTAGCTACCTATGCGTTGGTAACCAAAAGGTTGAATTTATAGATGGTTATAGATTGATAAGAAGATTCCAAATACCTTTGATGCATATTGCAGTTTTTGGTATTTCATAGACTAGAAATCTTAGAGAGTAAGATGAGACTGTAAATGTGAATTTGACAGCATTGTATTATGAAGAAAAACATTATTTAGAGTAGTTATTAATACGTTACATCCTCTCAAATTTTGACATTAATCACTGGGAAAACTGCTGTGAATTACTGTGCTTTGAAAATGAGTCAACAGGCTCATAACAATAAAAAATACATCAGAAACTCACCTTTGTACATTGTCATTTGGTCTTTAGTGTTTATGATAATAGCTTTTAATTATGCTTCAAGATATTTCACATGAAGAGTCAAGCACTAGTAATATGAAGCCTTGCTTGCTGTGTTTGTTATTAATTATTTGTTGATTTGAAGAGTGACATTATGCAAGTTTGTCAGATTTTAAAAGATGTGGATTAATATTGTTTTCATGAACAAAATATGTTTGTTTTTTTTCAACGTGACAATGGAATGATCCATTATATAGAGAATTTCAGAAAACTAAACTCTTCTGTGGAGACGTAAGAATCCAATCTATAGATACAGGACAGTGGAAAAAACCCTCAGATTTTTCCATTCCTATTATGAACATGCATAAAGGGTGGAAAAGGGTAGGAATTAAGATCTGAATAATTTTGAGTGTTTTGGATAAAACACTCATTCTAATCCATCACTGTCTTCTGTCTTATCAAGCGTAGATCTTGACAGTGGTTTAATGCAAATGTTGGGAATGCTACTACTGTATATTCTAAGAATGAAGAAGCTACTGTAATTGGCTTATATGCACAACTATATTTGTATGTATGCATATATATACATGGGAGGGAAGAGGAAGTAAGGGGAAGCTTATGCTGTTTCCGATGCTCTCTGTTTGTGTAAAGTCAGAGTAAACATCCAGATCATTATTGCCATGAATGTTGGATCAGTGTTCTAGCTTATCTTCCATGACTATAGGCAAAACCTATATCCCAATAAGGAAATTCATGTTTTCTTAAACTAAGTATTGCTAATGTTGTTCAATGCTGCAATTTAGTAAAAGGATGACAGAATTCAAATTCAGGTTTGAATTTCATTGAGGCAAAAAGTGAATATAGGTTTAGAAATTAAAATAAAATCTTAAGATTCTGCTTTTTCAGGTTTCTGCAAAAATAAAAATGTAAAAAATATTTCCACTTAAAGTCATAGGGTAAAAAACTTGTGGTTTTTTTTTCCTTTGGTTTCTGCTATACAGAAAAGTTACCCGGTCATACTGAGAATTGCTATTAAAATACAAACATTGAACACGTTTGTATAATTTTTCTTGTGGCTACTACAAATTTTATTTTAAAAGAGATGTTTTAGTCTGAGAAATAAACCCCAAAAAACCACTATGAACCCAGGAAAACATATGAAGGTGTTAAAAACAAAAAGAAAAACATTGTTCAAAGGAGATGAGAAGTACCAGTTGTAGGTCATGCAAAACAACTGAGAGTTCATGAAATCTTATTAAGCAGAAAAGCTCATTAGAAACAAGGCATTTTGTAATCGACCTCCTAGCTTCCCAAGCAGTGAAAGGATTGACTTGGTGAAGCACAGTGTTTCAAAAGTTGGTGGTTTACTTTTTCTCAGGGCTAATTCATTTTTCCAAAACTAAGTTTATTCTGCTTTTCAGTTCAATTGTCTTGAAAGAGTATTGAACACAATATCCAAGAGCTCAACTGTCTCCTCAACAAAATGTGGTGTTTCTCACGTAGTGTAAGTCAAACATTCCCAAATTCAACAGTATAAAAGTACCTTGCCACACTGTATTGATCTTGTTCTCAATTACAATAATTAAAACTCAAAAATCACATCTAGACATCCTAAAGAAGCTTCAAACAGATATAGCAAAAAGGCTTTTCACAGTTTTCCAACAGTCTTGGACAAGGAATTTCTTACAGAACAGACACATGATTAAAAAAAAAAATACAGCATTTCAGCATGAATATGTATGTACTTTAGACTAAATTTTCTGCAATTTAATGGGAATAGGATTTCATGTAGACATAATTTTAAGTTCTATAGAGTCATGAGTCTATAACGGGAAAAAAGATTTGGGTTTGGTTGTTTGGTTGACCTTTTTCAAACATCTAATGTTTTCTACAATGGAAAGAAGACATAACGGAAGGCAAGAACTATGTTAAAAATATCTTATTTTAAAAAAAAAAAAAATCCAGGAAAAAACCCGAAGAACTGATATGCCCAATAGATGAAGTTCCAGAGATAAAAGGGTTATTTGCTACTCATCATAACAACTATATTGTTTGTTTCATAGTAGCACCACAGTTCATTTCAAAGTGCCTGCAGACATTGGACATTTATTTTCCAATGACCATTTTAGTTCCAAAAGAAACACTTTGAGAAAAGTCGGAAAGTACCATCACCAAGAGCACATTTTTCCTCACTGAGAAAAGTGATTTAAAATATGACTAATTAGAAGCATTTATCATCTTTCTGCTCTCTCCTTTTTTTCTGTCTTTAACTACAATGCAATCATTTTACTGATTGATGTCTTCAAATTCATGTGTTTAACTTAGTCATATGACTAAAAATGAGTTAACTACTTAGTGGATAAAAACACTTCACTGAATGTTAGAATATTATCATGTGACACATTGTGTGCATTGTTTTAACTCTTATAATGCTCGTTGAAAGATATATTAAATTTTCTGTTGAAATACATCTGTTAAATAAGTACAAATATACTAGCCTGTGCAGAATACCTACAAATAGTTTATGTAACATACTATTTCAGTACCATCATAAGTTAAGGTTTTAAGGATTTAAGGTTTTAAAATATCAGTGAAATGGTTAATGTCCAAATGACTCTCTCAGCTTCTATTAGAAATGAATAGTGTAGGCAATTTCCAGAGAACAGCTTTGTCTCCTGGATAGTTATTTCCATTTTTTTTTTTCTTAATATGAATCACTTCATAGTAAGCACATTTGGCATTCAGGAAAAAACTTAGCTTTCCCTTAGTTGGCCATGGTTGAAAAAAATAAGACTAAAAGCTCTCTTAGTGAATCAGAAATTCTAATCAAAAGTCATATCAACGTGTGAATATAACAGCATGTGGACAATGAAAGAATTATCTTGGTAAATGTTACAGACAAGAAGGTGAAATTTGCAATTTGGTCTAAAAACAAAACAAATGTTTGATCTTGACTGAATCTCTTTCTAGGGGCAACCTTCACTGAGGAGTGGAAGTTAGGTATGTATGTTAAGAGGATATATTTACAATGTAAAAAAAAATGAGACTGGATGCCAGATTTAATTAGTATTATTTTGCAGAAGACACGGGTATTCAAATTTGGTGCAACAGAAGACAGAATTTGATACACAGAAGAGGAAAAAAATATTTTAAACAACAGAATAAATAATACAATAATTTTCCCAAGGAAAGAGGTGACCAAAGGATGTGTGGTACAATTACAAACTCTCTTTACAAAAACTATGGTAATTCAAATAAACCCATCCAATTGCAGATTTAAAAAAGTTAAAGAGAATTAATCCCCTTTTAAAAGGTAGCTCTTACTGCTGAAAAGTTAAAATGAAAGAAGTTTATCTATTTTCAAAAAGAAACTGAAAAAGTTCGTAGAATAATAATTCAAGGAAGATTATTAATTACATAGAAACCATATTAAGAAGTCCTTGAGACAAAACCTATTTGACCTTTGAGAACATTCTGATTATTATGACTACATATTTGTCCCATTCTCACATGTGTGTAGATGCGGCCGTTAGGGATGTGTTTTAGTGGTGTAGTTGGCAGTGTTAGGTTTACAGTTGGACTTTATGATCTTAAGGGTCTTTTCCAACCTAAATGATTCTGATTCTTCCCCAAATATCCACTTTTCACCACTGTAAGAAACAGGATATAAACTTCCATGTACCTGGTGTTTAATGTGGAGCGGTAGTGGTAGCAGCAGTGTTAGCAATAGTGGCAAAGCAAAATCCATCTATGAGTCTATGAGTCTTCCCTCATACTAGATTAATCCAGTCAGTTAGTGCTGGGAAGATGCAATCAAGGTCTTTGTTCAGTGGAGTGTTCTACTGCAGGCTTCATGCATGACACTAATTCATTGAATCAGAATCATAGAATGGTTTATGATGGAAGGGTACTTAAAATCTAGCTCCAAGCCCCTTGTCGTGCACAAGGACACCTCCCAGTAGATCTGGTTGCTCAAAGCACCATCCAGCCTGGCCTTGAACACTTCCAGGGATGAAGCCTCCACAACTTCCCTGGACAACTTGTTCCAGTGCCTCACAACCCTCATGGTGAAAAAATTCATTCATACTTTGTGTTGGTGTCCTGGTTCCAGTGGGGATAGGGTTAATTCCTGGCATGGTACAGGTATTCCATACCATGCCCAGTCTACAGTGGGGAGCTGGCTGGGAGATGAGGCAGGAAGTTGAAGTCTAGGAGCAGGCTGGGGCTTCCCAGGTTGGGCTGGTGCGCGTCAGTATGGTAACCCTGTTTGTACATCCCTCCCTCAGTGTTATTGTTGTTCTCCTTTTTCCTTTGCTCTTCTCTTAAACTGCCTTTATCTCAACCCACGAGTTTTGCCTTTTTCTTCTGATTTTCCCTCACCACTGTGGGGGGCTGGGTGAGCTGCCACGTGATTCTTTGTTGCCAGATGGGGCTGAACCAGGACAGATGGCGTGCTACTCCCTAGGCATCAACTTGATCTTTACCTCCTGTAACCCTGCCCAAGCAATAGCCACCTGTAGTGGTCATAATGGGTGCATGTAGTTGTGATGGTGGCATCTAGGCTCAACATGGTTTCAGGAAGGCAGATAGCGCAATAGCCAAGGGCTAACTTGAGCTATGCTGATTCTGTGGTCAATCATCTTACCTCCACAAATAGTGAACAACCCAAGAGCCCTTTGAGCTCTCCTGCATGGCAGCTGGCTGCACACCAGGATCTCCCCTTGAGCAGGGACACCCTCAAGGTTACTCCTCCAGGTTCAGATTCCATGCCACAACAGATCCTCTGTAAGTGACTAATAGCATGATAAACTTTGAAATTCTTAGGTAAGTGATATAAAGGATTGATTGCACATACATAATCCTTTAGGTATAAACCATTGACCAAATCTGGGAGCGGAATTGGATCCAGCCACACCTAGACTCCTCTCTGAGATGGAGTTTAGAAAGCAAGGGTTTTTTCTCCGAACTTCATGACTCAACAGGAGGGTCTCCCTGACAGCTCTGTCTGACCCTGTCCTCTACGCAGTAAATAATCAAGTGTGCCTTGCCATCTCAAATCTTTTTAAAACACTGTTGCATTTACCATTAAACTTTGTTAAATCCCTGTTTTGTATCAATAAATGTACTGCTGCTTCTCTTTACGAGTGAAGTGCATCACTCCATCCACAACATACTTTCAAAATGATCATACAAGAAGTTAAACCAAAATAACTGGTGTGATTTTATGTCAGCTTAATCAAATTGATTCAGGGTGTTCTTTCTAACCACATGATCCTGACATGTTTGCATTCTTAAAAATAGAATTCTAAAATATATATTTATAATTATATTGCTTTTATTATGTTATAAGACAAATATATTGAGGAATGGATTAGTGGGAGATATGGAACTTGTACACCATAATGTGGTCAATCCTATACTCTCATAATTCATAGACATATATTAAAGACATCTCTATTACATAGAAATATTTATTTTAACATGCATGGATTTACTCCCAGGAACACTAAGAAGCTTTAGCCTTCAAAAAATACAGTGATGACACTGAATTCTATGACGCAGTCTACCTCCCAGAGTGCCCCCTTCTTGGCCTGCCTTTACTTCACAGCATCCCAGCATCAGGATTTCATCTTGTAACAACCATACCCAGTCAATCAGTTGAGATATCTTTTATCTTCTTAAGAAACAGAAGAAATTTACAGTGCAAAAGTCCCAGTAGAGGCATATAAAGTACATCCACATAGCACTGAGTGATCATAGTTCTGCCAAATTTAACATAATATATTTGTATATATTATACTAATTATCATTAACTCCTTAATTCCAAATGTCTAATTTTGATTGTTGAATAGACCAGAAAATTATTTAATCAAGTGATTAATGTCTCCTTAATCACATTTTATTATTAGGTTAAAGTCTTAATCTGATTTCAATTATTATCAGGGCCTCTGTCAGCTTATTTGTTTGTATAACGACAAGAATGCCTAAACCACCAAGCACTGAGTAATAACCGTAGCATGGCTGTACTGTGCATCTGAGTATCCCAATAAGCTTTTCAAGGTATTTCCCCAGGTTTGCTTTTGGAGTTGCCCGTTTGTTAGTTTTTTGATCGAGTACTCTGTACTTCAGAAATACATTCGCTCTAGTATTTTTGCCTGTTACCTCTGTTCTACTGTCACAGAGATGAACAGATTCCCACAACTTCTACTGTAAAATGCCCATTTCTAGTTGCTGCATGCTGAGAAGCTAGATATAACAACCACTTCTCATGCAGTTCAACTGTTACGCTCCACTGAGTTGCCCATGTCCATTTTGCCCATGACTGTGTTCAAGCAAGTTCTCAAGTAACCCTCTGTTAGTAAGTAGTAATAATATTGATGCTATCAAACCAGGAACTTTTCACCTGGCAATTTTTCATAATTGTAGGGAAGTAATTCTGGAAGGCTTATTAAGACTGAGAAAGAGTAATCTCTTATGAGAGACAAATGCATCTATATTAATTTTCTTCATAAAGTGGACTAGATTATGCTGTTTTATTCATGCCCAGATATTTATTAGGTTGAACTAAATGACAATGGAAGTATTCAAAGAGGTATAATGGTAAAAGGTATTTAAAAGCCCTAAGCAAACAAAGGTAGAGAGTTTTCATTTTTGCTTTGTAGTTGTTTGGGGTTTTTTTTTCCCCCAAAACAAACTAGATTCTTTCCAGTAAAAAGTGTAGCTTTTTACTCTGGAGATGAAAGCTGACAATACTAAGTCTGTCAGCAGCTCATTAAAAATATAAAAAATATATAATAAATATTCCAATTCGTATAATACATACTCCCATGCATCAAGCGTTTTTATTTTAAATATAAATAAAATACACCTTTTTTCCATTATTTTCTAGAAATCAATGAAAAATAGATGGATTCTACATACATGCAAAATGAAATACCTTCTGCTTACTATATAAATCAAGAAAGAGTCATTCTATATAGTGAAGATCTTCTAAAAGATAGAAAACTTAACTCCAGGGAAAAAGAACTACTAAGATTTTCTTTTTTTTGTTTGTATCGTATGTGTATATATACTTACTGCATTTCATTCAAAGGACTTTCTTATCATACACCATTTTAACGTTCTAGTCTCTAACTAGCTACTTTTTTTCTACTGACACTGCAATGAAAAATTTGCAGCCATTCTCTTGTCCAAGGTAGTCCATTTCAAGTTGAAACAACAGGGTAGCTGTAACATTATCTCATAATAATAAATGGTTAACAACTCTACTGCTTCCAAATGCTAAACACCAAACCTGAACTCTTCAATTTTACCACATTTCTTGGGGATCTATTATTTCACATTTTTGTGGGGATGGGTAGGGCTTTTTGTTGATTGGGTTTTTTTCCAAATGATATTTCCTGTGGAGTTTTGGAAATAACAGCTCAGGAATAAAAGTAATAATAAGTATGAAATTATTTTGTGAACTTTCTCAAATAGTTTTTGGTGTTTTATATGATTTAAAAGAAAATGGATCATTGCAGAATAAGTCCATATTTCACAGTTTAGTACTTTTGATTCAGTATATTCCTACAGAAAATTATTTTAAAGTGTTCCATCACAAAACTATAAGTCTGTGAGCTTTGCTTTCACTCTGGCATCTTTTCTAAAAAAATTTTTATTGAAGATGATAAATTCTTCTGGGATATGAAATAAATTCACTTAATTAGAAATCAAAGCAAACATTTAACAAACATGCAAACAAGTTATTGCATCATTCTCTCTGTTTAAAATGACACTATAAGACCTAATTTTTTTCCTATTTTATTCATGTTACAAACATATATCTAATATAACTATTTCTCTTACCCTACCTAATCACCCAATCACTAAATTTTGTTTCAAATAGAATTATAGAATTGTTTAGGTTGGAAGGAACCTTTAAGATTGTCAAGTTCAACCATAAACCTAACACTGTCAAAAACCACCACTAAACTATGTCCCTAAACACCACATCTACCAGTCTTTTAAATACCTCTAGGGATGGTGATTTAACCACTTCCCTGGGAAGCCTGTTCCAATATTCTATAACCCTCTTGGTAAAGATTTTTTTCCTAATATCTATTCTAAACCTCCCCTGGTACAACTTGAGGCCATTTCTTCTTGTCCTATTGCTTGTTACTTGGGAGAAGAGACCAACCCCCACCTTGCTACAACTTCCTTTCAGGTGGTTGTAGAGAGAGTGATAAGGTCTCCCCTCAACCTCGTCCTCTCCGAACAACCCTAGTTCCCTCATCCATTCTTCATAAGACTTGTTCTCTAGACCCTTCAGCAGCTTTGCTGCTCTTCTTTCAGCATGCTCCAGCACATCAATGTTTTCCTTGTAGTGAGGGGTCCAAAACTGAACATTGCATTCTAGATGTGGCGCCACCAGTGCCGAGTACAGCAGGACAATCACTTCCTTAGTCCTGTTGGCCACAGTATTCCTGATACAAGCCAGGATATTGTTGGCCTTCTTGGCCACCTGGGCACAGTGCTGGCTTATATTCAGCTGTCTATGAATACCCCAGGTGCTTTTCTGCCAGGTATATATACGTGCTGAGTTTTTACACAAATATGTTTATTTTTATAAATGACAAAATTTTATCAATTTATTGCACATAGATTTTATATAACATATAAGTATGCGAAATAAAAATATGTAGCATTTGATTTTAAATAAAATTTAATCTAACTCTTCTTCTAGATGTTTAAAATACCCATTATGCACAGAAGAGGAATGATTGCGTAAGCATCCATTATGCAGTCCTATTGGGCAAGTAATTTTGCAACACTGAGTGCTAACATTTAAAAACCTTCTCATGTTTTGCAAGGATCAACTCAATGAGAATTTTGTTATACACATGTATAAATCATAGAAAATAAGAATAGGCAATGAAAATATAGGAAGACCTTTAACACCAAACTGAAGTTTGAGTTTAGCTAACATTTACTTCCAAAAGAGAAAATAGCTTGACTCCATTGCAGAATAGGTGACATGTTTATCTTACCTTGTGCCCTCCTGTTCCCCAGTAGTCTTTGACTTACCATATTGTGACCTTTATAATAGCTTTATAGAGGATCAATCAGGCCAAGGCAGAACTGTAATACAAAGAAGTATTCATTATTTTATATTGGCTTAAACTAATAGGCAAGACAAGTAAAACATGGGTGATTGATTTCATGACCTTTAAAGTGTTTTATATGTAAAGTGCATAAGTTCCAAGATATTTAATGTTAAAAAGGAATTTTAACGTTTAACTGTATTTGTTATATGCTGACAGTGGAACTCATGTTTCGTGACAGCAAAAGCTACTATTTCATCTCTTGGCAATGACTCTTTTAATGAACTTCTGTGATACCTTTCCAGTTCTTTAAAATATAGTATGAATATCCAAAGAATAAGATCTCTTTTAATAGCTATTCATTTTATGTGACTATGTACTGAGCTGGAATCAAGCTAAAATCAAATTCTGGATTTTTTCAGAGACTAACTTTCCAAACAGCTACAAAAACACTAACATGTCTTCGGGTATAAATATAAAATGGCAGCCCTAGAAGTTGTATGGGAGTGGGAAAAATAGGTGGAAAATACATGTTTTCCCATTTTGACAAAAATCAGAACCTGTTTCAGAAAGAAATTCATGATCTAACATACAGAATTCCTTGAATCTTTATGCATTCACTACAGAAAGTAAGTTTTGAGCTCCCGCTCATAAACTCTTTATAGGAGACTTAGCTAAGATTTTCTAGAGCCCACTATGGCCTGAAGTATGTAAGATACTTGAGATCAGTTTTCAGATGTGAATCAAGGGATCTAATTTTCAATTACAATAGAAAGGTACTGACTTTCTTCAAATCAAATGTATTTATAAGGTCTTCTGTCAGATGCTCTCAAGTTCAGGTACTTATTCTGTAAGTATCTTCTGTTTGAAGATATTAGTACTAAGAATGGCATCAACCGAAAATCACAGTGAATGGAAGGAACCGTTAAACCATCTATTTCAAGTCTTTATTTCAATGTCCTTTGCATGTATTTCTTTTCGTCACTTCTGTATCCCATGAATATTGACTTTCATGATGCTTCGAAAAATTTGTAATTGGCCCAACATGTAGCTACCTTGATTCTGCCTGCAGACCAGAATACAGATATCATTATCAAGCAAATAGAAAATAGTTATCCTTACTTGCTCCCTAGGGTCTTCATAGTTGAAGAATTAATTTGTAATTTTTTTCTGCTACGTCTGCGAATCTGAATGCAATCACATTGATATATATATTACTTTTTTAATGCACGCATTTAGAAGATTGTCTTTTTCTTCTTTTTTTTTTCCCCCACTAGCTAGTGTCATCAACTATTTCTCTATTTGATGTTTTCATTAAACCAGAGGAGTCTTTCTTTTGCTGAAAATACAGCAGGTCTTGTACTTAACTTTGGCAGGTCATTTCAACACACATCATATCAAACACCACCAAAACAGGTTACATGGCCAGAGGTTAGAATGGGTTCTTCTAGTTATGGTTCACTCTTGCTCCTGAATTATAAGCTTCTTAGGCACCGAGGCAGGCTGTGGACATAGAATGAGATTGTATTTATCTTTAAAAATAAAAACATTTATGCAAAAAGAAAAAAAAATAATCACCATAAATATTTGGGATACTGGATTTAAGTGAATTTCATTAACTTTCTTATCATTACTTTGTGACAATGTGCTTATTTGTAATACAGTTATATTACAATGTCAAGCAACAAGGGCTAGCCATACTGCATAGTTATACAAAATAAACATACAGTTAGCAGTTCTTATGTTTAGTTGGTGACTAATTCTTAAATCATAAATGCTATAAATTATGTTAAATTTGTTGATTAAGTGCCTCTTCCGAGGAGTAATTGACACATCCCCCTCCTACACAGGGGCGAAAGAATATACACATAGCATTTGAAGCCTAAGAGTTCCTATGCATATCCTGCTGGATGACTAGATGCAGAAAAATAAAGCGCTGCATGAAATATGATGAAATTGGCATGATTTTCTTCTTTCTGCATCTCCTACAATTTTGTTCACCCTTTGCTTTCCCTGTTTTCCCCAGTTTTCCTTATTTGAAGCGTGTTCTAGTAAAAACAAACAAAAGCAATGATTCCTGTCTTGAAGTCTGACAGAATTTGATCAGAACAATATTATTTCAATTGTTATTCCTTTAGAAGTGGAGAAGACATGGGGATTTCTTACTTTGACATGCATTTTCCATTCCTTATTTAGAAAAAAGAGATCTTCTGTAATTCCCTCTTGCAACTGTTAAGTTGTCCTGTCCAAGCTATCTTGTCCTCTCTGAGATCCTAGTGTCTTTCACGATATCACCACTGCACATAGCAGCCAAACAGTACATTTTCAAAGAAGGATTTGTAGTTGACATACTTGTACGTTGACAGATCCTCTAACAGGTTGCTGAGTTAACCGAGTATTCGTGATCATTTTTAACTGAATATTATTGCTATCTATAACTTTCAAATTCTACAAATCAGAGTAATGACAGAGATTTTATTGCTAACAAAGTGAAGTTGAAAGATGGCACTTTCTGGAAATGATGTAGTTGGAGGTAGTTTTGATTCCAAATTAATACAAGATCAGAATACCCAACTGTAAACTTGCGCAAAATGCAAGTCTTACAGTTATCAACATTTTTCCTAACATCTCAGTCTCTGCTAAATTAATTTAGTCAATCTACACTTGACTATAAGCTACAGGATAAGATTCTTTGATTTTATCTTCTTTAAAGAAACATCATGAAAAGCACTTTAAAAATCACTATCATTAGATCACACAATTTGTGATTAGGCAGGGCATATCTTTAGTGCCCCTAACAGTAGGTGATAGTAAAAAATGCACAACAGTGCAGTCAAGACTGATACATGAGGAAAAGGTTTTTTTAAAAAAGGGATCATATTTGCTGTCAAAAGATCTAAGCCTTAGAAGGATATGAAATCTTGTTCACATTCAAATATTCAAGATTACTATCATGTAATTGATAGTTCATATATGATGCACTTTTATCAAAGAACAAAGAAAACAGTAATGGAAGAATGATTAAGACTTCCTGTGCTTCCTCCACTGCCACTGAGATTCAAAAACCAAGATCAGTCTGACACCAGAGATCATTATCAAATATGATTCAAATTATATTAATAATAAATCTTTAGTTTAACATTGATATGTATATATTTATAAAGATGTAACATGTACTTCTTTTTTGTCCATAATACAAGATTTTGGGCATAACAACTCCAAGGAATTATTTTTTATTGTACATTTCTTGGTTTTATCTGAAATACTTACAGAAGCCCAGTTTCAAGAAACTATATGGTAGTACTTATTCACTTTATTAGTCTTGTTCGACACAGTGTTTTCTGAAAAATAAAAACTGATTCAGACATTTGTTTTGCCACTTCATCAGTGAAACTGTAAATCATGCTGTCATGGGCTTTAAAAGAAAGGTTGAATATTTATGACATATGAACATATGTCGTGTAATACATGACACGGAGAATGTGGTGTATCTTAATCTTGTTTTCATCCATCTATACTTAAATATATACACATATATATACACATGTATATACATGGCCTTATATATGTGTGTGTATATGTATAAAAATATATAGGTATATATGCAGTTCTGTGTACGTGTGTGCATGCAAGCTGGTGTTGTATACACACACATAGTTATGCTTATTACGTGTACCTTTTTATGTTCTTTTACAATTCCTATTTTCATCTATTGTCAAATCCTAGGTGCCAAAAAAATCACGTAAGATATTTTCTCAAGATTTTTTGCAGCCTAGCTTCTTCAGACTCAGATGCCTTATTTAAGAGTCTCAGACTTCACATTTTTTGTAGCATTAGGTTTTTAGCTGTAATTCTAAAGATCCAACCATTGGATTTCTCTCTTTACCAGGTTTATTATTATCTTTACTTGAATACACTTTAAGTCACTCAAACTGAATTTTAGAAACCTGAAAAACTTCACTTATTATTGGTTACAAGTATTATTACAAAATACTTTCAGAGAATAATAATTTTGAGGAAAAGTTGGAGAATAACCTCGGCTAGTGAATTTTTAAAATAGTTTTCCTAAACATGTCATGTGAAAAATATTCACTATATCTGGAACATAACATAAGTTTTCTATAACAAGACTGAGAACACCTTCCTGAATTTCAAGGTGAAAGATTAATATAGAATTTTCAGAAAAAACTACTACTTATATTTGGAATACCGCTTATTTTATAACTTTAAAAGTCAGCATGTGCCAACTGTGTAGTTTATGGTTATCCAACCACTGGAAATAAATACTGAATTTATTGAAGGCCTTTTGTCACTCTTTCCCTAAAACATTAACTACTACAAATAATTACATAAACTAACTATATCTAACCAATCACAGATAAAACTAAAATCAAAGTTCCTCTTTGTGCTAACAGTATTTCAGTTGAGAAACACATTTAAGTAAGATGAATTAGTCATTCAAGAAAGAAAAAAGTAGAGAATAATGCAGTATAGGAACACAATGTTCCAATAATGTAAAACGGTGACACTGATCTGATTAAAAGGAAAAAAACAGAGTTTTAGTGGTTGGCTATGCCTGAGCTAATCATGATAGGCTCCATCCACATTCAATGGAGAGAAATAGACACTTCCAGGTATGATTCATTTCACCACAAATGAAATGTCTAAAATTGGTCAGATTAACAGTGCCCTAAAAGAGCCTTTTTCCTCCACTAATCAGAAAGGGCTCACAGAGAGACGGGCTTAGCTGTCAGTGTCTGCAATGCAGGTGGTCAAATATAACTAGAATGTAACTCATCAAATTTCTGTTATAATTTTTGCACCCTTTTCCAAATAACTAGTGAGATCCTATTTTCAAAAATGTTGTAGTAACAAGATGGAACGTTTTAAAGAGTTGAACAGACCTAGATGAACAAATCCTAGTGAAATTCACAAAGCTGTGAGCCTGCCTCCTTAGAAAATCTCAGCATAAAAAGTAAAAGAAATCACACAGACACAATAATTTTGAGTATTTGAATCTAATTCTCAGTGCTTGTAAAAGGGTAAACACAGCAGTAAGACATTTAAGCAACTGAATACTAGCTTAACACTGGTTAAGTCTCTCAGACTGAATAAAATGGCATTTTAAATTAACAAAGTTGTGCCCAAGACACTATCTTAAGAATATGCCATATGCTTAGTCACATAATATAGCTGACAGTTACAATAGGCAAAGTTATAGTGATTTCAGCAGATATTCTTGTAAACTACACCCTCAGTGTGCTGCAGTTTGGTAGGGAATTGAGTTCTTTCATTAACTGGTTTGGGGGGGGGGGTGTGTGTGGTTTTTCCTTTTTTTTCTGCTGTTAGCAACACTCTCTTTCTCAGTACCTGTGTCTACCTAGAAGTTATCACCAAGATATATGAGTGTACTAAAATAATAAGGAACCATTGATTTATAACACAGTGGGAATATGAAAAAACTTTAAAAATTCATTTTCAAAACTGAGTTTATTCTCATCGTACCTGAAACTTGCAGTCTCTGAACCTGGATGTATAAAGAAGTTGTCCTTCAAAAATTCAGAGCACAAAGGAAAATTAGACTAGCTGTAGAAATTGTTACATTAATTTAAAGTCTGGCTTAGCTCCAGGTATTTAAGAATTCTGTAATATTAGGAAATGCTTGGGCAGGAAAAAAGGCTTTTTTGGGTACTAACTAGGTGCTGCTTTGTTCATCTTTAAACTTGACCAATTTTTCTTTTTTTTAATCTGGTTATCATAGTGAATACCCGTGGGCTGGTTTCAGTCATGTAAACATAAGTTTATAGGGCCATTAATGACTGCTTAGAAGGTATTGTGGCTTCCAGCTGCTGCTGCTGAAGTCTGTGGGCTTGCTTAATTCACACTTGTCACATTTGTCGGCCCCATGCCTTAGACCACTGTAAATGTCTATGAATCAAACTACATAGGAAAAAATCTGTTTTACCTAAAGGTTACCATCTAAAGTCAGGCATCTAATCTCGATTTGTCAACATGAAGAGAAATTAACTGTGCAAACTGTTAACGATCAAAATCTTGTTCATGGGCAAGGAGGAATCACCTTCTATATACAATCAATAATTTATTGTTAGTGTAATTGAAATCTTCACAGTGTAATCCAAGAATCATTACTAGATTGCATCCAAATGTAACAGGGAAAGAAAGAATACTTCTATAGAGAAAAGCTTCAATAACTGCCCATGATTTAGAATTGTAGATAGTCCGGTGTTAGCCTGTACCCCACCCCTTATCATCCTATGTGACACATCCTGTGTCCTCACTTCTCAAGGCCTCTACTGTAGTACCAGGCCTCTATTTCTCTGTGCTATCATTAGGTTAGTGTCACAAAATGTCAGTGGCACAGTTTGTAGGATATGTGAAAGCAAACTAAAATGTTTGTTCAATTAGAAAAAAATTGCTGTCACAGATAAACCAAGTGAAACAAAGCTACAGGCAGGTCAAAAAAAAAGACGAGACAGAGCAGAGGTGAAACACCCGAGTCCAAAACTTTGTAAAAAGCACACGTCCTGTTAGCAGCACTGCCAATAACATATTTCAAGCTACAGGGTAACAAACCTTAGATTTCTAGTGCTATTTCAGATACGAAAGCATACCCTGCCTTGTAGAATCGTAGAGTCATAGAATGTGAGGGGTTGGAAGAGACCTCTGGAGATCATCTGATCCAAGCACCCTGCCAGAGCATGTTCTTCTGCAACAGCTTGCACAGGATGGCGTCCAGGTGGGTTGTAAATGGCTCCAGAGTCAGAGACTCCACCACCTCTCTGGGCAGCCTCTTCCAGTGCTCTGCCACCCTCAAAGGAAAGAAATTCCTCTTCATGTCGAGATGGAACTTCCTATATTCAAGTTTGTGCAAGTTACCTCTTGTCCTGTCACTGGGCACCACTGAAAAAAGACTGCCCCCCTCCTCCTGGCACCCTCCCTTTAAGTATTTGTAAGCATTGATGAGATACCCCCTCAGTCTTCTCTTCTCCAGACTGAAGAAGTCCAACTCCCTCAGCCTTTCTTCATAAGAAAGATGTTCCAGTCCCCTAATCATCTTTGTGGCCCTTTGCTGCACCCTCTCAAGCAGTTCCCTGTCCTTCTTAGACTGGGGAGCCCAGAACGGGACACAGTACTCCGGATGTGGCTTTACCAGGGCAGAGTAAAGGGTGAAGATGACCTCCCTTGACCCGCTTGCTACACTCTTCTTGATGCACCCCAGGATGCCATTGGCGTCCTTGGCCACAAGGGCACATTGCTGCCTCATGGTCATCCTGTTGTCCACCAGGACTCCCAGGTCCCTCTCTGCACAGCTGCTTTCCAGCAGGTCAGCCCTCAACCTGTACCAGTGCATGGGGTTATTCCTTCCCAGGTGCAGGACCCTACACTTGCCCTTGTAGAATTTCATTAGATTTCTCTCTGCCCAACTCTCCAGCCTGTCCAGATCATGTTGAATGGCAGCACAGCCCTCTGGTGTGTCAGCCACCCCTCCCAGTTTTGTGTCATCATCAAATTTGCTGACAGTACACTCTATGCCTTCATCCAGGTCATTGATGAATACATTGAACGGGACTGAACCCAGCACTGACCCCTGAGGAACACCACCAGTTACAGGCTTCCAACTAGACTCTGCCCCACTGATCACAACCCTCTGAGACCTACCTGCTAACCAGTTTTTGATCCACATCTAACCCACACATCCTAAACTTGCCTATGAGAATGCTGTGGGAGACAGTGTCAAAAGCCTTGCTGAAGTCAAGGTAGACAACATCCACTGCTCTCCCCTCATCTATCCATCCAGTCATGCCACCATAGAAGACTTTAATTCCAAGGAGGCCTTGGCTTTCCTCATTTCAACCCTGCATACTCTGATGGCATTCTTGTAATCTTCCCAAGTGGTCATTCCCTTCTTCCACATACTGTAAACTTCCTTCCTCCAGCTGTCTATTTTAGATGCCCTATGATGTCTGAAAATGGAGATTTGGAGGCCAGTTAGAATACTGGTGATGACAGATATGACACAATTTGCATAATATCCATGTTCTAGAGAGCCAGCTGGAGGCCAGGGAGAGTTCCCTAAGGCAGATAGGATAGCATGAAGTGCCCATGTTGAACCTGTTGTATACAATCAATGAAGAGAGGAAGCTCTTCTGAGATGGCAATTCATCTCAACCAGAGATAAATTTAGTGCGAGGAAGTGACTTATGACAGTCTGCTCTCTTCCTGATTACAATGGGAAAGTACAGAGCTAACTTAGACTTGAAAACCTACATTTAAGACAGCAAAATGAAATGAGAAGAAAAAATCATTCATGCTGTAATAGCAGCAAACATTTCTGAGTTGTCCTTGATTATGTGTTAATTCCACCACTATTCCAAGGCTTCAGGGTAAGACACTTCTCTGTTTCTGAAGTCACATACTCATGCTACACTGGCAAGACTTGCCAACACAGCACAAGTAATAAGCACAACTAATAAGTCTACTCGTCATCAATCTGTTCCAGAAATAGCCTTTATACTGTGTTGACTATTGTCTATATAAGCATACCCTCTCTTTTTAAATCTAAAAAAACCTTCACTTAATTACATTTTTCTTTTAAACATAAACCAAAAGTGTGAAATGCAGACTTTAAGTGTCACACCTCTTAATTAATTTTCCTTTTTCATGCTTTGTAAAACAACTGTTTCAGTCCTAACGCCCTCCTGTTACTCACTTCAAAGAGCTTCCCTCCTTAGAAAATAAAACAAGTTCTTAGATAGCTGGGGTAGTTAAACTAAAGCATATGGGTTGCAGATAATGACATTCAAAGAATTTCCTCTATAATCATGCCTAAATGGCTGATCAGGGAGTATATATGGAGGGGAACTGATTAAATAATGAAAGCTATCCTTCAGTTAGTATAGTTAACTGAACTGAATTAATCATAAGTATTCTTTTTGAGTTCAGCAAAAATACTGATCTAGAGAGCTTGCATCAAAAATCAGCATGCTTTTTGGGCTCTCTGAAATCCATTTATTGTGTTATGGTTCTGGATTGCTTGCTAACTCTCTTTTAACTATAATGAGGATGAATTCCTGTTGCTCTAAAGTAGATTTTGGGTAGGTTTTTAAATTGTTGTTATGGGATTGTGAATTCCCGTCATCAAGGACACATACAAGCTGAAAAAAAAAAAGACATCTGGTGACTGCAAGACATATTTTGAGTGCATTGAAGATACTCTCTGAAATAATTAGTTATATTTGATACAATGAGCCAACTCACTAGTTGCTGTCCTGCACTACTTTTTAATAGCTTTATAACCTGGAGGGAGCCTGAGAGACTTAACTTGTGGAAATTTTATCTTAAAGTGTTTTTCTTCTCTGAGAAACCAGTATTATATCCTGACCTTGGTAGTACCTCCAGGAAATGGATTAATACTCCCTGCTTTATTAAACAACTCATGCTTACCCTTTGTTTTATTCATCTGATACCTAAAAGAATCACTGCTAGATATGCTGACTCATTCTTTCCCATCTAGCATTGGAGCCGGTACAGCTAAATCTTGTCTAATTGAGGATTTACGTATGAAAACTCATTTATGCCCCTAGTGAAAATCTAAACTAGTAGTAGGTAGGTCTATTCTAGGATTTATTGACACTAGTACTTAACTAGAAAAGGTATCTTCCAGGTTGTCTTGGAATTTTCCTGCGAACATAACCTCAGATACTCATATGCCATATTATGTGGAGAAAGGCACACAAATAATAATTTGCATACTAAACTAGCAGTAGGTATTGCCCAGGAAGTCAGAGAAAACGGTTGTATGTCTGCTTTAGTCTAAAGCCTTCTAATCTCAGCCTTTAATCTGATAGCCCCCTATGATGGCATGGCTGGCTGGGTGGATGAGGGGGAGCAATGAGTGTTGTCTACCTTGACTTCATCAAGGCTTTTGACACTGTCACCCATAACATCTTCATATGTAAGCTTAGGAATTGTGGGTTAGATGAGTGGACAGTGAGGTGTATTGAGACTGGCTGAATGACAGAGCTCAGAGAGCTGTGATCAGCAGTGCAGAACCCAGTTGGAGGCATGTAACTAGCAGTCTTCCCCTGGGGTAAATACTGGGTACAGTCTTGTTCAACATATTCATCAACGACCTGGATGAGGGGACAGAATGTACCCTCAGCAAGTCTGCTGATGACACAGAACTGGGAGGGGTGGCTAACACACCAGAAGGCTGTGCTGCCATTCAGCAAGATCTGGACAGACTAGAGAGCTGGGCAGAACCTAATGAAATGCGACAAGGGCAAGTGTAGGGTCCTCCATCTAGGGAGGAATAACCCCATGCACTGGTGCAGGTTGGGGGCTGACCTGCTGGAAAGCAGAGAGGGACCTGAAAGTCCTGGTGGACAACAAGTTGACCGTGGGCCAGCAATGTGCCCTTATGGTGAAGAAGGCCAATGGCATCCTGGGGTGCATTAAGAGGAGTGTAGCAGGCAGGTCAAGGGAGGTCATCCTCCCCCTCTACTCTGCCTTGGTGAGGCCACATCTGGAGCATTGTGTCCAGTTCTGGGCTCCACAGTTCAAGAAAGACAGGTAACTACTGGACAGAGTCCAGCAGATGGCTACAAAGATGAACAAGGGAATGGAGCACCTCTTTTATGAGGAAAGGCTGAGATCTCTGTCTCTATTTAACCTGGAAAGGAGAAAACTGACAGGGGATCACATCAATGCTTATAAATATCTAAAGGGTGGGTATCAAGAGGATGGAGCCAGACTCCTTACAGTGGTGCCCAGCAACAGGACAAGGGGTAAAGAGCACAAACTGAAACACAGGAAATTCTGTCTCAACATGAGGAAAAACTTCTTTACTTTGAGGGTGGCAGAGTACTGGAACAGGCTGCCCAGAGAGGTGGAGCAGTGTCTAACACTGGAGACATTGAAAATCTGCCTGGATGCCATCCTGTGCAACCTGTTGTAGGTGAATCTGCTTTGGCATTAGGATCGGACCAGAGGATCTCCAAAGGTCCCTTCCAACCCCCAACATTCGGTGATTCTATGATTCTGTAATTATGTGAAGAAGCTTGAAAAACTTTTTATGCCGTAAGAAAGTGTGACAATCATTTTACCATAAGATATCCTTGGTGGCAACATTCTCTATTCCTTCTGAAAGCAAACCATTGTGAATGCGCACCATTTGTGCATTGTGCAGTGAAAAGAGATGGTTAAAAGAGAAAGGAAACTGAGCGAAAGTCTTAACATTCAGCACGATGCAACTGGGTGATCTTTCCAAGGCTGATAACAGAATTCTGAAGACTTTGTATTTATTTACAAAGATTTGCCTTAAAGAAAGAAGCAATCAGCAATGCCTGGCATATATGCCAACTAACTCTATCAGGTATTGAGTAAGGCAATGTCTACAGCAGCAAATGAGAACTAGTCTATCTTAACACGTTACTCAGTCACTGGAAGACAATATTAATGGGGCATGTAACTTTTTTTTTTAAATATGCTTTGACATTTCTCCTTTTTTTTGAAAGCTGTTCCATAACAGCTTTCAAAAAAGAAGAATTGACAACACAAGTATTGGAGAACATAGTCTATTAATGAGATTAATGAAAGCCAACTTTATTTCCTTTTTGAAATTTCTTTTCCTTCATTTCCTTTCCTTTCATCTTCCACATCTTCTTTCACTGTGAATTTACATTCCATATAATACAACACTACTTCCTGTCATTTTTCAGAATAGGATAAAGATATTCCAAATTGTAAAAGTCACGAAATCATACATAAAATTTTCTTGTGAAAGAAATATATTGTACTTTGGAATTCATTTATTTAAATTATGCAGCTTTCTGAAGTGTCTCCTTTTTATGATCTATTTTTTGTCTAAATTGTCTGCAGTAAAAGAGGACACCAGGTTCCCTGGAAAATAAAAAATATTGAGACTGTTGTAAATTATTTTCTTAAATATCACAAAACAGTGAGGTGAGCCTGATTCTGATAAGAATCAACTTCCTGAAGCAAATCTTCTAGAGTAATTTTTTTTTTCATGTTTTCCAGCTGGTAGGAAAGACCATGTTCCATGGTTACCAGAATATCTAATAGGGGAAAAAAAAAAAAAAAAAAAATTACAGCTTACAGTTTTTTTACAAAACTGTGTTTTGTTGAAAGAATGGACTTTCAGAGATTTTTATCAGTTCAGACAGGGACATGACTCAAATACTTTACTAACAAAAAATCTTTTTTTAACATGAAAAACTATTCTCAAAAATAATATATATCCTATTTCATAAGCAAAGGTTAAACTTGCAAAGAAAATCAAACATGAGGAGGTGAAAATTTTAGAGACATGTGCACATGTCTTGTGGTGATCTCTGTGGGAAGTAGGGAGAAAGAAATGCTCCTGCAGGAGTTCAACAGCTCTTCAGTTTCTTTCTGACCATTAATTCAGCTTTGAGAGTGAATTTTTGCTCTTCCCTTCAAGTTTCTGGCTTTATTGTATGTGGAACATTTCTTCTGCTTACCATTAGATTTTGGCAAATTGCTCTGTGCGTTCTGGTGTGCCTAAGGAACTGTTGACCTCTAAATTTTCCTCCTTTATTGTGGTGATTTAAAGTGCTTAAAGGTACGTTATGACCTCTCTAAGCTGGTGGGAAGGCAAGACTTTGTCCCGTAACAGAAGAACTAAATAGTTTTGAATGTGAAACTATGGGCTGAATTTTTGGATACATAAAGATATTGCTAAGACGTGGCTTTTATTAGGAAAATGTCACTTTAGAATACAAGCACAGTATGTAAGAGGAAGGAAAAGAAAACAGAAGACATGCAATAAAGATAAAAGAAAGGTAATAGGCATCAAAACAATGTTTTTAAACATGTCATGGACTGACTCTTTCACTAGTGTGTCCTCATATAAATTTTACTAGAGATCAAACCTAGAAGATAACATACGGTGTAGCAATAGTGATGTGTGAGTAACACCTGGATGCTTCCACTACCGGGCAAAAAAAAAAATGTGGCTGTATTTCATGCATTTTACAGATGTAGTGATGTAATCTTTAATGAAGTGAATATTAACTTTTACATCAAGGCTGTAAATATTCCTGAAAATGCAGCATAATTAGTGGAGAATGACTTAAATTGTATAAACCAAGTTTGTGTTTCTTAATGAAATGAAGAGCTTTCCTTTCGGTATGAGAGCACATATATATCACCAAAACTGATCTTCAGCTTAATGGTGTCCCACTGAATGGTAGTGGCATGAGCTCAGACTCTGTTACAGTTTGGAACACAAGAAAGAAATAAGAATTCCCTTTCTTGTATTTTGTCTTTAGATGTTACTCCAGGAGCAAAAAAGAAAATATGAGGTTTGAGACATACCTAAATGACCAGAAAATACTGTCTGTCATAGACATGAATTTTTTCTTTTAAACTCGAGGCTAATGAAGAAAAGGAAGCATTGTTGCAAAATACTGTATTGCACTTGGTGAATTAACAGCTTTCTTAATTTTTCTGTTTCCACTTTTTTCTCTTTATATAACAGAGACATAGTTTGGAATGATCCCACAGAACTCATTATGTCTCCATAAATATACATAGGAGTACTATGAGAGCAAAAATAAATTCATTTAATCTAGTAATATGGTTTAAAAAATCCCACTGTCTGGGTCTGATTTAAATTAAATAGATTTTTTTGTCAATTTTGATTTTGAGATATGGTACACACAATGCTACAAAGATTTGATTCTCTCTTAATAATCACAGGTTTTAGCACCCGATGACTTCAGCTTGACTTTCATCCTACATTTGAACTAGATGCATAGCTCTCTTTTTAAGATCATCAGCTAAGACCATTATATAAACAAGTGTATATCACCATCTACTAGCAGGATATATAATTTCAGTGAGTTTAAGAGTCTTCTCCTGAAATAGCTTTGAAAATTTATATCATATAGCTGAGTCAACATTTTCTACATCCAAATAGTATAAAAAGTGCAAAAACATTTTTTAGAAAATAGGAAATGAATTCTGGGCTTAAAATGATAAAATATTTACATTTTAGCCACTATGATCTACTCCCTCAAATGCAAATGCTGATAGTACTATAAGCAAGAGGGCTGAAGGATGTGAGACAAGGTTTGTACAGAAAGAAAATATCCTTTATTAGACAAAATGTTAGGAGTGGAAAACACAGGCTTTTTCATATACTATTTCTTATTCATGCTTGGTGCTTACCTTTCCAACATGTAGTTCTTGGCTCAGTCCAGAGAAAGCTTGGTTGCTCTTTTTTTTCCTAAAGGTGCTATCTCTTCTCACAAGCCATGTCTCATGAAACACGTGAGTGGAGCCGTCTTTGTCACGGCATGAAAACTTATAACATGTTGATGGTATAATATACAGTAATGTTGCAAGACGAAGGATTCAACATACTTCTTTCAGGTTGCAGAAATCAGTCAGGCTTCATGTCTAGGGACTTAACTGTATTATACAATATGCCTGTGCAGGGTTACCCCTCTCCCTTCTTTGAAGTAGAGAGTTATTGACAAAGTCCTAGAAGCGTCAACCACACTATATACTTTCATATACTTCCTGACCATTAAGGAGAGATTGAAAATAAGCACATTGTCTAGCTACTACCTTCATTGTGTAACCGCATGAATTGTGAATCATTACCAGTGAAACAGACAGCAGGTTTGACAAGCTGTCCATCTCAAGGTCCATCTTTTCATTCTGGGTTTAGTTGTACCACTTGTGTCTTTATCATAAACTCAGGTATACAGCTTTTAATATTCTACTTGCTCTGTTGTAAGGTGCCTTTGGAAAGTAAAAATAACCAAGAGGCAACCACCTAAGAAATCATAGACTTCAATACTATGAAATTTAACTGTCCCCAGAGATAACCTTAATCTCTCATGTGTCTGAAGGTCTACTTTCCCTGATATTGCTTCCTATCCAGTTACCACACATGCACAATCTTATTTTATGCACAATTTTCCCTTGATGATTTAGTCTTATTCTTATTAACTTTTTAAAGTTAATGGGAGCCTTTTTATTCACTTCAGTGGACCATCTGCAGATTAGATTGAACACAGGCATATAAAGGACAAGAAAGTCATCAGGAATAGTCATCGTGGATTCACTAAGGGGAAGTCATGCTTGACCAACTTGATAAACTTCTATGATGAAATGACTGGCCTGGTAGATGCGGGGAGGGCAGTGTTTATTGTCTACGTGGACTTCAGGAAGACATTTAACACTGTTTCTTGTAAGAGTCTCATAGATAAGTATGTCGATGTATGATCAGTGACATGAAGTCTGGTTGGAGTCTGATATTTAGAAGTGTACCTCATGGGCCAGTACTGGGTCCAGTCCTGTTTAATATCTTCATTAACAATCTGGATGATAGGGCAGAGTGTACCCCTCAACAAGTTTACTGTCAACACAAAACTGTGAGTGGATGATAAGCCATGGTCGTGGTGCTGTCCACAGGGACCTCAACACTGAAGGAATTAGTCAACAGGAAGCTCATGGAGTTCAAAAAGTGGAATTGCAAACTTCTGCACTTGGAAAGGAACAACCCCATACAATAATTTATGCTGGGGGCTGCACAGCTGGAAAGTAGTTTGGCAGAAAAGGTCCCAGAGGTCCTGATGGACACCTACTTGAACAGGAACCAGCAGTGTGCCCTTGCTGTAAAGAAGGCTAATGGCTTCCTGGGCTGGATTAGGCAAAGTATTGCCAGCAGGTCAAGGGAAGTGATCCTTTTCTTTTATTCAGCACTAGTGAGGCCACACCTTGGAGTCCTGTGTGTAGTCCTGGGATCCTTAGTACAAGAGAGCCATGGATGTACTGGAGAGAGTCCAACAAAGGGCACATGGATGATGAGTACACAAGAGCAGCTCACATATGAGGAAAGGATAATAAGGCTGGCAGTTCAGTGTGAAGAACGGAAGGCTCAGGGGAGTTCTCATCAGTGTTTATGAATACCTGAAGAGAGATTATAAAGAAGATGGAGACAGGCTCTTTCCAGTGGTGCCCAGTGACAGGACCAGAGGCAACGGGCACAAAGCGTGGTAGCAGCAGGTTTCATCTGAACATCAGAGAACATCTTTTTCCTGTGAAGGTGACTGATAACTGGCATGGGCTGCCCAGAGAGGTTGTGGTTTCTCCCACCTTGGAGATATTCAGAAGCTGTTTAGACATGTTCCTGGGCACCCAGCTCTAGGTGGCCCTGCTTGAGCAGGGGGCTTGCACAAGATGACCTCCAGAGGGCCCTTTCAACCTCAACCATTCTGTAATTCTGTGATACTGTGGTCTAAAATCAGAACTAATTCAGGATATTGCCATTCTCTTTTTGTTAGCATGAAAGAGATTATGTAAATTTACTGTAAAATATTGTTATGAGTAGCACAAAATGGATTTAAGGTTTGAATGTAGACATAAAGAAATACAAGTGTCATTTTATTATTAAAATTTCACCTTCGAAGTATATCTGTTTATCACCTCTTCTCAAAATTCTGTCATCTGTGTTCATTGAAATGGACAGTAATTAAATTTACAGTATTGTCTGTCTTTTCTTTATGTGTGGAATATTTTTTCTCATGTAAAGTTCAGAAAAACAAAATACTAATATTGCTCATACAGTTCCAGAATAAGACCATAATGATATTGCTAGATTTTAATTAATCCTTGTTATTTCAGAGTTTTTCATAAGAAGAAAATAACTGTGTACTGCTATCTATTCTCATTAGAAGCCTTTCATATGAAATAGATATTATGATTTCCACTTTTATATGATATGTAAATTAAATTAATGTGACCCACAACTATAGACTCTCTCTGGTAGCTGTCTGTGTTTTGATCAGCTGAACATTTCTTGTTTATACCTTGGTAACCTGTTGGGAAAAAAACCAGAATTGGCTAAGCAATTAATTTTCAAAATAGGTCATAGTAGTACAATACGTGAATATAGAATCTGATCTCACATAATGGACTAAGCATTGAAAAATTCCAATACCTCGTTTTCGGACACAGATTTTAATGAGAACAGAAACTGGCACAATATAAATCAGTATGACATGATTTCTTGAACTTAAGGGGGATAGAAGAGGTGAAACATTAAAATCTCAAGAAGTTCTCATTAATCTGAAGACTGAAAAAATGTGATTATATTGGGTCACTATAATCCAATCCAAGAGGAAAGAACCCTCTCAATTTCTGAAGCACTTTGAATAATAAAGTAAAATACTCATTTGCAGAGAAATGCAGAGAGATTTTTTTACATTACTTGAGAGACACAAACATTCCATCCTACCAGTTTTCATTTACAGTGGCCTGACCTGGAATAGTATCTGTGTCTTTGAGCAACGCATCTGGATCCTCTGAGCCATATATAGGGTAAGGTACCTTTTTAGCGTTCCTATGTTAGTATTAAATACTTTGTTTAATTGAATCTTTTCTACCAAGTAGAACAAAAAGATGAGGAAATTGTTAATGAATCATTATCACCAATGAAGAATAAGAGACATTTAACTGACTTGGGATTTTACAAAACAATTTATTCTAAAGTGTTTTACTAGAACACATTAAAATTCTCTAACTAACATTACATTGTGCCTATAAAAACCTTATATCTAGTTTGGTTATTTATAGAAATATTCATTAATTGGCACAAACTGCTCTATCAGTATTGTTTTGCCAGTGATCTTGCTTTCTTTAATACCTTAATGGAGTAAAATGTAATGGAAGTGAATATAATTTTGAGATGCATATAATTTCTTATGAGCAGTAATTGATGATTTTCAGGCAGAGATTATGTAATGATATCTGAAATTTGTATTAACGTTGATATTCATGTTGTACTGCTAAAGTGGCAACAGACTCTCATTAACATTACCCAGTGTTTCTGGGTATTATTATTTATCATTTTCAGCTATTTATTCTTTCAGTTATTTATCCTTTTCATCTCTTCTTAAGATCTTTCCATTCTGTTCAGTAAGAGATTATAATGAATCTTTTTTTCAGTAGCTTGAAATTGTTTGGCATTTCCTAACCCAGGTAACTTTATTTTCAGTTTGTTTGTCTGTTTTATGCAAATTTAAAGTCAAGCAAACTGTTGTGTTGTTTGTAGGAAATATATTTTGTCTTGTCCAAATCATCTATTAAAGACATGTATCTCCATTGACAATAGGAAAAGCCTAACATCATAACACTGCTCGATTTAGGAGCAACATTTAAATTTTTAAAGTTGGAGGGGATGAAGCCCAAGCCAAATGGCTCAGAGAGACAGTAAAGTTATTGTTTTAACTAGTTGTTGTGTATTATCTGAACAATCGAGTTAATTTTATTTCTCTGGCACTGCAACCAAATAGTGTTAAACTGAATCCTGCCAGTTAGAATTGTATTGACTAAGAGCAGAAAAATAATTATTATAATTCAGTCCTTTTTTGAGACAGACTGTTAAACTATTTAAAGACACAATGTGTATTGTCTCTGCACTATTTGAGAGGGTAAAGGACCTTTTCTTTAAAGTGTGGTTTCCAAATTTATAGGGTGGATACACACCACCAGTCACAGATGGAAGCTGAAATCATCTGTGCTCTCAATAATGCTTTCCAACTGGTACTTAGGAGAACCAAGAAGAAAAAAGGGAAAGGTGAGAAATGAAATACTTGAGGACAGCCCTTAATATACCATTTATATAATCTTTAAGCATAACATAAAGTAACGACAAAATAAATGTGTGCCAGAATATGCTGTTGTTTCATTTAGTATTTTAAAACCTCTAAATTACTAGATTAGCCACAAGAGATTGCCATATTTTCTTAATTTAAAATGTAATTTATTTTCAAGAGTAATTCTATAACCCACTATATTCTAATTATTAATTATTCTAATTAACTGTTTGAAGAGTTTGAAACAAATTCAAACCAGCCACTAACAATGCAAATGAAAATTTAATAGTAACTTTAACATTTGACTAAATATCATCTTAAAAATTTGTAGTTGTGCAAGTAATCCAACTGACATGAGCAAAGTTGTAGTAAGTGTTTACCAATATAGTCCCTAGGAACTTTTTTAGAATTCTGCATTTTGAACAAGAAAGTCTGCCTTGAAGAAAAAGGACCCTCAAGTGTCACTATAATCCATTTAATTTATCCTTTCAGCTCTTCTTAATATGTTTCACTTCTGTGTAATAATTTTTTCAATATCAACTTTCTGACTTTTTTTTTCAGTTTTCAGACATAGGTAAGGTTTAAACATCTATAAACAAGCACTGATATTTTTATACTGCCAAAAGAGAGGTTGTGACAGTTGGTCATCTTTAGGGTCATGAAGAGAAAAAATGTGATAACATCTTACAGTGACATGAAAAAAAGTTTAAAAGATGAGTAAGCCCCTTATTTTTCCTTTGTGGCAGTCAACTATGGCCACTGATTGTGGCTTGGGAGTTTCAGACTGGATGTTTTAAAAAAAAGTATTAGCAAACCAGTGCAGAACTGGAGGAGCTTGCCTGGAGGTTTATAGCATTTGCACCCCTGGAGGTTTTCAAGGCTTAGTAGCCAACGCCATGGCTTCATGTAGAGGCAGTGGGGAGTGGGATGTAGTTGAGACCCAAGTCCCTTCTATGATTTTAAACATATCCTGTTATCTAGACTAAGCTGCATACTGTCGGGAGACCAGGAAGAACCTTGTTTATTATTTGCTTATTTCTCCCTGATAACCATAAAGGGAACTTGGGATGTTTACCCTAGATGAGTACGTAGAGGTAACCATTAAAGTTTTAGTTGTTCAGTTGTTGGCATCTAGTGCTGAGATACTCCAGAGAACTGTAAAAGACTGGCTGATGCAAAACAGATCCTTTGGGAGAAATAGATCATTCCTTGCTTAGGATTAGCTGAATGTTAGGTGTGATACTCAGGGTATGTCAAATATCACTAGGCACTGGCCATCACTAGATGCTGGCCAGCTGAGCTGAATCCCTAGGAGAGGAAATAATCTCACTTATTGTAGGTCGCTACAATAAGATGTTTAAATTCTCATTATAATAAATGAAAATCCAGTCAATATAGTCAATGGAATCTGGAAAGCAATTGATCTCATCCTGAAGTAGACAATCACATTTGGTCAGATGAATCAGTTGCCTTAGGTGAGATAGGAATCGCTCTCTAGACTTCATTGAGTCCATTGACTAGTTTTCCATTACCTATAAAGAAAGTCTAGACACGTTTCTCGGGCGTCTATACCTAAAGTTGCATATGATGAATCCCACCCTAAATTTGGGTGAGATAAATCCATTATCAAGAACTGAAAGTAGAATTCCTCTTGATAAATATTTGAAACTTAGATATTTCTGATTTAGAATATGACTAACAAAAAACCGCAACCATTGTTTCAGATGACACACCTTTTTATACTGTTGCTACTGACTACACCAAGTTTCATGAGAGTATTTCAGAATTGTCATAGACATCTCCTGAAAAATCCAGAAATGAAAATATAAGCTGTTATCAGTCCTTGCGTATAATAGTTTAGAATATGAACTGTCATATTCTGGAATATGAACTAACCTGTAAAGAGATATTTTCACGGAGAGAAAAGAATAGAAATATATGAAGTACAAGTAAATGTCCTATTCTGCCAACTGTTTTAAAAGGACAGTAATGCCTGACAGGTCAATAGATGTGATGGGTAAAAGCAATAATGTCTTTAAATACTATAGTTAGATTTATCAGATGATATCTGTGAAAGCTCTGAGGCTATAACGCTTGCACTCTTTTCACATAACAGAAGTTGTCATAACTAACTGAAAGATTTGTAGTCTTCTGCCTATGCCTACTGTCATGGTTTAACCCCAGCTAGCAACTAAACACCATACAGCTGCTCACTCACTCCCCCCAGCTTCTTCTATACTCCCAGCCTACTCACTGGTGAGGCGGTGTGAGAGGCAGAAAAGTCCTTGACTCTGTATAAGTACTGCTCAGCAATAACTAAAACATCCCTTTATTAACACTGTTTTCAACAAAAATTTGAAACATAGCCCCATACTAGCTATTATGAAGAAAATTAACTCTATCCCATCCAAAACCAGCATGTTCTCCATCCCTTTATCCATACCATATACATTATGTTCATGTCCAACACTATCCAATACATCCTCATTAACCACCCCCCCTTTCCCATCCTTTGATATAATACACAGATATCATTCCCTTAGTCTATGGCCAAGCCCTGTAAAATGCCTGTAAAATGTCCACATAGGTCTGCAAAATGTCCGTGAAAATCTTTTAGTCCTGGACTTTGAGCTCCATCTGTTATGGTGGTCACTCGGGACAGGCGAGGTGGCGTGTTGCATAGAGTTATTGGGCACCAAATCCAGCTCAAGTCAGGTTCAGGTGGTTTCTGCTATAGTAATTCCTGTAACATACAACGCAAATCACGGGTTACAACAAGTTAAAGGTATTTCCATTACAATCTCTACCCTTGGACCCTTTGGGCCGGTGTACAGGCTTTAAAATTAAAATTAACTCCTCCCCTTGCTCCTGCTCCAGCTTGGACTTATGCGCAGACTGCAGTCCCTTAGGGGTGTACCTGCTCCAAGTGGAACCTTATCTATGATCCACAGTCTCTTCAGGGGTACGCCTACTGTAGCATAGACTAACCCACAGCCACAGTCACTTTGAGGTGCACCTGTTCCAGCATGGTCTTATCCATGGGCCACAATGCTTTCAGAGATATATCTGCTCCAGCGTGGCCTTACCCACATCCTTTAGGAGTGAACCTGCTCCAACAAGGCCTTACCTATGGCTGCAGTCCTTCCAGGGGAGTACCTGGACTGTTGCAGGCTTATCCATGGCCACAAGTTTTAAGATGCTCCAGTATGACCTCAAGCACAGCTGCTAATTCTTCAAGGTGTACCGGCTGCAGTATGGACCTATCCACAGCCACAGATACTTCGAGGCTGGGTTGTTGTGATTTAACCCCAGCCAGAAACTAAGACCATGCAGCCATTTGCTCACTCCCTGCCCTAGTAGAGTAAGGAGAAGAGGGAGAAAAGGAGGGGGAAAAAAACCCTTGTGAGTTGAGATAAAGACAGTTTAATAGAGCAATGATGAAAGATAAATTATTACTACTGTTATTATTACTATATTACTACTACTACTACTAATGGTAAACAAATATACAAAATTGTGATGCAACAGAAATGGCTCTCACCACCTGATGATCGGTTGCCCGGCTTGTCCCGAGCAGTGATCGTGGATTCATGTGCCCTGGCCAACCCCCATTTATGTAGTGAGCATGGCATCTATGATATGGAATATTCTTTTAGCAAGCTTGTCCTGTCTATGTTACCTACTACTAATGTAGAGATTATTTTGTAACAACTAAACCAATATGTGTTATTAAAGTTATTCTCAATCTAAAACACAGTAGCTACTAGAAAGAAAATCAAGTCTATCGTAGCTGAAATCAGGACAGATGCATACTTTCTCCAGCATGGGCACAAGGAAAGAAGGAAAGAAGGAAAGAAGGAAGGAAGAGAGGAAGGTCACTCGCTTGTATTATATAGAACATTTTTTTAAATGGTTATCAAAATCAAAAGTAAGACTAAGCCAGACATTATTCCATGCTTAGTAGCCTATGTTCCTGTTTAGTTTCACGGTATTTAATAAAAATATACATACATATATGTGTAGATATTCATCGACATAACGTATATACAGTAAAGAAACATTTGCAGTTTAGATAGTAGTTTGAATTCTGAAACTTACCTGTGCCTAGTACAATTGGCCTGTTCCAAAAGCCAGAAAAATCTGTGGGCATCTTCCAAAGCTCTTGAAAAGCTATTTAATAAGTTTTTTTAGTGCTGAAAATACAAAATACTTTTTCTGTGGTCTGCCTGGGAGAAGTCTGTTGTACCAGCATTACTTGAAACTAGGTCTATTTGTACCTGAAATTAATCTGAAAAGCAGAATTGCTTTTCCATTTATCTCAAATTGGTTTTCTTCTGTCATGAAAAAAACAGGGTTTTATCAAAAGCCAAAACAATAGCAGTAACTACATTAAGTTCTAACAGTAAAATATAACTTCAAAAAAAAGGTTGATAGCACGATATGAGAAGGCCTACATAAATTAAAAAATGTATGTTAAGAGGGTCTTGAAAAATTTGTAAAACAAAGCAACTGGAGGCCAGGCTTGATAGCCGAGGCCTTATCAAGTAGCATTATGAGTTCATGCGTCCATATGCGAATGAAAGAGAAAAAGTTCCTCAGGTCTATTAAAACAGTGTCTCTGAGTTAATAGGCCCAAAATATAATCTCAGCATGAGTATTCAATGCTTATATCTTGCAATACTGGCTAATATTTTTCCCTTATAAGAAAAAATATACCTTTTTCCTTTATAAGTTTGAGAAGTCTTATTCACTTGAATTTATGAACTCTTATGTCTTATGAACTTACAGAAAAATAAAGCTCAAAGTATTGTTTATGAAGACATTTTTAGGACATCGAGGAATTAACTTAGTCAAGATAGAGTTTATTAGTGTTGGTTTGCTTCTTTGTTTTCTAATATTAAATTTAAATGCTGCATTGCAAATTAAGCTGGATGCTTCTTGTCACCTCAGAACATGTCGATCAACCTCCTGGTTATCTGTTTGCTCTTAAATGGGTTAATATTACTATCCTGTCTTCCAATTGCTAGACTTCAAAAATCCAGTTCTTTCGTCCTCACTCAGCCTGTTCTCTGAACCTAATAATTCTCATTACAGTCTCACGGAATTTCAACAGTATTTCCACACCTTATTTAAATAAGGCTTTGTGTGAAGGCCTCCCAACTGTTGAGGAGTGTGAAAAAGATACATTCAAAATATTTTAGAATTAGCTGTAATAAAAATAACTTTGCAACAAAACATCTAAGACAGCAGACTTAATAGTCTGGGACATTGGGAATGGCCTAGCATTCCCAAGATGATTGCTGATATATATGACACCAGATGTTCTACCACAGTAACAGCTGAAGGTAAGAAGAGAATCCCACATGTATATCTTGCAACTAAATCCTGTCTTTGCTTCAGAAGGACTAATTCATTGAGCAACAAAAGTGTAGGTGCCTTATAGAGTTAAACTGAACTCCATCTAAACACTTCAATGTTTGGATGTGTAAGTGCATGTCCAAAACAAAGGAAGATAACAGACGAAAAGACAGTGAAAGTGTCAGTGAAGGAGAACTATTCTTCTCTGCTGGGTAGAGACATGCAGACAGGCATGATCCCCATCGCTCCACGTAAATCCAGTATTCATAAAACAAAAAAGGAGCTATGCAGTCCCTGAACCAAGAGAGTAAATCAGATCTCAATATCTGTGGAGGAATATCACAAAGATTTAGATGCCCACAGTTAGAATAGCCAGAAGAAACAGATGGACAGTGGCTGAATGGTCAAAGACTTTATTTGAAAGGAAACACAAGCATACAGATGGCAGTTTGACTAGACTGATTTTGATTCACATAAACAGTGACTTAAGACTTTGCATACAGAAAGCAAATTAGAGCGAATCACTTACAAACTAGTAAAATAAATTACCTAAAAGAAAGAAGAAAAGAAATCTACAGACTAGTAAGAATGGCACTAAAACGTAAATTTCAAACAACTCGATGGATTGCCAAGTAAAGTTTATTGGGAATTATTTCTAAATGGACAGAGACCTAGCAACTCCTAAAAGAGACCATACCGAAGGCACAGATATTGTTGTCCTGGAATTTTATAAAGGCAGAAGGAGGTAAAGATAAACGAAACAAATATGGCAAACATTTGGAGAATTTTAGTAAGTCAGAACTTGAAAAAGAATAGTTCAAAAGTGTAATCTAGGCACACTGGTAGAAAGGACAGAAACCTTAGATGTAAAATTACTAAGGTAAAGGCATGAAATGAGATGCAACTATCAAACAGCATAATTGACAATATAATGGTTCTATAAATACATTGAGGAAGAGATGGTTAAAATTATAAACTCATGGACATGTTTACACGGACACGTTACATCTTCTTAACACTCTACATTTTCTTAGCCTAAAAGTAGTAGTTGTGACAGGTAGTGAAATAATTACATTTGCAGGCAGTTACAAGGAACGAACAGTATAGAGTGTGTGCGTAAGTAAACAGACACACAAGGAAAGAATTTCCTGGGAGGCAAACCATTAGATATTTACTGTATAAGTTGAGAGAAATTTTCCTAGAAGTATTTAAGGAACAAGTACAAGCAATATCTAGTGATAAGTTGTTGAGGATGGAAGATATCCCAGAAGAATAAAGAGCAAACATAGTACGTTTCTGTGAAAAGAATAAAAGAAAGGACTCAAAAAGCTGTAAAACAATGAGCCTAACTCTGATTTCTAGAAAGATAGTACAAGAAATTATTAAACAAGTAATTGTTACAGGCATCTATACCGTGATAAAGTGATACAAGACCATCTGGTATGGATTTGTAAGAATAGATTGTGCCAGCAGGGTAACTGGTATAATGGATAAGGGGAAGAAGTAGATGTGACACGTATGAAGTTTATTAAGGATTTTTAATAGATATTCTCAAATGACATTTTTTTAATAAAACTAGAAAATATGTACCAGATAAAATTACAGAAATATTATTAAAAAACTAGTTAGAAAACAAACTCGGAATAACACTTATTCAAACTGATATATTTCCCTTCCTTCGTTTCCAAAGTTATTTAGTAGGCATACAAAAGAATTCTCCACTACATACTCACTTTATTGATACTCATTGTGCCTTAGTTGACTCAGCACAGGTCTGAGCACATGTTGTAAAATACAAAATAGACACCTTTACTGAAACCTCGGCCACTGTGTCATTGTTTATATTTCCTCTTCCTCTTCCTCTTCCTCTTGCTCTTCCTCTTCCTCTTCCTTCTTCTTTTCCTAACTTGCAATGCCAAAAATCATCTTTTCCTTGAGGTAAAAACCTGAAAACTCCTACTCGTACTTAAAGAGTTAAATTCACCTTTTTGGACCTTCAATTCTTTATTATTAACTTTAAATAAAATATCTGTATTTTTTAAAGCAAAATAAATTAGTGTCAATACATAAAGCATTGTTTTATTGGTTTTTTTTGTCTTTTCCATTTAAAGAGTAATCCATTTTTATCAGTGGTATATTGGTGTTTTCCCTATATTATGCTAACTGACTTTTCATGGGTGTAGAATTCATGTTCATTCATTTTGTGACCTCTTCTGTTATTTTCCACAATTATATGTATTGTGACAGGAATACCTGTCAGAAATGTTTTGTTCTTTTATTTATCTTGGATCTAAGTCCTCTCCCTTGGTGTTATTTAGTTTTTTGCTGTTTTGCTTTTTTTCTTATTCTTGACAGTCATCAAGGCACTCAGCTTTCCAGTTCCAGCAAGTTCCAGGTGTCTTTAAAAATTCTGATAGGGTCATAACAGATAGCTGATCTGACTCTAGCCTTGGCCCATCACATGTTTTGCCTCTCTTGGCGCCTAGAAACTTCTCACTGAGTTGTTTTGTTTTAGAAAAGAATTGGGGCAGGAGGAGTGTTGAGATTTTTTTCCCCTCTGAATTTCCTTCATAACAGTAAATTCAGCTGCCATAAGAAAATAAAGGGCAGTGTATGAATTGGAGCACATAGCTGACGAGGTTGGGTCAAATTCTAACAGAAGCATATTTCTTATTTTTTAATATTTAAAAAAAGACAGATAAGACACAGAAAAAGGAAAAGCACCATATAAATGATGAGCCAAAAATCCAGAGCTTGGTTTATTTGATTACTAATAAGCAGCTGGCACCATCTGAGGTGTCTTTGTCACCTAAGACATCCCTAAATTAGCTGATATGACAGAGTACCTACAAGAGAAAGCCAAGGCACTGTAGAGATCATTAAACATATTCAGATGCTCAGAGTGAGGTGGTCAGACTGAGGCCATAGCTCCCACAGAAAGAAAACCTAGAACCCAAACTGCTGAGTATTTTGCAGATGTCACAGACCATCGCTGCACTGTCTCTGATACCTACATCTTCACCCTGAACTTCAGAATATCAGTTGCTTGAGCCAGTTCAACTTGCAATACATATAGGGGGAAAGATCACCATTTTATCTCCTTTCTTCCTCCCTCTTCTTTCCTCTCCTCTGTAAATAAGGAAGAAAACAAAATATACAATGACTTAAAGCAAGGTGGTTTGAGGCTGAGTGTGAGCTTGGTTTACCATGAAGATAAGTGCAAAAGAGATATTTGAGGGGAAAAATATTCTTTCTTGTTCTGTTTTGTTTTGTTTTTTCTTTAATCTTCACATTGGAAAATGAATAAAGGAAAGCTACCCATCTGATTACCCATTTGGACTGGATAAGTAAAACTAGGAACAGTTCAGAGCACCAACTCTAATCTTTACCCAAACTTCAAAAACTGTTAACAGAAAACCTACTTTATTGTTACTGTATCTGTTTTTGAGGGAACAGGAATAAAAATAAATTCTTTTTCAGCTCTGCTGTCTCCTGGTTGCAGTAAGTGATTTAAATTGGCTTCCTGCTATGGGAAACCTAAGCAGAAGCTAATGTGGCTTAAACATTCATGCTGCTTTAACTTTAACCTGAATGGGTGTGTATAACACTCAGCAGGAGTATGTCTTGTTTTTACCAGCAGGCAAAGTCTGTTTATAAAATGACATTTTCAAGTCTGATTAGAAATTAAGAAATAAGAAAAAGCAGTTAAGAGTAACTGCAGGTAATATTAATGTGGTCATTTAAGAAGCACATTTCTTGACAGAATATTAATGTTCCCGCTCACAGCAGACAGACAGACCAGATGTAGAGAGAATAATAAAGTTTTTTGCCTGTTTATGTCCGGTATATAAGACAGCTAGACTGAATAGAAAGAGAAAATGATGTGCTACTAATCCTCAAGAGAAATGCCAGTACAGTTATAAGCTGTCAGGAGATTGTTGCCTTTACAATAGAGAACATAGGCTTAGTCTTCTAATAATCTTACTTGTAGTCTATGTATTACTTGTCCAAGAATCATGGCTATTCTATCATTTACTGCATTTCATAACTCCTAAAGCAGTGGACTCCTCTCCCTTGTTCTCCCTCTTGCCATATATATTCACACTTTAATTTCTATTTCTTCTACAAAGCCAGAAGTCTCCTATTTTTTAAGGTTACAGTTTCTGAGCACGATAAATAACATGCTGAGTAATGAGAGATTCAAAAAGGAGTAACATGGCAACCATAACCTCTAGGCATCGCTTCTTCTCTGTTTACAATGATGCACACTGGAAGCAACCAAGCCTTTGTTTCAAGTCCTGAGCATTGTTAAAATTCATGTCTTTGGATCTCTAGTTGAGAATCTATCAATTACTGAGCCGTATACCTGTAAATATCTCTATCTCTTTCTGTTTATCTGTCTGTCTGTCCATCTGTCTATCTATCTGTTATATGTATAGATACAGAAGCATATGTAATTTGTTTTTCTATATATTATATGTACATATGCATATATACACACAGACATTAAAACATTTGACTTACAAATAATGGTATATGATATATTGTGCCTCTGTTTCCTGGAATGCATCCATTTCCACATTGGTGCTTTTTAGCTAAGCAGGAAAATAGGTGTGATTTTCTAGGACACTCATTGGAAATATTTGTTTTCTTACATACATTTACTTTGAGCTTGTTCAAAGCTGAGATGTGTACAAATGTATGTCTTGTCCTAAGAAGGCATAATATCAGTGTTGGTCTTCATTGCAGTTTCATCTAATAATGAACTATAACTCTTTCCTGTTTGCCATGCTACTAAATGGAGCTGTGTAACAAAGTAATTATTTATTATTAGCTCAAATTAACATGTATTTATGATATGCATATATTTTATTACAGCTGGTCTTTTGTCTTATTTAACTGCAGTGCAGATACATAGCTAGTAGACTGGTATTCATTTTTCCCAATATCATGATACATTGGTTTGGGTTCTGGGATCTTCTCTTGGGGAATTTATCTGAATTTACTTTTATAATCTAATACCGCATTACAATATGTGAATGAAATATTTACACCCCCTCCATGAACTTAGCTCATATTTATGAAATAAATCATTTCCCTGTTGTCGACAAAATTTCCCAGTGCTGGAAGTCCTGTAATAGAAAACCATAGTGTTTATTTTCCATAATGGCAATATAGGAGGCAATAGAATTAAAAGTGCTAAGGTCTAAGTTTAGCTTAATGAGTTTAGATCTTTCATAATGAAGCCAGATATTAAATTAAATTAAAAAGAGTTCAGTAAAGTACTGAACCAATGACTGTACAAGTAAGAGCTGGACAGACATCTGAAGACACCATATTAACCAGATGTAAATCCCACTGTTGAGCTAGCCTCTGCCTCAGAGAAGTTGAGCATACTGGTGTGCTGTTAAATGCTCGATTTTGCGTGAGTTACTGCAATTGTATGTAGAACTGAATGCCATTTTATAAACCTCTTGAGCACCTTTTAAAATATGTGGAGGGTGTAGCCAGAATTAGCTTGTTGTGTTCACCCAGAAGAGGTAGTCTATAATTTTAACTGGTTTATCTTCTGGCAGGACTGGGGTGTGTGTAATCTTCTTACAGCCTACTTTTCCCTGCAGATTTCTGGTAACATTGCACTAGCATCTTTGACTACATTTTAGTGATACAGCGCTGTGTTAAATGTTACATTGCATTATGTCACAGTGGTTTACTTTATCCTACCAAAGGCTGGTACAATGAGAAACCAGAAGGACTACTTTTACACATTTTCTTCAAATTAAAATTTTTCAGTAGAGGAACTTGGTAAAACATGCAATAATAAGAAATATAACATAATGATACGTTTCTAGTGTAAAAATATTTTTGAAAAATAGTTTTTTCCTAAATGTATTTGACACGGTATAATTACAAATTTAATCTCACAGATCTTACACTGCTGCTATAATAAAGTTACTCATTTTCAGAGCCATTAAGTTAACCACCTTCCTGCTATAATGAGAAAGTCAAAGTGACCTTATATCAGGCAATAGGTGAAGTACATTGATTTATCATTTTCTACTTTAAGACATATCCTATTGCATTTCCTCAGGTTGTATAAATCAACTAAATTTTTAGTGATGGAAGCAGCATCCAACTGCTGATCTGGACAATGGGATATATGTCGTCACGTAATATTTGTGACAAAATATCTCAGAAATACAGATATGCTTGATAGTATTGGATTTTTTTTTTTTTTTTTTTTTTTTTTTTTAATGTTTAGGGATACATTTCTCGTGCCTAGAACAAAATACCTAATTCATACTGTAAGGGTATGTGGAATGTGTGACCATCGGCTTCATTCAGGTTATCTGACAAAGGACATTCGAAAGGCATTAACAAGTAAATGGGGAAGTGATAAACAACACACAGAGACAGAAAAACAGTAGACAAGGGTTAACAGAGGCAAAAACTCCAGGAGTTTTCCCTCACTGAGTGATGACCCGTTTAGAAACTGCAGGCATATCTTTGCAGAGCGCCAGCCTGGCCTTGGTAATTGATACAAAGCTGGGAAGTGGGATATCCCAGGCAGGGGCTGTGGAACTATACAAAATTTATTAAGGATGGTTTAGGGGAAGGAGATTGAGGAGGAACAAATGGGACAAATAGACAGAAAGAGGTATAAAAGAGGCAGGTGAGGTGTAAAACAGGGCTGGCCACCATGCTTCTCTGGCAGAGCCATGCACCTGATCACCCCAGTCTGTCCTGTCTTCTTACTAAATCTTCTCTTAATGACCTCTCTGAGTAATATCACTCCCTACCCTGTGTGTGCCAGTGCTGCAAGGGCTCAGTGCCAGCTACTGGGGGGACTGGTGTGAGGGGACTGGGTGCCAGCTCCTGGTATCAGACCCTGTGGTCTGACAGTGGGTGCCCCTGGTCTATGGTGTCAGCTACTGGAGCTGGTGGGGTCTTTAACCACTGGGGTGGGAATGGTGTGCATCCCAAAAAACACCTACTGAGAGGCCATGCGTGAGTGAGGTGAGTGAGGGGCTCAGTGTTGGCGGCTGGATCAGGACCAAGGGCCACAGCCTGTGTGCTGGGTGCTGAGTGCTGGCTGCTAGGGGCAAGTGCTTGTAGGGGCCCCAAACCAGGTGTGCATGGGCTGTGTGTGTGGATTTGCTGGCAAACTCCAAGATGGACCAGCCAGGGATTAGGAGGTCCCAGGTCTGGGCAGGGCTATGAGGCAGGTGGAGGGTCCATGCTGGTATTTAGGGAGACCTGCAAGTGTGGGATGCCTGTGGGATGAGTGTGTGAGTGCTGTGTGTGTGCATCCAGCACCCAGCTGGACCAGCCAGCTGGTTGGGGACCCGTGGAGCAGGTGATGGAGTTAGGGATCCAGGCAGGAGTGCTGGGTGAACAGAGTGGCCATGCAGTTGCTTGGGGGACTCATGAATGTGCTTGTGAACCTGGGGAGTGTGGTGTATGTTCTGCTCTAGTGACCTCCTGCCTCTGCCGGCCCCAGAAGAGGAGGGAATGTGCCCGTGTCTGGTGTGAGTCCTGAATGCGGCCACTGTTGGAGGCAGCACCTTGTTTATGGCCATCTGCATGACTGGCCATGTCTGTGTCCTTTGTGTGCATGTGGGATACATGTTCATCCTCACTGTTGGTTGAACCTGCGAACAGGAATTAACAGCCGCATCTGTTGTCGTTCGACAGAGACCCCAAGATCTTGGGACTGGGCACAGTGGCTGCACAGAAGGAATCCCCAAGCCTGGAGCTGCTGGAGGCAGCAGATGCTTCTAACATCCATTAACACGTGCAAGTTGAAAAGACAACATTTACATCTATTATTATCTTAGACTACATTGCTACGTACTGTGTTTCAATGCCATTTTTTGTTGCATTTTTTATGTATTTGCTGATTGCACTCAGAAGTCACGGGATAGGAAAGTCATGTTAGATATTGAAAAGTTCAGAAAACATTCTACATATGCAAAACTAGATTATAAATTTCATAAAAATCACATGCAATCGTAGGTTACAAATCAGAAGATTTTTAAATCATCTTGTACTTAATGGAGAATTCCATTTGAACTGATGAGGGGATTTTCATTACACAATAATTTGATATGGAAAGGCAGCTTTATCTGCCTTTTAGAGAGATATAAGCCAGATCATGACTTTCACCTCCTTTCTAAGCTAATGTTAACATTTTCAGTGTTAATATTCCTTTTCTGTTATTTTATGCTCATCTGAAATATACTTTTAACATTCCACAGCCTGAAACAGATACAGAGTTTTTTGGTCCGGTAAACTGGAATCAATTAATTTTTCATAGAGCAAATCTGTACTAATGGGATTCATCTCCACAACTCTTTTTAAGTCTCTGTGAGGCTTTACTAAGTACCAATCACCTTCTCTACTGGTCTGGTTTTCAGCTATTTATTGCTACAAGGGTAAAAAATTTGCAAATAAATTTGGCTACATTTCTACAGTAGGCTAATCAATTTATATGAGGTTCAGTCTAAGTAGGCTAAAATAATTTTGTTCTTTCTTTCTGATCCATGTGAACAATTGATACAAACACTTTCATATTGATAAAAAATTGCCCTTTCAAAAATCAAATTATTTCACATATGATAAACAAAGTTCTTACCTGAATATGTTACTTCATAGAATCATAGAATATTTTAGGTTGGAAGGGACCTTAAAGATCATATAGTTCCAACCCCCCTGCCATGGGCAGGAACATCTCTCACTAGATCTGGTTGCTCAAAGCCCTATCCAGCCTGGTCTTGAACACTTCCAGGGATGGGGCCTCCACAACTTCCCCGGGCAACCTGTTCCAGTGCCTCACTATCCTCATAGTGATAAATTTCTTCCTGAGATCTAATAAAAATCTGCCCTCTTCCAGTTTGAAGCCATTACCCCTGGTACTTCTAAATAAACAGTGACATTGTGTGTATATAAACTTGAAAATTAAATTGTAATAATATCCCCACCCTGAAATTACCTTAGTCTTACATATGTTGTTTGTGATGAAAAGAGCATTTCATCTTCTGAGGTGACAAACATTCATCAGACATCGGTGTTGAATAGTCATTCACATCACCATGGAAAGCAGAACCAAGGACTAGCCCTGGTTTGTATATGAAGACCAGCATCCTGATGAACCTGCACTCGTTATCATGAATCGCACTCTTCCCAAGAGGAACCCTCTTGATACATACTCATGCTGTTAAAATGCTGTTTTCAAGGTGCATATATTTCTCTGCCAACACAGCACTTTAACCTTCATTTTCTTAACTTCCTACCCAGCTCTTTAAATGTCTAGATAAACTTAATCTAATGTCATTGATTTTATGTTACTAGCACATGCAGAAATGGACTTAGACAAATAATTTTAAAATTAATATCATAACTAGTGAATTAATTTTTCAGTTTTGATTTGTTACTTGAAAAGCTGTCTATACTTACTGTGGAAGATGTAGAGTTCTATTTTGTGGTGCCTATATGTTTGATTTTACCTGAATATAAAATAATCTTTTTTTCTTCTGTTTGGTGGAATTTGTTTCTCCTTTTAGGGAAAAATTAAACAAGGAATTTAACTGAAGCGTTGTAATTCCCTTTATCCTCAGTGGAGGAAGACAGGAACCCAGAAAGGGAAATTAATCCCACCCAGGTGTATATTCTTCTTTGAGAAGTAATCCACTTGGAATTACATCGTGTATGTTATGTTGCAGTCACTATTACACAGGTTTTGCCCGTGGCACAGGTGTTTACCTCATTGCAAATGAGGCATGTCAAAAAGTGTAGGGTGTTGTAGCCACCAGTGAAAGAGAAACTTCCTACCTCAAATTGCTCTGGTGGTGTGTGCTGTCCCCCTTGCTGGTAGTATCAAATCCTTTACAACATACCAGAGCTATACATTACTCTCATGTAGTTCACTGGGCACAGAAGTGCATAAAACAAGCCAAAAGATTCAACCCTGAAAAGCTGTGTGGATTTCAACAACGGTGTGAGCTGTGAAGAAGAAAATAAAGGAAATGAGGTTTTTGTTTTGAATTATTTTTTTTGTACCAACTCTGAAAATGAATAGAGTCATGTTATAATTCTCTTGGATGTGGGTAAGTACAATAACTGTTGTGAATGGTGACTGCTCATTTTGGTGTTCAAATCAGTATCTGTCTGAAAAGATTTCATCGTATTGTAAATAATTTTCTCATGCAGTGTAGATCCCTAATTTCCTTTGGAAGCGAATCAGCTGACATATTATTCAGGACACACCTGGAGGGCAATTTTCTTGACTCAGGTTTTGTGAAACAAAAATGACACAATGTTAATTTGCTTTTAAACTGCTTGACATGTCTAAAAATTAAATAAGCAATTGGATGAGACCAAACTGAATTCATTGAGATATCAGCCATGCAGTCCACTTATTTTGCCTGATTGTGATAGAAAAGCCTTTTATATAAGCAGTTAACATGTTCACATTTTCCACAGTTGGCCTTTTCAGAAATCCCAGTGACAAAATCTTTGCTGATTTTTATTCCACTCTGCATTTGAAGAAAAGACACACATGGAATTTAACTTAAAATGTTTTAGAACTTTTTGTCTCTGTTTTTTTACTGGCTTTATTACTTTACGTCATGGCTTAGTCTATATGTGACATTGGGGGAATATGTAGCTTTACAGAGAGATTTATTTGTAAATAAAGTCTGTAAGAACACTCAAGCTCAGGATCCGATTAATTCATGTGTTTACAAATAATTATATTTCAATATTAACATGCAATTTATTACTATTAATTTATTAATTGATCAATTAATACACGGCAGTTATTTGCATAAATAGGATCTCAGTGTCTATCATCAGTACAGCTAGCAACAGCTGTGATCATAATATTCATTATACATTTCAGTTAAGTTTAACTCAATTGATTCAGGTGATTGGAATAACCTCTGGAATGGCTTATCTTTCTCCAGTATTTCATCACAGAGGATTTCAGTTCAAAAATTAATAGTCTAAATTTAACTAGGTTGCACCCATAACAGATTATCTTTCAAAAGCCACTGTCTTAAAGCTAAAGGATAAGTGGCGACCGCCTCCAGCGTCTCCAGGCCAAGGACTCCTCCTGCCCATGCTGGTGCCCAGAGACCAGGAGTTTCTGCCCAGGCTGAGAGAATTGTCTGCTGCTGTCCCTTCAAGCAGTAGTGAGTCTGAGACAGACACACACATAGCACGTGGACATGGCTGGTTGCACAGATGTCCACAAACAAGGCACTGCCTCCAGGGGCACCCGCATTCAGGACTCACACCAGACACAGGCACAGACAGCCGTGTCCGCTACTCCTCTGAGGCAGAAGGTCCCCAGTGCAGCACACACACCATGCTCCCCAGGTTCACAGCACACGTGCATTCACAGATCCCCTGAGCACCTGCATGGCCTCTCTGCCTGCCCGGCACCCCTGTTGATACACAAAACACCAACCGAACAGAAAGATATCAGTGCAAATTACAACAGGGAAAAAGTTCCTGTTAAATTTGCTGTATTATATCATGATCTGACACATGAACCTACTATATACTACTGAATGACAGACGTCTGTTGAACAAGCTGGATGATTGAGATGGTGAAGGAAGATACAGGACTCTCCCTGTATCTACAAGTTATATAGGAGGCAGGAACAGGCCTGGATGAGTTCATCAATCTGGCCGAGAGGGTGGATCTTGATCTGATGCTAACTGTCCAGGGACAAACCCAGGATCTTTCTCATGTCTCTGTTAAGATTAAATATAGCCACTCGATACAACAGCTGCCCCCTAATACATCAGGATCTTGGCAGGAGGCAGGATGGAGTAAGTTCATTTGCAGATTAAACAATAGCAATTGAGTTATAAGGTATTTCCTGGGGCTCATTGATCACAAGGAAGGAAATAAATGCAGCTAGTCATTATTCCCAGGAAACTGTTCTGATGATTTTATTCTTTTCCACACATTTCTAAATGCTTCATGACAAGGTTGGATAACAAGTACATGCATATCAGGATGATAAGTGTCTTAGAAATGCTTATGGTAGAGACACTGAAGGTTGTTATTACTATTATAAGGTGAGAGTGAAAAAATCGTCTCTAAGGTATGTACCTTTGCGATGGCTGTTACTATTTCATTGGTATGTATAAGGCCTTTCTGGAAAATTAATGTACCATTTACTAAGCAATGAGTTTCCATGAACTATCTCTCTACATTCCATTCAGCATGTAATTAATATTTAAACCTCTTTTTCCTCCTCTTTATTTTTGTATTGTTTCTGAATGACAAATATTTTTACAGCTTGAATAAACATTAACCAGGGTCCTTAAATTAATGTTTGTGTATATTTTCTGTTTAGTTTACATACTGAATGTCTGACTATGTCTGTTTCTATCCTTAGGTGCATGCCAAGTATTGACACTGAGTACAAAAAAAATATTGAAGGAGCATACGGTCCTTTTTATTAGAACAATGTGGTCAAGTTTGAAATACTTCGTAAGTGGATAGTTAGACACCTGTTATGTTCAGAAGATTAAAGGAGGCCTTGAAACCTTGTATCTTAGGGTAAAATAGACAAGCTAGAATAAGCTAATTTTGTGGAGAGTAAGTTATGTAACTCAAGCCAAGTAGCAAACTGTGCATGCACAAAGACTGGGTTCAACCAGGGGACACAGTGAAGAAGACTATCGACAACCACCAGAGGACCCTGGAAGACCACCAATGGACATAAGCAGGCATCCGTCGACGACCTTTACATATATTAATGAATCCTAGGAGATAGCATGAATATGTTAATAATTTCTCAGAAATTTAATGAATATGTATATTTTGATTGCATATAGGTCCTGTAGACGAACAACTCAGTGCATGCATTAGGTGATCACCTGTGTGCCCAGTATTGCAATAAAGAGTGCCTACTTTCTAAAACTCCAAATTGAGTCTTAGAGAGTTCTTATTTCACTGACTTACAGTAACAGTATCACATATTATATTATTTTTCCTGCTTGCAGAAACATGATTTATTCATTAATTGAGGCATAACTCAAAATTATCAAAAGCAGGTAAAAGCCGAAAGATCATTTCATGATTCTGGGATTCTGAAGACAAAAAAAGAAATTCTTACATTCTTAGTAAGTTCTTGATCCAAAACAGCTGAATATAATAAAAAAATCTTCATTACTATTAATAGGAAGGACAGCAAACTTAAAATTATTTACAAGGTGAACTGTACAAAGCAAAGGCAATGTGTTCAACCAAAATAAACCCAAAAAACCAAAAGAAGACCAACAAACCAAAGCCAATATGGAATTATCTTTCCATATAAAACCTACAGTTATTGTAATTCTTTGAAAATTAAATTGGGTATGTGGTTTTGTATATCCATTTTTTATACTGGAGCTTGTGGTAGGTTGATTCCTTTTAAATTTAACTTATTCTGCATTATGTTTAGCTGAAATACCCTTGCGAGATAAACTGTTCATAAATAGGTTACAGTAGAGGCTACAGTAGAGATCATATTTAGACATATCTGAGCATGACATTAAAAACATATTCTTTCACCATGTATCTGGGAGACTGTGTTGAGATCACCTTATTTAACAACTCATCTTAAACACTGCGATACTCTGACAACAGGGTCCATAATTTAATTAGACATTGTTTCAAATCTTTTGAATATTCTTATGACTGGATATTCTCTAGTTCTGTTTTTATGACAAATACTGATAATCATCCCTAATTCATCATTTGTACCATGTCAATCATGACTTTGTAGGACTTTGTAATAACTGCCCTTTGGCATACCTTTTTCACAGAATCATCAAATCTCAGAATCACAGAATCACAGAATGTCAGGTGTTGGAAGGGACCTCTGGAGATCATCTGGGCCAACCCCCCTGCCAGAGCAGGTCCTCCTGCAGCAGGTTGCACAGGATGGCGTCCAGGCAGGTTTGGAATGTCTCCAGTGCCGGAGACTCCACCACCTCTCTGGGCAGCCTGTTCCAATGCTCTGCCACCCTCATAGGAAAGAATTTCCTCCTCATGTTGAGATGGAACTTCCTATATTCAAGTTTGTACCCCTTACCTCTTTTCCTATCACTGTGCGCCACTGAACAAAGACCGTCTCCCTTCTCCCGGCACCCTCCTTTTAAGTATTTGTAGGCGTTGATGAAATCCCCCCTCAATCTTCTCTTCTCCAGACTAAAAAGACCCAAGTCCCTCACCCTTTCCTTGTATGAAAGATGCTCCAGACTGGTTTTCAAACTAAAGAGTTCCTAGACTGCTGAATCTTTCTTCATACAGAGATCAATATCCAAAACTCGGGAGACAGAGAAAGGATGGATATAATTCGTGCTTTAAATGAAGAATGGAATTAGAACTGACATAAAGCTGGTCTCAATGGGAAGAAAGGCTTTACTGTGAAGAACCACACAGAAATCATAATATTCATGGATTCTGGAAGATTGCCTATTTGATTTACTTTCTCTGAGACTTTTGTAATCCAGCTAAGTACATTTGAGTTGGAATGATAAGAAAGGAATGCAGTATTCGAGATTTGGATTTATACTGTAGTACAATGAAGTTTTCAACTTGTTCCAAAACCCTTTGCTAATAATTCTCACGCTCTTCTTCCTTTGTTTTATCTCTGCAGAGCACAGAGTAGACAATTTTGGAGGATGCTCCACAGACCATACATATCATTTCACGTCTACATAGACTTCAGTATCACTCTCCTGAAGGGATAGCAGTTAATTTTAAGTATGTTACTCAATAAGAATGCATCTACATTTTTCAAAACAATGTATGAAGATCCTCAGGTTCACAGAAATCCAACACAAGAAATACCAGAGCTGTGATACCACAGAGACTGCTTGCCCAGTGTTAGGTTGAGTACACTTGTATATCCTAGCAGTGGTCACAGAAGTAATACTTGAGAAGGTCAACTGTAGCAGGGCCTACAGCCAACCTTATAACCTTAGGTCCAATGTTGAAAGTTTCACTGATTTTTGACTACATTTGGAGACTCTGAACAGCACTATCCTTGGTTGACATGAAGTTAGCCACTAAAACTTGTGTAGGTGACTCCTAGTTAGACCTTTTCACATATAATCCCACAAGACTTAATTTTAACTTCTGAAAACGAATCAGGCACATTCCCTTGTTTGGGGTTGGTTTATGTGCTGGTTTGTTTCTAAAACACATGAACCTGAGGAGGAAATGGAGCACCCACTTGGTAAGCAGGCAAGAATAAGCTTCACCAAGAAAGAAGGAAGGAAAACTTCTTTAAAGTTAACAGGAGTTGATTTAATGAACTTTAGAAATATATTTGTAATTAAGGGCTTTTAATTTGTTTGAATTTAGGTTTTGCTTATTTGTTTGTTTCATATTCTTTTATAAAATAACAAGGTTCATCAGAGCAGTGATGCCTCCTATGCTGGCCCATGCCCCAAGAAATGCCATAAAAGGAAATTTCTCTGACACTCAGGGCAAATATATGGAACCTCAGGCTCACGGTTTCCTGTAGAAAAAAATTTCCTGCAGATTTCTTGCCACTTGACAAAACAGCTGTAAAAGGAGGGATTTGGTCCTGCTCCTATCTTTGTCTTTATGCTTTGAATGGGGAAAAGTGATCCTAGAGGCCTAGAGGAATGCTTAATTAAGAACAGAGTGCTGTAAAGTATGCAAGAAAATAAACCAAAGGAACAGATTTCGATACAGGGAAAATTTCCTATGGAATCCTGTGGTGCAAGGCATTATATATTATTGTTATTGTGTACCATCTTTATTTATGATCGTACGTACACACCATTATATATCATATAAAACATCAACAATTAGAATTATGTTGTATATTGGATAATTATATTTAATATAATATAAATATGTTTATAATATACAATTCTATTCATAATTATAATCCTTATTATATTGAAATATTGCATACATCACTACAAAACCCAAATATATTCACAAATTTATCAACATTCAAATAACATTTTTTACTGGTCCATGATCCTGTGTATTAATCTGAGGAAATTTTAAAGAACTTTTCACATCTGGGACAAAATAAGAATTGACTAGTTGGAGCACAATACTAGTTATGTCACAGTATGAACTGCAGGATTTTTTTTTTACTGAGTGTACTGTAAAAATCTCTCCTTGAACTTTTATAGTGTATACTGCCAATGATTTTCACCCTGAGGATTTAATAGCCCTGTGCGGCATTTATGGTCTTTTTACATCAATTTCTTGATACATAGTGTTTATTCTGTGTATTGCAGACTCAGTGGTAAAGTTTATTGCAGCCATCATTTTACATGTCCTCGAAGTGTTTCAGCTCCTTCTTAAGTATGATAAGAAAATATATATTTAAAATACAGACTTTTGACCCCTGCCATGGATTTGTTTGACACAGACAGCTGCAAAAGATATTTTACAATAGGATATTTGAGCTGTGCAATTAAACTCATTTGTGTCAATGATATCAGGAATATATAACCTATGGAGACATACTTTCTGACTATTGAGAATAAATTACCTACTAAACCATTAACCGTTGAAACAATACATTGATGTGAAACACTGATTACTAATGTATCTCAGTATGAATGTTGACACATTAGTCCACAGCCACAATTGCTGCAGACACATACCTTCCTGAAGTAAATCCAAATATCAAATTTCACATAGCAGTTTATGTGAATATAATACTTAATTCATGTCCAGTACCATCTTTAAAATGAAATAGCTCATTAGTTTCCTTTTTTAATTTTTTTTTCTAGAATAGTAAAATCAATTATAGTCGTTATCATTCTTATAGAATAATTAATTACCTGTCAAACTTAATTTGAAAAACAAGTCATTTGAACTCATACAATTCTTACATAATTTCAAAACCCCAACACCTCCTTTCCAAGTTTTTTTTTTAATCAAAAACAGTGAAATTTTTCCTAATGTATTTTTTTACATCTGAATGTAAGTTACTGAGTTTCAAAATTAAGAGATTTGATCTTGAGAAATTAAGGTATTCAAAATATATCACTTCACGATCCAACGTAATTTCTTGTTTTTTCTGTAGAGCTACCTTTCTGTAGCCATGCTGGAAGTGTTTTTCCTAAGATTAGAAGAATGAAATACACAACAGTATAATTCATATTTATGGTATCGTCACTCTGAGACAGCTGATAGGAGATATTCAAAATCCATACAACAGAGACCTATCCAAACACTTTACTATTCCAGAAATAATAGGTTTATGTCTGTGGACTGCCTAGAGTACAAGGAATGGGAACACTATCAATCTGCCATATGTCTGTGTTGCAGAATGTTGCTACACCAAGATGTCTTCAGTTCCCTTTATTGTTTTAAGAATCACTACCTGTTAACGTATTTTCTATGTAATTGAATGTTGTTTATGCTCTTCTCCATCTTCACTTTGGTAAAACAGATTTACAATGATTAACGGTGGTGGAATTTGCCTTCCCTCTTTTCTTCTTCAGTAAGAATCTGTATTATTAATCTGGAGGGATATAGGAAAGAAAGCAACAATGCCTAGAAAAACATGGGGGCTCTGATCTGTATCTTGAAAAAATTGGCAAATCTTGTTTGCTGGGCATATGCACCTTCTCCTTACCCAAAAATTATTTGCTCTCATATTATCTGTATTTTCACAACTATTACTCAACTTAGCCTGTGTTAAGACTGTTTTACTTAAGAGTAAAGTTAACACACTCCGTGCAGTTACCTCAGCAGTCTGTCTCCAAGAGTAACTTCTCACAATTTTTTTAGAACTGTGCATTAGGAGCTTTATGAAATATTATTACAAATTAATTGCTTAAACATCTTCTTAATGATTTTCAATTTGCTGATGGATTGTGTCCTGAAGCATGTAATTCCTGGAGCAAATAATTTCAAAAATGTTTTTATTCTTTCTCCCTAGGTACTTTCACTATCTGTGTGTGGTATGTTGAGCCTGTCCAGCAGCTAAGCACCCATCCGGTTGCTCACTCAGTCCCCAGCCCCCCAGTGGGTCTGGGGAGAGGAATGGAAGAGCAAAAACTGAAAAGTTATAGGTCAAGATTAAGACAGCTAAATATGTGAAACAAATTTCACAGGCAAGCAGAGCAAAATAAGGAATTAATTTGTTATTTCCCATCAGTGCGCAGATATTTAGCTATTTGCTGGAAAGTATGACCTCAGTACACACAGCAGATAGTTGGGAAGACCGCAAACATCCCCCCTTCTTCCTCCTTCACCTGAGCTTTTATTGCTGAGCGTGCCATCATATGCTGTGGGATATCCTTTTGGTCAGCCAGGGTCTGCTGCCTTGGCTGTGTCCCCTCATAACTTCCTGTGCACTCCCAGACTACTGGCTCGGTGGTGCAGTCAGAGTGACAAAAAGAGAAAGCCTTGACACAAACTTAAAGCACAGCACTATAATTCTGCCCCAGCCAGAGACAGCAGGCCATGTTAATGGTTCACTCTTCTTACAGTCCCATTACACTACTGACCTAGGTTCCTGCCCGGGAAAATCCTACTGGGAAAAAAAAAAAAAAAAAAAAAAGCTATAACTAAAACAAATGTAAATATTTAAAAAATTTTGCTTGTTTTCTTTTATGCATTTTATCTGTCATGAAAGTATTTGCACAGAAAGAAAATCTGGGTCAGCACATCTGTGCCTGTCTTAACACAAAATCCTGGTTCTCTAGAAGGATTCCCTGACAGGTTACTTGTTAACGTATGCATTCATACACATATATATGTACAAATATACATGTATATGCACATAATATATGCATATTTTTATATAACAAATGTTGTTTGCCATTAGTTGGAGGTTTGGGGGGATTATTTTTTTTTCCCTTCAGCTAAGGTAGGCTAAGAGAGGAACAGAAAGAAACTAAGGACCATATTAAATGGTACCCAAAATTCTTCATTATTTTCAAAATATTATACTTTGTAGATGTAAGAATTTATATGAACTAAACAGTTTTGAAACCCACAGACTCTCCGAGCAGTAATTGTTTCTCAGTGTAAAGAATTTTTTTCCCTCTGTATATTAGTGTTAACTGCACTGTGAGCACAAGGAATTTTTACTTTTATTAGGCAATATAAATAAGCTTTGCAAAATCACCTGACTTGAATCATACACGGCATAATTGCTAATTGATTTTGTTGCCTCTTACAGTTGCGGGCAATATCTCTACTTTGGTTAGAAGTTGTAGTTCGGGATATGATGTAATATATGTGGATAATGTAAGTTCAGACACATGGTTCCGCATTCAATGAAACCTGAGTTAACATCATAAAAATGTATATTCTTCAAGTAGGTTTTAGCGATAAACTAGAACAATTTAAAAGTACTGTATAATCTGCTTAAAACCGTTGCAGTCTTTGGTTGTGTAATTGGCTTTTTATTTCTCAGCAGAGAGGCTGTAAAGTAGTTGTGATCCAGAATATGTACGTACACAGATTATGCACAGGCAGAAGATTTGCACAAAGTGATCTGTACCAATTGAAAATACAGTTGATCCATATTTACAACTGAATCTGTATGCTGTTAGTGACAGAAAACTGATATGCTGATTCCTGTTGAAACCCCTGGTAACATTGCATGTTTAAAAGGTTCTGATTTTGATGCAGAATGGATATGATGTCCCACATTAACCAGTCGTGCTATCTTTGGGTGTCATTGAATCCCATTGACAGCGAAAGAGGGATTGAATTTTTAGGCCTATTTCAACGACAGTAGGGACACATGATGTCTTTGGAAATTTTCTATCCTTGATGCTCACAGTTCTTAGACATTTTTTTCTCATTTTATAAATGTTCTTCCTTGCTTTCTGTGTTGTTTTTTTCTTTCGTTCTTTTTTTTTTAATGACAATGTTGGCTTGATGAAAACAATTCACCATATTTTTAAGAGTTTCCACAATATAAAATCACAAACCATTTGCATGTTACAAGCAAAAAATACAATGTTAATTGTTTAATCAGATATTTCAAACAAATGCATGAGCAAGATTCATGAAACCATTTTACATTAATCTTTTATGCACATTCATACACTTATACACTTATATTACTGGGTAGACTAAGCATTTTGTGAATCATCTTCTTTTTACAATAAAAATACATAGAGTTTCTGTCACATTAGTTAAAATCATCACAAAAGAACAAGAGCCCATTGTGAGAATATGGGCATGAAATCCAGACCTAGATAACAAGGCGCAAGTATTTTATATGGTCATCGTTACCTCACAACTAAGGACTTTTTTCATGTTATTCTCTTGTTGGAAGATTTTTTTTTTTCCTACATTCTCTCATAAGGGCAGTCTTTTTCAAAATCTTGTCTTTGTGGACAAGTACAGTAAATAATGTTTTGGGTTCATTACTCTCTTATTTGTAGTTTGAAAGCAAGGTCCATACTATTAAGTTCACTGAAATCTATAAGATGATAGACCTAAATGGAAACCATAACCAGACTAAGGATACAAGCAGCCACATTGTTGTGGCTTGTACGAAGCTGAAATAGCTCCTTGTAATAAATTTGGTTGTACTAAATAAAATTATATAGCTATAAATAATGAAGAAACAAGTAAAATTGTGCAGTAGTTACCAAGTGCAGTGTGTGTTTGAGCTCTGACTTTATAATTAAATGCTTAAAAAGCACACATGCTTAACTTTCTTTTTTCTCCCCAAAAAATAGATTACCTTATTTGATTATTGGAAATGACATTTTTTACATCTTGCATTTGTTCATAATTAATATAATTAGAGTCAGACACTGAAAGAACTTCTGTGGCTCATAATTGATTCCCTGTTCATTCCAGTTGCATCTGTAATTTTTAAAAATTTTATCACAGACATCTGCGAGATAATAGCTGTGTGTTCATTCTAAGGCAGTCTGTCCTAAAGTACAAATCCAGGCTGACTCATTGAGATCACCATATGAACTTACGAAATTATTCTCTTGGAACATAACATTAGGAAATGTCACAGCAAACTAGCTTGCTCACATGTTAACTACGCTTACATATTAAAGATGGGTGAGGAGGCAGTGCTTAGATCCAAATGGGGTTTATATTTCCATTTGGGGTTCACTGGTGCCAAATCTTTTGAGCTTCTCTAATCAGATTTTGCCACCATATGGCAAGCATCAGTTTTATCTTGTGGTAACCTGACCTTCTTGCACTAAATCTCCAGTGAATACAAATAGATTTGATAGGCTCAGTCTAATGCTGAAATTTTACATTTTTGCTAATATGTACTGCATGGCCATTGTTACAGCAAAATTGACTGGGGAAAAAAGGTTATTTGAACCCCAGGCTAGGAAACCTAGCAGCTCATATTCCCCAGGACAGAACACAAAGTGACTTGGTTGTCGGAAGATTTCTTATGAGGAAAAAGAACTAATCCTCACTGGTTCCTTTCCAGGGACAAAATCTGGGCTTACATATAGGTGTGAGAGTCTCACCCAAACGCCTGACAGTTTTCCTGCTGTTTTTCCATGTGGGTACTGGCAAAGCACCATGTACTGCCATGGTTAGATCAGAAGCTGTTGTAACACCTTGGGTAATAAGGGAAGGAATATTAGTGCCTGGCTGCTCTCACATCTCTCAGCTGAAAGTTTAGGCTAAGGCTGATACTAATGAACAGGGAACAAATGTACAGCTGCAAAAGACAGCACTAACGGTTTCAGATTTCTTGGTCACAGCAGTATTCTACTAAAACTGTTTTGTGCTTTATAAAGCAAAGGGGCTGGTAGGGAAAATGTTATTTTAGAATTTGTTCTAACCCATATAGAAATACCGACTGAGAATCTACAGGTATAATGTGAGTTTAATAAAATTGCTTAGAAGTGAATAATGATGACTTTTCTAAGGAATTGATGGTAGAAGAAAAGAAGAAGAGTAGAGATAATACAATTCAGAAAAGCCAACATGGCCAACTAAGGGAACTAAGAGACAAGGTGCTTCAGACAGAGAGAGTTTAAGGTATAAAGGAATATGAGAGAACTGGCAGTAATGGAAAAGTTGAGATTTTATTCATAATGGCAGACTATCCCATTGCACGGGAAAGACAGAAAGTATATTAAGAGAGCAACAGAGGATCAGAAACTCTCTAAGGACAAGAAAATAAATATCAGATAAATAAATGAAGAATGAAAACAAAGGTGCATGTCTAAGAATGTGCCTAAAGGAGAGAAAAACATACTGGGATAAAATCAGAGAAACTAAGGTGCAAAAAGAGTTTCCATGAGCAAGGAACAGAAAAACCCTAGGAGAAGGAAATTAGAAATAAGACAAAAAAGAAGCAACAGTACATGATGAACATTGGATTAGGTAAAGAGTGAGACAAATGGTGCCACCTTTGCTTTAAAAAACAAATACACAATCCCCAAAACCTTTTTTTAATTATATATATAAAGAAATAAACTTTACGAAGTGTTATGAAGTACAGAAGAGAATACAGAAAGAACACAATATAGTGTATCTTTTTATAAAGTAGGGCGGGCAAATTCAAGTTGTGCAGCTTGGCTAAATTAATCCTTTTACATGAGAAATTAATTTTGCAAAATGTCTAGAACTCTGGAAAGCTATTTTTAGGATGCCATGGGATCAAGAGTTCTAACAGGAGTAACTAATACTTAAGCTCAATAAAGAAATTAGAAGAAAAGAAAAAAAAAAAGATCTCAGATCATCATAGCTGTGTTAGTCTAACTCGAATTCTGGCAAGATTCTGTAAAAAATTATTATGAAAAAAATTTATATGTACCTCAAAGCTAATAAGGTGATAAAAATGGACAGCATGAGTTTGTCAAGAACTGATCATGTCAAACTAATCTAATTTCTTTCTCTGACAAGCTAACAGGCCAAGTGAATAAACAAGAAGCAGTAGGTTTAGTACAGCTTGACGTTATTAAGTTTTTTGACACTGCCATACATGACAACCTTATAAGAAAGATAAGAAAATGCAGTTAAGGTGTAATCACCAATTTAAAACTTACCCTGAAGAAGTAGTTATTAAGGGTTTACCTATATCCTAGGAGAGTGTTTCAAGTGTCACTGTTCATGGATCTGCCTTGGACCTAGTTGTCTTTGATATTTTCATTAACAGTTGGAATGGATGAAATATATAAATGGATGCCACCACAATAGAAGAGGTGGCAGTCACTTGCAAGGGCATGTTAAGACTATAAGTTGATTTTGACAGATTCCTACAAAATTCAACAAATTGAATTTCAGAGAATTTCAAATTTCAATTTAATTTTCAATATGCATGAAACACATTGTCTCATTGCCTACTGTGAGTGTTCAGATAAATACAATGGTTATATCAAAGCATAAGGTGCAGATTAAAAATGAGGGCTATCTCATTAGGAAACACCATTTTTAAAAAAAGTAACCAAACAAAAAAAGCAAACATAGATCTTGGCCTTATAATGGATTTGAAACCAACTATAAGTCAGGAATGTGCAACAAAAAGAAGAACCCTACTTCTAGAATAAGGCAGTATTTCATGTGTAAGACATTATGCTGGTAACAATTCTACTCTGCAGCACAGGGGAAGCTCTGTCTGGAATCCTTTTGCTTCTTAGCACCCACAGAAAGCTGTCCACAATCTATAAAACCAAATCCTCAAAACTGCATTCAGACAGAAGACCTTTGATCTCATGTTAATTGGTTAAGTTTTGTTATGCCTTTATTATAGGCATCAGGACTCAATTAATGGATTTAGGAGCATCAGTTCTAGTAAGTTATTTTTTAAAATCTTGGCGAGAATAGTGTACTTATGAATAATGTTGTTACATTTCACTGATCTAGAAACCCTTTTTCACAGTAAGAGTGCCTAATCTGAGATTCCGTAAACTCATAGTAGGCAGTGAGACAACATGCTTTGTGCATATTGAAAAGTAAAGTTGTGTACAGGACACATGCCATCTCAGAAAAACCTTCCAGTTTATGAAGCAAGAGGAAATGTAATATATCTTCTTCCATTTCTTGGTGCTATCATTCATGTCCTCACTTACTAAGCTGCAGGCTAAACAGAGAAGTGAGAGCGTTACTGTAGAGCATTAAGAAGCTTTAGGGCACAGATATACCTGTTTCACTCCAGCTTTTTAAAGGTCTGGCTGAGCATTGCCATAATGTTCTTTAAATGTTAAAATAACTATAATCAATACATGCATTCAGTGTACTATGTAATAGCTCCACTGGAGTGTTGCACTTATATTCCAATAATGAAGTTTATAAATTTCAAGCAATTCCACAGCATTTTAAGCATTAGTCTGTCCTGGGAATTGAACAGCCATTCAACTTCTAGAGCTCAGCTGACAAGGCAAATCCAAGGCATGTAGTCATTTGAATGGCTTATTAAACTTCAATCATAACCAATTAGTAAAGATTGTCCTGTTCCCCGCCCCCATCGGTAAATACTCATTTATTTTCTTGTCTCATTTACTTTCTTGTATATCCTTATTAATAAGCTTTTGCCCCTGCACAAAAAAACATGCCTGCAAAAACATATGAAAGGGAATGAAATTCTTGTAGATTACACATGCCAACATTTAAGGTTTTGTAAAATTTTATTCAATGGGACTCTGGCTTTGCCCTGTCTTGTATAGCAGAAAGAGCAAAAAGACTGTCGCTTTCCAGTAAATACAGGGAGGAAGGTGCAGAGAAAAATACTACAGGGACCAAAATCATTCCTGCTCTCTGGAAAACCTAAGGGTTTGTCCTCACATACAGCTATAAAAAGTAAAGGGCATGCATGTTAAGAATTGAAACAGCAAATAGTAGCTGGCAGCTGAAACAAAAATAAATTTTAAAAAGTGCAATTTGTTGTTTAAATTGGTAGTCTGTGCTCCACACTGCAGAAAAAATAGTTTCTCCATTTCTTCTTTGAAGACATCTGCTCCTGCATGTTGAGAATAATCATTGCAATGGTGCTGAAAGCAATCCTTTAAGAATTAATTCAGATATCCTCTCCAAACATGTCTTGAATCTGAAGCCCACACATTGATGTTGTTTGATTTGCCCTGAGGTCTGGCCTCCAAAATCTGCTCCAGATGTGGGGTTCCTCTAAGGCTTGACAGCCCCATATGAATAAATGTGTGAGGCATCAACATTTGAAATGGTACTGCATGCCTTTGCATATGCTTATGCTAAGTAACTGAATCATGGGTAACTATTCTTGGAATTACCTTTCTTGTACCAACAAGTAAGAAAGTATGGTTTCCTGAATAAGGCAGATAACATGGCACAATTATGACACCTAATCTTTGAATCACATCGGTGTCTGAAGTTTCGTGGCAAATGAGACTCTTGTGTAAAAATTATTCAGGAATGTTCTGCCAAGAAGGCTGTCTTTTGAAAATGTAGATTATTTAGGATAAAATAGACTATTTTAGGATTGTTTAAGTTTGCCCATTCTCTTGATTGAGGAAATATCCTGTTTTGATAGGAAGTTATTCCATTTAAGCATTTTCCAAAATTATGGTTCAGATTTCAGTAAAAGCCCAGAAAACTATGAAGAGCAGACTAGGGCTGTTAAAAGGTTGTGAGTGGTTGTTAGACTCAACTTCTTAACCTTCTTGATTCACAAAAGGGCTCAATTTTCAGTGTCCTACTTTAAAAGGAACTGTTCTAGCACGATTGGGTATCTCTAGCCAGGACTCTCACAGTGCTGTCTGTTGGAATGGTTGCACTCTGCACAAATGAACAAACGTACTGAGAAACAAAATGCCCACTCTTCTAACCACTGACATAAAAAATTAGCCAACTATTCTCATTAGCATAATGTGGGGGTTTTTTACATAAATAATCCAATAGGAGAGCCTGATGGCTTGGGTATTACAACATGACTTGGAGGATGTGAACTTAACAACAAGCACAATCTTTGTGACAAGCGTCAGATATTGAAGTATACGATAAAGGCAACTGCAGTGCATTCCTTCCACATGTACTTCTTCACCATCTAAAAACTCTGGTTTAGAGATGGAAGGTATATCAGTATTAATATGTTTAAAAGTCTTTCATGATCTTTTTTTCTCCGAATTCCTTTGATCAGACTTTGAAAGAAAAATACTCTGAAAATGAACTTGTGGTTTAATTAAGCAATGTGTTAAATCACATTACTTCTTTATTTGGGATCTTCCATCTTAAAATTTTTATTTGACAAACTCTGGCTCCTGTGTTTTGAGAAAAAAAAACATTCTTTATTCATGTATTAGTGTCATTTATGACTCTTCCTTCACTGTTTCTTTTATGAAGTAAAGAAACTTAGAGAAAGATTCAGTTCAAGATCAGGACATGCAAATGCAAGGCTCTACATGTAGGAGTAAACAAGTAAGCTAGACATATATACACTTACATACATGAGTTACCACTCATGTAATTGTCTAAATGCAGTGGAGATCTTTGTATGGCTCAAAGTAACTGCACACGGACAAACATTGAGCACTACTTGAGACGCTTTGGCATTTCTCACTTGGCTTCCATCTGCTACGCCAGAATGGAATGAGTTCCCGAGATATCCCCAGTCATATTTCCTAATTCTATAGATGTGTCAAACACCCTGAAGTGTCTAAAATTCAGGGTGTTAGGACACCTATGTTAAGGCTCTAGCTATCTAGTTTAGGATGAGAAGAATTCTTCCTGAGTTTCATTGCCTGGACTGTCTTTAGGCTCCATTCATTTTCTCGAACTTAGGCTTCTCCTGCTATTTCAGATGCCATAGGGTATTCCTTGGGTATTCTCAACAGGCTGGCAGATATGTCACAGAATTACAGATGTTTACAGTAAACCTGTGCTTTATAGCAGAAGTTCAGATATTTAGCTTAAAAGTAGACACTTATGTAGATAAATCTAAATGCAAGTCTTAATCTAAACTGTATTATTCCCATAGACAATTAAATCACTCCTAATAGGAACTACTCTTTCTTCAGTGAAGCACAAGTTCAGATCCTGGCATTACAATCAGAGACATCAATATCAGACTTTGTTTTCCTATATGTCAACTAAGAAACTGATTACAGAAGTGTTTACTAAACAGCAGTCTGTTACTCAGGGTTTTATGCTTGGTCAATTGAGAAATAAACTCAAGAAATAAAAATCTTGCAAATGTTTTCAGGTAACTCAACTCTTAAATCTGGATTTGATGTCACTGGAATGTTTTATGTATGTTGCATACATTATGGAGCCAAAAATATAACATTTAATTTTGGCTGAGGTGAAAATTTAAATGTTACCTCAGCAAGTTGTCAACAAGTTGATTGTATTTTCAAGGTTGCTAACATTTGAGTTGAACACAGATTTTTTTTTTAGACATGTATTATACATTTAATGAATCACTAAATGCATCGTATAAAAAAATAAATACAATTAAACCTAGAATTAGGATGCCTAATTCACATCTGTCCGTGTAATTATTTTAAATACTAAACTCCTTCAGTTTAAAAAAATCTTTTTCTTCTGTGTTTCTGATTTTCAGTACAAATTACTTCATTTTCTGGAAACATTTACATCACAATATTAATTCATCCTGAGTGTTAGAAATAGTGTAAACCACAGGTAAATTATGATAAATGTTAACTTATTGTTTAGTTTAACTGTAGAATAAACATCCTTCAGTGTCTTACTATGGATAATACTTAATGAGATTTTTATCGTGTGTATCATATGCTGCAACTTAGTTGCATTAAGTTATTCTCTTTGAAAGTTCACTATTTAATGTACTTACATGGGGGAAAAAAAAAGATTGTATGTCTAAACAGCTTGAAAGTTATCTGTAAAAGTTACAATAATTATATTTAAAAAAAACCCCAATAACACAAACCAAAAACCCAACAACAAACCAAACCCCCTAGTATTTTACCATATTTTCTGTAGAAATCACTGTTTTAATTTAAAAGTTTTTTACCCATTCAATTGTGGTGATATTTTGAGTATACAACAGTATTGCAAGTCACAAGATCTGGGGAACTGCACAACCTTGATTTGACTTCAAATATCTGTCACCGAGTTTATGTAAAAAAACCTAACAGTATTGCCATTTAATTTATTTCAACTCATTTGTTTGAGTCCCAATTCTGCCCTCACATACTACGAAAAAAGCACATTTAAAGATCATTAGAGTTACTGTTTCACTGTTCACATGATATTAGTGGATAATTAAATTAAAAAAAAAAGAGAAAAAGAAAAGATGGTTGTTAGGATGCCTTCAGCTGTCGTCAACTAATCTTAAACAGTAATCTCCCTACATTGTGTATACTGAAAAAAAATCAAGCACCTCATATTGATGTATGTAAAAAAGCCCTGAATTATTTTTTCTTCTCAAGAAGAAACACTCCGGTAACCTCTCCGAAGTTATCTGCAGTATTAACAGGCTATTTATGTTCATCAATATTTGTTCATATACAGGTAGCAAGTGTTCCACATTCTGCACTAATAGTTCAAAAGTGTCTAAGAAAATAAGAAGCCTGCCTCCCAATTCCAAATGTGGTAATGAAAAATTTTTGCTTAGGAACATTTTCCTATAAGGAAGAATGGAAGAAAAAAATGGATGTCTCAGCTGCTTAAAAGTGTACAACCTAAAGCAACAGAACCTCAGAACAATCTTGAAGATCAGCTTGTCTATACCCCTTCATTCTTGCAATGTCCCTCTCTTCTTCTCTACTTATTGCAGAGGCCCTAGTGTATGATCTAATTGGGAAGAGGGAGGAAGGGAACATAGCTAGCATCACACAGAGCAAAGATTAAAAAATCCTTCAGTAACAGTCTCAGCCTGAGAAATCTGAGAAAATGCTTAATTTATCTTTATGAGTATTTTTGTGCCTCTGTTTCCTTGTTTATACTGAGTTGTGTTTTGATGTATGACAACCTTATAAAGATGGTTCTTGAAATACAGGCAGAAAGGAGAAACAGATAACATGATTATTATGATTGCAGAGATGAAGAAGACTTCCTGAGACCTTACTCTTGATTCTCTTGTGTAAGGAGTAAAAATAGAACAAAGACATCGATACATGCAAATAAAAGGACTTTTGGATGAAATAAGATCAGAAGTCCATGATAGTTTAGTGAAAAATAGTTAGAAATAGAGGTTTATTTATAAAATGGTTTGTTTGAATAACGCTACTCTGTTCTATATTGCAGAATCCAAAACTGCTAGTCGGGTTAGAATATTATATGACTACCCACACTGTGAATTGCTATGTCAAGCTAGACTAACTGAGTCATCATTTTAATTATTAAGATAACCTAATGTGTCTAAAAATTATATATCTAAATCTTAGCTGAATACATTTAGTAAGATAACACCATCATTTTTGGTAAAAGCAAAAAGCAAAGCCAAGAACTTGAGAATTATATACAGCAGCCAAATTAAATTTGCTTCCATCTTTGGACGGTCTTGAGGAACATTTTTACCCTGTTTAAAAGTAAATCATGATTTATCCAGTGTATAATTTCTTATATGTCAGATTTTAAGCTGCACAATTAGGTAGAAGCAAATATTCAGTCTTATTTTTTCATTTATGTGTAATAAAAATTATGTCTCCTGCTACTGAGATTACAATTCTATACTGCAAATCAGAATGGACTGTCAAAATTCAAACCATAACACAGACAGAAGGTGGTAGGATGAGTGGCTAAGCCAACAGATCTTCAGTCAAGGATGGAAACAAGGGGTTACACACAATAATAGCCATTGCACCTAGGCCAAGGCAATCCCCAGTATTGGTACAGGCTCAGTGGTGAATAGATGAAGGGATCACTTTCTACAACTACCTGAAAGGAGGTTGTAGCGTGTGGGTTGATAAACCACCAAAAGGTTTATCAAGCTTTGGAACAGGCTTCCCAGAGCAGTGTTTGAGTCACCATCCCTGGAACCATTTAAAAGACAGGTAGACATGGTGCTTAGAGACATGGTTTACTGGTGGACTTGGTAGTGTTATGTTAGCAGTTGTACTCTATGATTTTAAAGGTCTTTTCCATCTTAAATGATCCTATGATTCTATGATTCTGTATGCATGTGTGTCTGTGTGTTTATGCATGTGTATACCAAGCGAGTTAAAATTTTTACTTCTATTCTGAAAAAAATATTTAAAATTATCTTTTCACAAATAAATAATTGCTAAAATAATTTTTCACAAAATTTGGAAAAAATATGGATTTTTATGTACATAAATAAATGCAAACCTTCTGAAGAAACTTTCAGTTATCTATCCCAGTGTCCCCAGGCAGTAGTTTCTGTGAAAATTTTGATAGTCATAACCTCTTTTTTTTTTTAGGTTATCCGTCTCAGTTCCTCTCTAAAATGCTTATTCTGCTCACAGATAACCTCCACCCTATCTGTATCACACAGATCTCATTTTCAATCTCCCCTAGAGCCCATGAGCATACAAGGTAATGAGGCTCTGTAGTACGTGGGTTTTACCTTTTTTTATGGGCTGCAGAATCTGCAGTTTTTTCATATGTCTGTCTTGAAATAATCAAGTTTTGTTATTCAGATAAGCCTACTTTCGACTACATTTCAAAACCCTGCTCACTGAACTCTTGCTGTCCCATCTAAGTTTCCTGAGGCGTTCATGGCTGACACACCAAGTGATGTGGTCTTATTAATGATGTAACGCATATACTTAACAGTCTTATAACTTACAGCCTTAAAACCGTCAGAGATCACTTAGACAAGATTTAAAAAGACAGTTAAGCTGTTGATCATGACGCTTTGAAACAATAGGTCCTGTCAAGAAGTAAGGATTCCTTCGAACGACTGTGTAAAACTTAAATATCTTCTTTCCAGTGTGTGATAGAAGAACGAAAAATGCTAATATATCTGTTGGTCTGAGAAAATACCATATTACAATGAGCAAAATGGAGTTCCCGTTCTTCCTTTAAGACACTTAGGCACTAATCATTCAAGATACCCTGTTCTGCCTGGAATCCTTGGCAGATTTCACAGGCTGATTACCATTAACCAGAGTGCTAAAAGTCCTCATCATTTCTCTTCAATCAGTATATAGCCAACAGCACGAACCATACACGGTTCAAAGTAAATAAACACATCGCTTAAGCTTCTCAGCATGTAACTTACAACTCCAGCAGCTGACCTGTAGAATATCCATTAACATTTTACAGAAATATCTCAAAGATTACCCACATTTTTGCTAGGAATATTTTCAAATATTTCCAAAAATATTTTTTAAAAAAATCATTTTTGGAATGAAATAATGTAATACAATATGGAAAAGAAATAGTTTTGTAATGTAAGGAGGAAAACTGCACATAGCTAATCAATGTTTTGGTTTTATCTGTAAAAGAGAGTAAATTAGTTCAAAACATAATTTGATGAAAACTTATGGATAAATAACTACATGAAAAAGCTTTTTAATTACAGCTTCGATGCCAGATACAATTAGCATTATCATATTGGCTCTGAGGAGACCTTATTGTGGCCTTTCAGTACGTAAAGGAGACTTATAAGCATGATGGAGAGAAACATTTTAGCAGGGCCTGTTGCAATAGGACAAGGGGTCATGGGTTTAAACTGAGAGGGTAAGTTTAGATTAGCTATAAGGAAGAATGAGGGTGGTGAAACACTGCAATATGTTGCCCATAGAGGTGGTAGATGCCCTGTCCCTGGTAACATTCATGGTCAGGTCCGATGGGGCTCTGAACACATTGATATAATTGAAGATGTCCCTGCTCATTGCAGGGGAGTTGGACTGGATGACCTTTAAAGGTCCCTTCCAACCCAAACAATTCTATGATTCTGTGAATTGTAAATTGTTGAATAGAAGATTTTAAGATACTACTTTTTAGTTTTCATATGATAGATTCCTTCTTTTTAGATTCATTATAGATTCATTATTCAATAGGTGCAATTAATTTATTGAATCACGCCCTAATTGGGATTAATGTTTCAGAAAAGGACTACCATTTCAGAGGCAGTGTTTGCTTTTTTTTACAATATTTTACAAATTTTTCAATAATATTTTTTATTTGGAATTATAGATAAAATATTGAGCAAATACAATTAGTTGTGATAAGACATAAATTAGACTCAATTCTCTGATGTGTGATGTAAGGATGAAGAAATCTCACATGCTTAAACTGCTAGTTAAATGCTTAGTTTATATTAGTGGAAATCAAATTGACCAATTTGGCCCAATGACTCCACTTAGAAGAGATTAATGTCCTTATTACGTGCTATCCTTGAACTTTGTAATGAAAAAAAAAAAAAAAAAACTCACAACAATTTGAAAGAAAGCAAAGACAAAGACAACTAACATTTAAAAAAAAAAGAAAATAAGGGGGTTAAAAAAATAAAGACAATTAAAAACAAGACAGATCTTTGAAATGTTCATGTTTTGCACTTACTCCAAAAACTTTATTTTCTGTTATATTTGAATTACTTGAATTTCCAGGAAATCCAGGCTCCTATGACTGGGGTGCTGGTAATGGAAGGATACAGACTCTTCAGGAAGGACAGGTAGGGGAGATGAGGAGGGGATGTCACCATCTATGTCAAGGACCAGCTGGAGTGCATGGAGCTCTGCCCAGGCATGGATAAGGAGCTGACCGAGAGCTTATGGGTCAAGGTTAAAGGGAGGGCAGGGACAGGTGATGTTATAGTGGAGGTCTACTACAGGCCACCTGACCAGGAAGACCGAGTGGATGAGGCCCTCTATAGTCTGATAGGAGGAGCCTCACCCTCACAAGCCCTGGTCCTCATGGGGCACTTCAACCACCCTGATATCTGCTGGAAGCACAACACAGCAGGGCACATGCAATCCAGGAGGTTCCTGGAATGTGTCAATGATGACGTCCTTCTCCGAGTGACAGAGGAGTCAATGAGAATAGGTGCTATGCTGGACCTTGTTCTCACCAACAAAGAGGGGATGGTGAGGAATGTGAAGCTCAAGGGTAACTTTGACCACAGCAACCATGAGGTGGTGGAGTTTGAGATCCTTAGGACAGTGAGGAGGACACACAGTAAGCTTGCTACTCTGGATTCCAGGAGAGACCATGAAAGCCAGTTAATATTCAAGGATAACCACCCCCAAGCTCAGGAGCAATGCTTCCTAACAAAGAGGAAGTCAGGCAAAAACACCAAGAGGTCTGCATGGATGAACAAGGAGCTCCTGGGCAATCTCAGACAGAAAAAGGAAGCCTAGAGAGGGTGGAAGCAAGGACAGGTAGCCTGGGAGGAATCGAAGGAAATTGTCCAACCAGCCACGGGTCAGGTTAGGCAAGGTAAAGCCCAGATGGAGTTAAATCTGGCCAGGAACATCAAGGGCAATAAGAAAGCCTTCTATTGGTATGTCGGTGACAAAAGGAAGACTAGGGAAAATGTGGGCCCAGCCAGGAAGGAGACAGGAGACCTGGTTACCTAGGACATGGACAAGGCTGCGGTACTTAACAACGTTTTTGCCTCAGTCTTCACCCGTAAGGGCTCTACCCACACTGCATCAGTTGCAGAAAGCAAAGGCAGGGAATAGGAGAATGAAGAACAGCCCACTGTAGGAGAAGATCAGGTTCGGGACCAGCTGAGGAACCTGAACGTGCACAAGACCATGGGACCCGCTGAGATTCATCTATGGGTCCTGAAGGAACTGGTGGATGAAGTTGTCAAGCCACTATCCATCGTATTTGAGAAGTCCTGGAAGTCCGGTGAAGTTCCTGTTAACTGGAAAAGGGGAAACATAGCCCCCATTTTTAAAAAAGGAAGAAAGGAAGACCCGGGGAACTGCAGGCCAGTCATTATCACCTCTGTGGCTGGCAAGGTCATGGAGCACATCTTCCTAGAAACTCTGCTAAGGTACATGGAAAATAAGGAGATGATTGGTGACCACCAACATGGCTTCACTAAGGCCAGATCATGCCTGACAAATTTGGTGGCCTTCTATGATGTCATTTAGAGCTTTGGTGGCTAAGGGAAGAGCAACTGACATCATCTACCTGGACCTGTGGAAAACATTTGACACTGTCCCGTATGGCATCCTGGTCTCTAAATTGGAGAGGCATGGATTTGATGGATGGGCCACTTGGTTGATAAGCAAATGGCTGGATGGCCACACTCAGAGTTGCAGTCAATGTCTTGATGTCCAAGTGGAGACTCATGATTAGTGGCATTCCTCAGGCATCAGTACTGGGACGAGTACTGTCTAACGTCTTTGTTGGTGGCATGAACAGGGAGATTGAGTGCACTCTCAGCAAGTTTGCAGAGTACACCAAGCTGTGGAGCAGTCAGCACGTTGGAGGGAAGGTCCATCTATAAGGACCTTGACAGGCTTGAGAGGTGGGCCTGTGCCAACCTCATGAAATTCAACAACGCCAAGTGCAAGGTCCTGCACGCGGGTCAGGGAAGCCCCAAGTACAAATACAGTCTGGGCAGAGAATGGTTTGAGAGCAGCCCTGAGGGAGAAGGACTTGGGGGTGTTGGTTGATGAGAAGCTCAGCATAAGCCAGCAATGTGCATTTGCAGCCCAGAAGGCCAACTGCGTCCTGGGCTACATCAAAAGAAGTGTGGCCAGCAGGTTGAGGGAGGTGGTTCTGCATCTCTGCTCTGCTTTTGTGAGATCTCGGCTGGAGTACTGTGTCCAGCTCTGGAGCTCCCAACCTGAGAAGGACCTGTTGGAGCGGTTCCAGAGGAGGGCCATGAAGATGATTGGAGGTTTGAGTAACCTGTTCAAGTGGAAGGTGTCCCTGCCCCTAGCAGCAGTGTTTGAACTAGATAATCTTTAAGGTCCCTTCCAACCCTAACCATTCTATGATTCTATGATGATAAAAATCCTAACTCCATGCTACATATCTAGCAGGCAATATTTTCTGTCATTTAATTTTAACAATAGAGTTTTGTTGTGAAGATGTCATTAGTGTTTGAATAACTTTTTATTTCAACTACAGAGAACATTTGTTAATCTCACAAAAAGATGGAAAAACAAAATTAAATTGAGTATTCACATGGATATTAAATGAACTAAGGAAAGAGGAATGCTCTACTATCTCTAATAGAGCAATTACAGAGCCTGGGGTACTATATAGTGTATGAAGTGGAAGCAGTTATCAGGTTTGTGAGGTCACCCTAAATCACCTCTTCTTTTGCCAGTGCTGACAACAGGATATTTGAGGAGAAAGACCATTGACATGTAGGAAATGTAATAGCATACTTCTTCTGTCTTTAAGTCATATGGATCCTCAAACCAGAGTAAAGATGGCCAAGTTAGAGAGTGAGAGAAGATACTGAGAAGGCAAAAAACTATGAAACTGATAGAGCAGCTAATCTTGGAAACCTGATGAAAAAATTATCAGGAATATCACCAAGGGGAAGTCATGCTTGACCAACCTAATAAACTAAAAGCCTTTGACACTGTCTCCCATAAGATCCTCAGACAATTTTTGATGTGTGGAGTGGATGAGCAAACAGTAAGATGGATTGAAAACTGAGTGAATGGGTGGATCCAGAAGGTAACGATTAGGTGTATGAAGTCTAGTTGGAGGCTGGTAACTAGCAGTGTATCCTATGGGTCAATACTGGGTCCAATTGTATTTAACATTTTTATTAAGGATCCATATGATGAGACATAGTGTACCTCCAGCAAGTTTCCTGATGACGCAAAAATGGGAGGATTGGCTGATATGCCTGAGAGTTGTGCTGCCACTCAGAGGGACCTCAACAGGCTGCAGAAATGGGATGATGGGAACCTCATGAAAGTCATCAAGGAGCAATGCAAAGTCCTGCACCTGGGGAGGAATAAAGTGCACCCCATGCACCAATGTATGCTGAGGGTGTCCCAGCTCGGAAGCTGTTTGTCAAAAAAGGCCGTGGAGGTTGCAGTAAGTACCAAGTATACCAGGAGCCAGCAATGTGCCCTTGCCACAAAGAATGGAAAAGGTATCCTGAGCTGCATTGGGCAAAGTGCTGCCAGCAGGCCAGACTGTCAGAGATTTTTTAGAAACTTCTCACTTGTCTGTACAGCATATCATATAGTCTACCTCTTAGAATGGATATTTTTTCTAATGAAGTGCAAGAACAGTAGACATTAACAATACCTTTATCTCTTTTTCCCCTTCTTATTTAATGGAGATTTCTTGGGTGTTCTGTTTTACATAGCTGTATGGTCTTTTGTAGGCTGTTCATGGAAGTGTGTTGTGAGTTCAACCCCACACTACCAGTGCCAATCTATTCCTTCCTCAGCAAAAGTCAGTTTCTTTCTTTTTGGTGGAATCTAGAGTTTTTCTATGTCAAGTATTTGTTCTTTGCATGTATAAATTGGAGATAACAAATATCTCTGCAAGAAGAGTTTAGTAGTATCTGAAGATAAGAATGATCTTCAGCAAAAGACAGAATTTCCCCTACTTATCTGGTCACTGCTAAAGCTCATAAAGAACATTAGCAGCTTATTTCTAAAGCTGTATAAATAGCAGAGAGAGTGAGGGGCAGGCACAGCAGTCCAATTTGAAAAACTAAACCAAATAGATTTGTTTCAGTTCAGACCACAACAAATTTTTCTCCTTTTTTTCTGATACATAAAAATCCCTACAATACTCATTTCATTATATTTAAAGTTCTATTTTTATGTATTTATTAAAATAAACTTATTTATCATTTATTTATCATTTATTTCAACATGAACATGATTTTTTTTTCTATTTGACAATAATAGAACAGAGTGTTAAAACTTTTAGGAATGTCCATTTTAGGGAGAAAGCGATTTAGAACTGATAGATGAACGAGAGATGAACCCTTTGTGTTAAAGAGCACTCAAACTATCATAGTCTAATGAATTCATTAATACCTCCTTCCTCCAGAACTGCCCAATTCAGCTTCTAGCAGTCACCATAGCTTACTGCTTCTTTTCATAGTAATTAAAAAAGAAAAAATAATAAAAAAACAAAGCAGGAAGAAAGTTCAGAGAGACAAGACTGACATATTTCACACAAAAAATGTGAGAATTCAAATATGTATGATATCTGCAATGAAAATGTAAGAAATATAAGAGCAAAAATAAAGAAAACTGGATTTACTGGATATATAAATATCTTGTATTCTTTGCCCGGTAAGTTATGTCTCTTCTTTCATTTCAGTTGGGAGTCTCTCTATTTTTTTTTTCTCTCTCAGTCTGGGTTTTTGATCTTCAACAGCTGTTGGCCTGAGAAGACTTTGAATCTTTACCTCAAATGTAGTGTCTTCTGTCACAAATAAAGGAAGCATGGAACTTGGAACTTGGAATAGAACATTGTCTGGAAAGGAGAAGTGTTAAATGGGTGGGTTTTGCTTTGTTTTTACAGAAAACAAACAAAACCCCAAAATATCTTGGTTTTTAATTGCAATAGAAAGATTGCTTGTAAATTAAACAAAATTCACATATTTGAGACTATTATTCATGTGAATTTCTTAAAATTGCCTCCCATGTGATAACAGCATGTTGCAAGTGTGCAAAATATTGGCTCATTTGGAAGCTTTTGTCCCATCAACGTCAGACCAGCGTTTAAATGCAATAAAAAGCAATGAAAAGATTTGTGGCACCTTTTTTGATATTCTCACCTCTAGCACAAGTTAGGTGGAAATATATTTTCTCTACTGCAATAGTTAAGATTTTTCAGTAACAATAAGGTAGAAGTCAAACACTAACTGAAGCAGTGCCATTATTCCTTGATTTGGAGCACAGGAGAAATTAGGGGAAAAGCTTTACTGAAAATCTAGGGTAACTACCATCTCCAACAGTTTTGAAACTCCAGAAATAAAGAAAACTCTGGAGAACATTTTATGCAATATATGTCAGCAGTGTGCAGTGACAACAACAGGAATGTATTGGAAAGGTAACATTAATAATAATATTATTAAATTCACAGAAAAACGTTTGCTTAAAAATGTAATTTCAAGCTCTTTCAAAATTTGAGACCAAGCTATGAATCTATCTATGATAGATAAATTCAGTGAGAAAGAGAGAGAGAAAGGTGTTACGGAGGGCAATTATAATCTTCCAAGCAGAGAAGATCACCCATTCTAACCCAAAAGTTGCACTCAAACTCTGATAAAATGGATTAATTTGAAATCAGAGAGAAAGTAATGCGAGAAAGACTGTCAAGCAAGAAAAGTGGAAAAAAGAGCTCACAAATACTAAGAAATGACAGATACTGACACAATCACCCCAAACGTTAATACTCATTATTTAGAAATAAAATACAAGCATTTTGAAACACAATATAAGCATGAGAATTTACTAGACTATTTTGAGACGTTTGCAAAGACCAGCAGTCACATAACATAGCAGTCCAACTAGCTAAGAGGAATTTTTCATTAGAACAAAGAGCAATGCTACAGGTAGAAGATGAACATGCTGCTGACCAGAAAGTAAATCTAGTATTTTTACTTTTAAGGTGGAAATCCAAGTGAAAACTGAGTCTGTGAACCACCAGTGGTAGACAAATTGGGGGAGAGGGGAGAAGAACAAATAAAGGAAAAAATCAGAACTGACAATTATGACCTTAATTTTATTAAAGGAATATATGAATTACACATATGAGTAAATGTATGTGTGCAACATACAATGTGCCAGTATTGGATGATTTTTCATATTAAAAGAAATTTTACTGAAATTACAATTATTCATACCCTTTGCCTAATCAAGAGTACATTCACTGCAGAGAATCAGGTAATGTCACACACACCTGAGGAACTGTCTGAACAGATCTGCCAAAGACTGAGAAATTTGGCAATCTAGAAGATCAGTGAAGAAAACTAAATGTCTCCCATTTCATAACCTTGTCACGGTTCCTTTGTGTAAGGTTTAAATTGGAATATTGGTCTGGAAATCACTGTGTATCAAACTAATAGAATGCATATAGTTGTTGGCCATTGTAGGAAAAATTGTCAGAATTATCACATTTTTGACAGAATTGCCAGCTTGTAAAAAAGTCCAAAAGAATTAAGTACGTTTGTTAAGATTTTCTTCTGCTTTTGAAGCGGACATGTTCAAGACGTGATGGCTGATGCCAACTATGTATCTTTTTTACGCTTCGTACATCACCAGGGTTATGCTATCTGCCCTTAGAAAAACAGATGATATATTTGTGCACATTCACCAGTCCCTTTGGGAAATGCTGTTTCTCAAACTGCCATTTGGGTTGTGTTCAGTACACAAGGTGTTTTACCAAAAAATGCAACACATTGTTGATGTCATATAGGTTACTGAGGTCTACACAGATGACTTTTCGATCTGGGGAAAAGACAGTAGAAGAGCATTACCAGAGACTCTAAGCAGGATTTGAGTGAAACAAAAAAACCCAAACCACAGAGCAAAAGAAACAAAAATGTAAATTGTGGGAAACTGAAATAACATAAGAAAGAAATTAACAGAACAAACATACAGATTTAACACAGTAAACTGCATCTGCCAAAAAAGTCTGATTCAAAAAACAAGGAAGAAGTACAAGGATGCTTTGGGTTGCAAACTATGCAAGGAAATTTCTGTCAATCCTGTTGTCCCAGAAAGAAAAAACAGGAGTACTAAGGTGCCAGAGGCAATCACAGTTTTTACAAGAAATCTGGAAACAAAAGGAATTTAAAGGGCTCTAACGGTGATGTGCTATGAAAGTACTTCCGAAACTCATTTTTCCACTGATGTATCCAAGAAAACAAATAGTACAGTCAGAACTAGTGGCTTTTCTGTGAAAGGGTGAACGACACATTTAGCAGCATAAGCAAATTCCAGAAGAAACTGAACAATGCTATTTACTTCAGATGCTAGACTGAAATTAAATTTAATAATTTAATTTAATTTAACAATTGAATGTAATTAGGTTGACTATAAAACAGTGTTTACTGTTGATTTGTTATGGCTAGCTTTACCAAGAACTAACACGTTGGGAATCCTATCCTACATGAAGTTTTATAATAAGCTTTTGGGAACCAACCAACCAAGCCAGGTAAGTACAGGTTACAGAAGGGTGATCAGCTGGAACATAGGTGCCCAATGAAGCAGACCTTTATTTGTCTATTTGACACTGAGTGATTAGTGAACAAGAGGACATCTGAGCTTATTGCATTGTTTGCCTCTAGCACAGAATCATTTTTATTAATTTAATTGCTTTAGAAAACAGCTGACATTCAATCTGTCTGAGAGAACTAAGATATTTCTGAACTGACTTCAACAATCTTTCTTTTTGACAGCTGGCTTGCAATGAATGAAGCTGAGTAATCAGCCACTCATGTTTGAAATAGGAACTGTACACCTGAAACATGTCTTGAACTTCTATTTCAGGTATGTTTGGAGCTATGAGTATGTTAAAATTTTGCATAATTTTAGAGACACTTCTCACATCCAGATTGAATGCTGAACTTTGTGCGATCAATTACATTGAAGGAGATATATTTATACCAGGTTTTTTCTGATAATAAAAGCTGTTCAGCGATTTTCATTTGCATTTTCTTGAGAACATCTCTTCCTCTAAGCTATGTGCATTTCAGCATTACCTTCCTCAAGATGAGTTTACCCCAGGAGTTCAGGTTATATCATTTTGGGGTATTGAGGGAATAACATTTCCTTGATTGTGTTTATATTGCTGAAGCACCCAACTACTGCCATTACCAATTATTCTAATCATTTCTGCAGAGTATGGGCTCTGGACTGATTCTAAGGGACCGCAAATTGTAATTATTACTATTTTTTTAAAACCCCATTTTTAATACATTTTCATTAGCTCAGTTTGAGGTATCTCTGCTGTGCAAAATATGCTTGGTCTGCATATTGAAAATGTCTTCCCTTCCTCCTGAAGCCGTAGTGCTCACAGAGTCCAAGATTTGCTGTCTACTGCTGGGAATGCACATCTTCCTACTGATAGAATTGACTGAGTATTAGTATCATATCAATATTGGATCTTTAGTATTATTGTTAATTATTTAATCTTATTGTATTAAATTTGTTTATATTTCCACCCTCAAGTTTCCTTTTTTTTCCTGATTTTCCTGGGTGGAGAGGGGTCATCAGGTGACGCAATAATTGTCTAAACTACAACAAATTGTTGTGGGTTCCTCAAACTATAACACCATTGGCTGAATATAGATCTTAGGGTGACTAACCAATATATATATAGGACTTCATAGATATATACTATCAGTTGATATGACCACCAGTCTAAGAGATGCCTAAGAATAGAAGAAAGCAGATATACGATCAACTCTGGTGTGATAAAATTATTTTCTGAGACGACAGGAGATAGTGTCAAGTTAGTTGCTTGAAGCACCCACATATTTCTATTAGAGAAAAAGAATGCAGGGGAAGGTCCCACATATAAAGATTTAATGATTATAAGAGAAACTGATTATCAGCCCCTTTCTTTTCTTAATCTGTTACACCCCCAAATTTTTGTTCAATTATTTGCACTTTACTTTTTTTTTTTAAATGTTCTAGTAAAACAAAGCATTAAATATAGAAACAGTTTTAGGAAATTTCTGGGCACATTTTCAAACTGTTCACTGTAATAGCCTTGTAATACAAGCTTGTCTTTAGCTAAGTACTATGTGTTATAGTATTATCATTATATATTCTTTTCACTTTTTTTTTCCTGAAAATATTGAAAAATTACTATGTTACTTTGTGGTCTCTGAAGAACACAGATGAGAGGTAAGAGGAGGAAACTTGATAGCTTTCAGATATGTATCTAGTCTTTTCCCATTTGTAAATTCAACTTAAGCATAGGCTTTGTCTGTGTACTTTGTCTGAAGCAGTTTGGCATGAAAGCCTGTAGAGCAATAGTAATAAAGTATTCCCTCCCTAGTTTCAAAATAATGATAAATAATGATACACTATCAAACATCAAACTAGAGCATCCAATGTTTCAATAAAGACCTGTTTGATGAAATGGAGAGCATGATTATTATTGCAGATGACATGAAAAAGGGATGGACAGCTAGGACGCTGAAAGACAGGATTAGAATTTCAAATTATTTCCATAAAATGGAGAAATGGACTGGAAAATAGGTATAAAATTAAGTAGGGACATATGCATTTTCATAAGCTTAGAAAGAATAATTATCTATTCAAATACTAGACTATTGATTAAGTAGCTAGCAGAAAGAGGCAAACATTCTGAGACATCTGTTAGGATGTATGAGCAGTGTTTTATGATGTAAAATACAAGGAGTAAAACTTCCAACATTTTGAGTACTAAATTTTAAGAAAAGTATGGAGAGAGGACAATCCCAAGAAAAAGTGCAAGAAATGATCTAGCAGGTATGAGGTACAAAAAAAGATAGAAAGAACTGGCGTCATTTTCCCTAGAAAACTACAGAAGGACATGATAAACCATATTCACATTCATAGAAAGCTGACATGGGGAGGAAGGTAATACTCTGCTTTTCAAGTGTAAGATTTATGAAAAGAAGGTAAAGGCTGAAATTTCTGCAAGAAAGAATTTGGCTAGACACAAACTTTGTAATGTTAAAAATAGTGATACTCCTTATATGCAGCTGGAACAGCTTGAGGTTACAGAAACAGGCTTGATTAATTGTGTGGTTCTCTGATGTACGTGTGCTGTATAATTAATAATTAGAGTTTTCACTGAGTGGAGAAATTTTTCTAGTGGCCAAAGCTTTGCTATCAACCACCAGTGGATGTATTTTCAATTCTATCAATCTTAGCCATTCAAAATGGTTGGCAATTCTGAATCAGATGTTTTAAAGGAGCTTTCAGGGCATTGTGCATTTATTTCCTAAAACTGAAACTATTAAAGCTTGCAAATTTGGCCTGTGAAAATTTACATAGCAAAATCACTATTGTAACAAGTAGCAGAATTCTCTAAAACTACTGAGGGAAGATAATCCCAAAATAAAATTCTTCAGTCAATTTACTATCATATTCAGATGTTGAATTTAGTCTGAACATACCTGTGAAGCTGCGGAGTTTTACTCAATGTGGGTCTTTAAAAAAAGTTTGAGGAAACTTCTGTCAGCAGTGATGAATGGCCTGGTGTTTGAAAGCTAGGTTTGTTTTTTTGGTTTGCTCTAATTAGTCTATTTATTATAAAATTGTCTAAAAAATGAAGGAAAGATGAAACAGAAGAGTTCGCATGTGAGATATGTGATATCCAGAAAGCTCTTTTTATATAGTAAGTTGCAAAAAAAACTACCAATGATTATGGGACCTTCTTCTGTAAGGAAAGGAGCTATCCAGGGCTACGGGAATGGAAGAAGAACCAACCCAGAAGAAAGTATAAAGTGCTTGTGCTCAGAGAAAGGCTTGGATGATCAGCAGTTTCATGAGTAGGAGATGGAAAAAACCAATATCTGATGAAAGATTGAGATCTGATGAAAGAAAGAGAGAACAAGATGCTCAGACAGTCATGCCAAATTCCCTTTTACAAACTAGGTCAACCAGTTTGTTGAGAAAGATGAAACAGAAATCAAAGACAATGATGAGAAACATCATTACCAGATCCTAACTATCAAATCTCATCTGATAGCTTGGGGGTATGAGACTTCAAGCAAAAGAAGCAATCAGAGACTTTCCTTCTGGATGGAAAGGTGAATGTCCAAAATGCAATAGTAGATGGTGTAGAGGTTATATTCAACACTTTTGTATTTTATAATTTTTTTCCTATTTTATTGAAAGGAATCATGTCTTCTTATTTTCACATTCATTCCCATATGTGGTTCTCATTCCCTTTTGTTTGTGTTTACTGTTTTCCCTCTTGAACTTTTGTCTTAACTTTCATCTGCTTCACTTATTTTTTTCTCTCATATGCAATCTAATGCTTTTGGTGTTTTACTTCATCAGCTCTCACCTTTTCTGATAATATTTTGTTTCTTTAGCCTTTGTCTAAATATTCTTTAAAAATCTGTTTCTCCTGTCTCCTCATCCTTTATTTGTGATATTCAGTTTGATGATCGGCACCATGACTTTTATGTTCTTACTTACATGATACACTTCACAGTGTTCTTTGACCTTTATGTTTTCAACTCACCCTTCTATTTCAAACATTCTTGTTAGTCAAATGTTTGTCTTCAGTTTGTTACCTCAGCCATTGATGCTTTATTTGTTGCTTGTATTTCAGGATTTTGTTTCTATTACTATCTTATGTACTTTTCTTCAAATCTTTGAGCTATTTACCAAAACTGTTCTTCACAGCTGGAAAACCCTTTTACTTTGCCCTAAAAGGTTTTTTTCTTTTTCATAGTCTTCCATAAGACTCATTTGTATTTAATATCTATAGAAACCAATAAATCTGTAATAGTAAGGTAGGACTACAGAACTTTATGTCTATATATACTTCATATATAACATCAAGAAGTTTTAGAATAAACCATCTAGTTCCCACAGGTAAGTGTACATATGTATTCTCAGACAGTGCTGGTTTCTTCTCTTCTTACTATACAAATTGATGCACTGATTGAAATGAGATTATGCATTCTTTGGTAGAGGGATCATAAAAGATCATGATCTGTCCTGTGTTCACTCACAGATGCTATTTTTGCTCCAGCCCAGAGAGCTATCACAGTAGGACAGAAACTAATTCAAGTGGAGGCATGAGCACCTGCTAGTTAGTCTAGTGCAGCTGCTTAGAACTGAGTCTCTCAAAAGCTTTAATTATAAAAAATACTAAAAACATAAGTGACTCAGAAAATCACTGGAGCTTACTTAGTATGTCTGATTCACAAAATTCTTGGCACAGAAAATGCAAAATCAAACCTGTGTTTTAATTTTAGAATACAATTTGTGTTTAGATCAGAAAAGCCCATCTCAAAAATCACCCACAGAGTGAATACTACTGTGAATCCTCCACAACTACTCCCAGCCAACAAAGAAAGGAATAAAGCTGGAGTATTTTTTTAGATTACTGAACTTTAATTTTTCACACCTCCTTCACATACAGCTGGGCTGGCTTGAAGAGTTAGTAATAGACTTGATTAATTGCTTGGCTTTTTGATGCAGGAATTCATACTGTATAATTAGAGTTTTCACTGAAGTGGGTAAATTATTTTAAATCTTACGTAGATGGAGGAGGCTTTCACTTCAAAGATTTCTCACCAACAGCCATTTGCCTCCCGAAGATCTTTTTCATTGGGCAGACATTTTCTAATTCAATAATACCAGGTTTCACGGTTCAAAGTAACAAGTCATTTTTGATGTTTCAGTTTCATGGACCCAACTTGAGATACCTTAGACAGTCCTGATTTTCTGGTGTGCTAAGGTTCTACTGGTAAAAAAATTTCCTAGGCAGGGCAACAAATGCTGAACACTAAAATCATACAGGTGAAAATAACAGATGTCTTCAGTGCTGTCAGTAGGGAACAAGGTGGATTTGGTATTTTCACAGAAACAAAGTAGTTGAGGTTGGAAGACACCTCTGGATGTGGTCTGGTCCAATCCTTCTGCTCAAGCAGGGCCACCTAGAACCAGTTGCACAGGACTGTGTTCAGATAGCTTTTGAATATCTCCAAGGAGGGAGGCTCCACAACCTCCCTGAGCAGCCTGTGCCAGTGCATTGTCACCCTCATAGGAAAAAACTGTGTCCTGACATTCAGGCAGTCTTCTGTGTTTCAGTTTGTGCCCATTGCCCGTGGTCCTGTCATTAGACATCCCTGAAAAGACTCTGGCTCAGTCCTCTTGGCACCCTCCTTGCAAATCAACATGAATTGATGAGATCCTCGCTGAGCCTTCCCCTCTCCCGGTTAAACAGTCACAGCCCCGACAGCCTTTCCTCATATGTGAGTAGAGTCTGTTTTGCCAGTCATGGTAGCTGGTATGTAATCTCCTCATCTTTATCTCAACCCATGAGATTTTTTTATATTTTGTTCTTTGAGGGCAAGTGAGAGAGCGACTTGGTGTGCTTCAAACACACTGGCAAGCAGACAGGACCAACCTAGTACATGTCTATATCATGATTGGTCCCTATTTATTCTTAGGAAAAAATAGTTTAATAAAACATGAAAATAATTACTCATTTTAAAATATTTGACTTTCGTATATTCCATGTATTAAGGTTAGGAAGCTAAAGACTGTATTGGTTGATTAAGTCTTATGAGAAGCAACTGAGGGAACTGGAATGTTTAGTCTGGAGAAAAGGAGGCTGAGGGGAGACATTATTGCTCTCTACAGCTATCTGAAAATAGGGTGTAATGAGGTGGGAGTCGGTCTCTTCTCCCAATTAACAAGTGATAAGGCAAGAGAAAATGGCCTCAAGTTGCACAAGGGGAGGTTTAGATTAGATATTAGGAAAAAAATTTTCATTGAAAGTGTTACCAAGCACTGGAACAGGCTGACCAGGAAAGTGATTGCATCACCATCCCTGGAGGTATTTAAAACACATGTAGATGTAGAGCTTAGTGATGTGATTTAGTGGTGCACTTCGTAGCATTAGATTTATGGTTGGACTCCATGATCTTAAAGGCCTTTTCCATCCTAAATGATTCTGTGTTTCTATGATCTTGCATGTTCAATGACACTTCAGTGTTGAGAGGTAATTCTTTTCAAGTTCATATTCTCCAAATTACGCAGAAGAGTGAACATTTTTTAATTCTGCCTATAAGACACACACTGTGTAATATCACATTCATTGATTCTATAAAGAAATAAAGCCCTAACAAAAGGAAGGCAAGAAAACTAGAAGTGATTTTGGCCGATTGACAAATCCTGAAGAAGTTACTGCTTACACAGTTATCTTTCAAAGACAGGAAAAATAAAACTATTTATTTTAGTTTTATATCTTGTTTCAGCTCTTCACAATACTTAATTTAGCTTTTACGTTGATATAATCTTATTGATTAAGTGTGTGCTTTGTTTGAACGACAATGTTTCTATGGAGACTGCAGGGCAAGAAGGCATATTTCTGAGACGTCACACACATGACACAAATTATAGGATTTCACTGTGTGGGTAGTACACTGTGCAATACCACATGGAACAAGTTGGAGACCAGTGATCTTACTAGCAAACATATGAAGATTAAACTCTTTTCTCTACTTACCATTAAATCTTTACTAACTAGCCAGATGGATATAAGGGGGGGAAAATAAAGTAAGCTCACTGCATGACTCTTGTAACTTTGCACACCGACTAAATTTTGGCTTTACCTATCTTAAAGTATTTAATGTCTAAAATGACACCATGTTGTTATTTACTTATTCCCTTAATTTTCCAGTCGGGAAGCCAGAACTCACTTCTGCTATGTGATGAGTACTCTGGCAAGGCTGAGAATAAGTTTCAACGATTTCTGTTGACATTGAGCATGACCCGCAGCCCACTGAACTCAGATAAAAATAGTATTCTTTTTGTTTCAAGGTGCACGTTCATAGATAGTAGCTGTGGCACTTACTAGATTGCTATAAACGTGCTGTTCTGTTACAATTATTTCAAACAAAAGCAAAACAAATGGTTACTGGCATTATTATCTGAATCTTTCAAAAAGAGCTTTATTCTTGTGCTTTCAGGGGGACTGCGGGTGCTGGTGTTTGCTTGTTTGTTTTGTTACTGTTGTTTTTTCCCAAAAACCTAGCTTAAAGAAAACGGCATTGTTGGAGAGGAGAGGAGAGGAGAGGAGAGGAGAGGAGAGGAGCATTGAACTATTTTCTTATATCTTCCTATCATTTCTGTAGTGTGAGGATTTGAACACTGGTATTAATATATTAGCTGTATTACTTACCAGCATACTAAGAAAATAATATTCATCTATTTGAAACCCTTGCTTGGAACACAATACCAAAAAGAACGCCCTTTGAGATACATTTTCAAGNGGCATTGTAGGAGAGGAGAGGAGAGGAGAGGAGAGGAGAGGAGAGGAGAGGAGCATTGAACTATTTTCTTATATCTTCCTATCATTTCTGTAGTGTGAGGATTTGAACACTGGTATTAATATATTAGCTGTATTACTTACCAGCATACTAAGAAAATAATATTCATCTATTTGAAACCCTTGCTTGGAACACAATACCAAAAAGAACGCCCTTTGAGATACATTTTCAAGCAGTTTCTATTAATAATCATTTAACTATTCACTCCTTTAAAGGGATAAATCCTTGCTCCTGAATACAGCTAAAGGAAATAATCTGTAATGAGAAAAGCTACCCTCTAAAATGTAGACAGGTAATGGAAGTTGCCTATCAAAGATCTTTCCTCAGGATGGCTCTGAAACTGGATAGGGGGGTCCTGGAATCTCCTGGTCATGTCCTTGTTTCTTCAACAAAACTGTTCTCTGGTCCAGTCATTGTTGTGATGCTTTCATGAACTATAGTACACCACAGCATACTCTGAATAACAGAATTTTAATAGTTTCACTGTCTCTTGTGACTTCCAGAGATTAAGTAACTTTTTTAAAAAACTCGATCTTTTTTAATAATGAAGGAATATATGAAAGAGGAAAACAAATTCTATTGATATGTGCATAGTACACACGATTATTCTCAAAGACTCATCAGATGAAATAAGAATGGTAGAAAACTGATTTCTGAGAAGCAAAAACATCTGACCAATGATCTAGATTTTTAAAGATGAGATTATAACATAAATTGAATGTATTTAAGAAAAAAAGCCAAACCAACAACCCAACCTTAACAGAATAAAATAACAGTGAAGTAAGGGAGTTATTCTGCAAATCTAGAGACTTACACTTGAGAGCTTGATAATCAAATCACTTTTTATGATCCTACAGTGTGTATTTGCCTACATATATATCTCTATCTATATATGTAAACACATATATTTGAATGATAGTGAATTGTAGCAGAAAAAACCTAACTGTAAGGCCCGACACGAGCCTGTTAGCTCTTTGTGTGAATGGATATTTTGTTACTGAGCAACTGAGCAGGAAAAATACAGGGCTGAACAGAGAAAACAAAACAGATAGTTGAAAGCACTAAAACCTATTTGTTGTTTGGTTGATTCTTTCTCTGTTTGTTTGCTTGCTTTGTGGGGTTTTTTTGTGTGGTGTTTTTTTTGTTTTCTGGGGCACTGTCTAGAAGTCAGAATTTATAACTACTTCTGGAAGAGAAAGCTTATAAATTAAAAGAATGAAAAATACAGATTTGGGGAAGTCAGAGGTTTCTTTTTCCTCGGTAGAGTTCTCTGCAGCTTTTATAAACTTTTAAATAAAAATATTTTCTAAACACAAAAACTGTCTGATATTTATCAGAGTGAATATATGGTGATATTTGTTGTTCTGGGTGGGGCTTTTTTTCAGTTAAAAAAGCTGGACTTCAGCTGGAAGTCAGATTTGTTCCAGATGCAACACGGTCCTAGTAACATTGACATAAATAAAGAGAAAACAGTTCTACTTACTGTAACCTTTTGGTTTTAATCCCATCTTTTACAGTATATAGATTTCAAGCATTTATGGGTAAAGAAAACAGATCATATATTTGTGGGATGTTGTTTACTCACTTCCAGGAGACAGTAAGTAAATACTACTTTCTGCATTTATTCTACAATAAAGCTCCTTTCAAGGTATTCTTTATTGAAACATATACTAGCCCTTGTACTTGAGGGGAACTTCAACCTACCAGATGTCTGCTAGGAATACAATACAGCAGACAGGAAACAGTCTAGGAGGTTCCTGGAGTGTGTTGAGGATAACTTCCTGACATAGCTGGTGAGGGAGACGACTAGGGAAGTTGCCCTGCTGGACCTGTTGTTTGTAAACAGAGAAGGGCTGGTGGGTGATGTAACAGTTGGAGGCTTAGTGATCATAGTTTTTTATTCTTGGAGAAGCAAGGAGAGGGGTCAGCAGGACTGCCACCTTGTACTTCCAGAGGGTGGATTTTGGTCTTTTCAGGAGCCTGGTTGACAGAGTCCTTTGGGAGGCAGTCCTGGAGGGCAAAGGATTCCAGGAAGGCTGGATGTTTTTCAAGAAGGAATTTTTAAAGGCACAGGAGCTGGCCATCCCTATGAGCCTAAAGACGAGACTTGGGGGAATAAACATGCCCCTGGCTGAACAGAGAGCTATGGTTGCAACTCAGGAAAATTTATGGCCTTTGGAAGAAAGGACAGGCCACTCACGAGGACTACAAAGATGTTGTGAGGCTACGTACGGGGAAAATCAAAAGGGTCAATTAATCTGACTACTGACATAAAAGACAATAAAAAATGTTTCTGTAAATACATTAACAAAAAGAAAGGAGGTCTAAGGAGAATCTCGATCCTTTTTGGATGTGGGAGGAAACAAAGTGACCAAGGATGAGGAAAAGTCTGAGGTACTTTAGGCTTTGTTTGCCTCAGTCTTTAACAGTAAGACCAGTTTTTCCCTGAGTACTCAGCCCCCTGAGCTACTAGATGGCGGTGGGGAGCAGAATGAAGCCTCCGTAATCCAATGGGGTGAGTGACCTGCTACATCACTTAGACCTACGCAAGTCTATGGGATCAGATGGGATCCACCCGAGGGTACTGAGGGAGCTGATGGAAGTACTCACCAAGTCACTTTCCATCATTTATCAACAGTCTTGGCTAACTGAGGAGGTCCCAGTTGACTGGAGGTTAGCAAATGTGACGCCCATCCACAAGAATGGCTGGAAGAAGGATCCAGGGAACTACAGGTCTGTCAGTCTGACATTGGTGCCTGGGAAGGTCATGGAGCAGATCATCTTGAGTTTGCAGCACATGCAGGACAACCAGATGATCAAGTTTAGTCAGCATGGGTTCATGAAAGGCAGGTCCTGCTTGACTAACCTGATCTCCTTCTAGAACAAGGTGACACACTTAGCGGAGGAGGGAAAGACTGTGGATGTTTTCTACCTGGACTTTAGTAAAGCCTTCAACATGGTTTCCCACAGCATTTTTGTGGAGAAACTGGCTGCTCATGGCTTGGATTGTTGTACTCTTTACTGTTTAAAAAGCTGCCTGTATGGCTGGGCCCAAAGAGTAGTGATGATTGAAATTAGACCCATTTGGTGGCTGGTCGCAAGTGGTGTTCTTCAGGGCTCAGCACGGGGACTGGTTCTGTACGATATCTTTTTCAATGACCTGGAAAGAGGATTGAGTGCACCCTCAGTAAGTTTGCAGACAACACCAAGTTAGGAGGGAGCGTTGATCTGCTTGAGGGTAAGATGGCTCTACAGAGGGATCTGGACAGGCTGCATCGATGTGCCGAGGCCAATGGTATGAGACTCATCAAAGCTAAGTGCTGAGTCCTGTACTTAGGTCACAATAACTCCATGCAGTGCTACAGGTTTTCGGAGAGGTGTCTGGAAAGCTGTCTGGCAGAAAAGGATCTGGGGGTGTTGGTCAACAGCCAGCTGAATAAGAGCCAGCAGTGTGCTCAGGTGATCAAGAAGGCCAATAGCATCTTGGCTTGTATCAGTAATAGTGTGCCCAGCAGGACAAGGAAAATGTACCCCTGCACTCACTCAGCACTGGTGAGGCACTACCTCAAGTACTGTTTTCAGTTTTGGGCCTCTCAGTACAAGAAAGACATTGAGGTGCTGGAGCGTGTCCAGAGAAGGGCAGGAAATCTGGTGAAGGATCTATGGAACAACCCTTATGAGGAGTGGTTGAGGGAATTGGGATTGTTTGGCCTGGAGAAAAGGAAGCTGAGGGGAGACCTTAGGGATCTCTACAACTACCTGAAAGGAGGCTGTAGAGAGGTGGGAGTTAATCTCTTCTCCCAAGAAACAAGTGATAGGACAAGAGGAAATGGTCTCAAGTTGCACCAGAGGAGGTTTAGATTGGATACCAGGAAAAATTTCTTAACCAAAAGGGTCATCAAGCATTAGAACAGGCTGCCCAGGGAAGTGATGGAATCATCATCCCTGGAGGTATTTAAAAGATGAGTAGATGTGGTGCTGAGGGATATGGTTTAGTAGTGGTTTTGGCAGTTAGGTTTATAGTTGGACTTGATGGTCTTAAAGGTTTTTTTCAACCTAGGTGATTCTATAATTCTGTGATTCTATGTTTTATTTTATTGTATTGAAACATGCATTACAGCAACAGAATATTGTGTTTTCTGAGGTTTGTAAGTATAAGTCACACTGGTGCCCTTTACCCACCCACACATATTTGCACACATGCAATCCTTGTTTTCTCTCGTCTTCCTTCTTCCTTGCATGCACTGTATTGGACCAAGTACTGTGAGATAGGATGTATCCGTGCACTGCCAGGAGCAATCTGTCTTTCTTGCCTTTCTCTTTGAAGACATTGTTCCTCATAATGAAAGGGAAAATGGTAACTGAAGACTAATAAGCCTTTATGAAAAGATATTTTTTTTTAAAGCTTCTAAGACAGGTAAACTTAATAAACCTAATAAAATACTGTACTTTTTCGCTTGCTGTGCTTTTATCTAAACTTATAATATGAGATATTTTTATCACTTTGATGGGCGTATGGTACTGTACTTAGTGACTAGAGGTGTTACACAATGACACTTGGAGTACATTGTAATCAACAAAATAATCCTGGTTTATAGCCTTCCTTTGAAGCCCCGTCACAGCACAAGGACATTTTGTCTATTCCGTCTTAATACTGTTTTCCCCTGGCTTTCATCTCTTCCGTAAACCACAAAACATAATGGTAAATGGCTTAACCAAATGGACGTAAATGTTAGTACCATTATTTTCCTTTGAGGGCCACACTATCACAGCAGGGCTCCTGAATGAAGCACAGTGATGTAACAATGTGCGTAGCTGTACACAGAATAGGCAACTGAAAAGGATATAGAAAAAACATGATGACAAGTATCAGGATAATAAGAGAAACAGAATATGAAAGGTTGGCTGGTGATCTGTTCTGATCAGAGCTGTACCATGTTTTAACTGTCAGCAGCAAAACTTGAACTGAATAGACTTCAAAGGAAACGAAACCCCACAAAGGACGTAAAGAATTATCCAAAGGTTGCAATTTTATTTTTTTTCTGGGGCAGTCTATGTTGAGCAGCTTTTTTTTTTATTTATTTAATTAAAACAAAATGTAGTCTAAGAGAAGAAAGATTTCCATCACAGAACAAGAAAACAAACCCATGCTCCTAGTAAATCTATCTACTAATACACAGTAAACTGTGAATTCACGTGTAAACTATGAACACCTTGGTAATTCCCTTGGAAACTAATCTAATGCTTGTGAAGCAAAAGAGCTACTGTTTGATGCTTTGTTTAACAAGAATATTAATTAAAACCTGTTTAATACTGATGTTTTGTATAACTATATGTACTTGTACTAGACAACGATGGGTAAAGTGCATGTAATAAAGGCACTGTTTTCTATTGTTTTGTAGTGAAATAACCTTTTTTCTTCATGGGAAAGAAAAATATAAAGTTTTGGGTATCTATTTTCTCGCTGGAGGAAGTAATATTACTGGTTAATAATATGCAGCATGGTATAACATCAAAGAACAGACAAAAAAGAACATTATTTTCAGCTGAAACTGCAAAGGAGATACACTTTAATTTGACAGTTTACTTTCACAAGCATGTTTAAGTCATAGGCCTTTCAAAAAGCAGTCTTTGACATTTCAGTAAAAGGAAGCAAAATTGTAAAGGGCAGACAAGGTCTGCCAATGCCAAACTCCATATATATATAGAAATTGCTGCTGTATGTACTGTCTTTAAACTGCTTTCTAATTCTAGTTGAATTCAGTAAATTCAATTTTCTTAAGCTGGATTTCCCTGATCCTGCCCCAAAATTGAATTCACAGTGTTGGAGGAAGAAATGATTATGTCGGTCTGCTCTTTTTGTCCAACAGCTCAGGCTGTGTCCAGGGTACACAACAAGATGTTAGTTTAAGGGCTTTTCCAGACATATGAGACATTCTAAGCTAATTTTTGGGCTTGATTCAGCTGAAGAGTTCATTTAAGTTTTGTGATTCTCATCCCGAAGAAAAATTCTCTCACTACCATAGTAAAGGGCATTTTAAAGTACTGTTTATTCATGACAGCACGGCTTCACTTCATATATTGTAAACACTAAAATAATTTAGCCAAAGACCAAACACATAGGAACTATTCTTTAGCTTGAAGGTTCAGACCCTCACCTAAAAGAGAGAGAAAAAAAAGAAAAAGTGCAAATTGTATTTGCTGATTCACAAAAAAGCGAAAGACTAGCAATAGAAACCAAATTGTCTTGATTTTCCAGTATTCACCTTTTTCTCCCCTCATTAAAATCTATATGCTCAATACCAATACATGGTTTTGATGAGAAATGTAATCTTAAAACAGGATGAAGACTTGATCCAAAGTTTTCTGCAGGTAAACCTGTATTCTAAATAAGTAATAGCAACATCACAATTCTTGATAAACTAGTATGCTATTTCTTTTCCTGTTTCTCCATTATAAATAACCATTCTCCATTCTCTAAATAACCAACGTGGGTAACATGAAAAATTCCATATGGAAAGTGAATTTTTTTTTTACTTGTCCGGAAAAGAATGAAAATATCAAATTTATTTGACATTCAGATGTTCTTTTCTAACTTTTTCAGCTATTTAACGGAAAGATTAGTTACTTTTTTAGCCTTAACTACCATTAGGAGATATTGGTTAAAACCAGTTGTCCTTACCTAAGATCATATTTAACAGAATGATTTTTAGTATGCCTAATAATAAGATGGTGTTTCATGATTTGGACTAGTTTGTTGCACACAGTCCTTCAATTGCAGTTAGTCCAATGAAAACAGATAATTTACTTTAAAAAAGGTGTAATTTTGGATTAAAAAAATACAGATTTAGTATCCATAACTCATTCTCCTCCTTTAAATTACTAACTCAAATTCAAATATACTTGTCTTTTCATTGCATTTATGATTTATGATCTAACTAAGTTTTTTTACAGGGTCAGTGTCTTACATTTCCAATCTAATCCAAAAACTGAACATACTCAGGCGTAGTCATAGTTGATGTCCATCTCCTGTAGTTCCATTTTAAATATATAAAATCCTCTGAATATTTCAAAATGGTAAGGCAGTTTTTGTGAATGAAGTCAATTATTATAGTAGCCCTAATGTACGTGTGTATTTGTAAATACCTGTTCTTTAGATATGAAGTATGTTTAAGACAAATCCACAGAAATAATAAAAGACAAACCACACATTGAATAACTGTATTATTACATTATTCCTTCCTTTTTCTGATTCTTAGTTGTCATATCTATAGTTTTAGATGGCACAGTAGGTAATTTAGGAGTCCTTGTTTGTAAATCTCACATGCTCCTTCTGAATTTTTGGATCCAAAATGGCAAGCAGCCAATATATGGTTAATTAAAAACATTTCTCAGCTGCATTTGGAACCTGAAATAGAACTCCATTATTCAAAGGCAGTTTATAGGCATCGGTGAACAATGGCAATAGCAAAAGACTATGGCATATAAGCTGAGAAGTGTAGAATACAGAAAACTTCATATGAATACATGGCCATTCAAGCGTAACATTCCCTCTAAAACCTTAGTATCTTTGTCATTGCTTTGCTCAACATATCTTCCAGGATGGTGCTAGGAATGGCTGCAACAAATAAACTATTGAGCTGACTGTGAAGGTTTGCTTATAAATTTTTGACTTTTAAAGATCAAGCAGGTGTCTCTGTGCGTGGCTACCTTGTCTCTCTGGGCTTGTTACAGCTGAAGTGAATGAAAAAGATTTTGCTCCTTCTCATGGCACTTATCCCTGCATCCACTCAATGCAATGGTTGTCGTTTCATTCACTTTGCTAGCATGTGGACCCAACTCCTCAGATACATAGAAAGTCAAGATTCTTACCAGACATGCTGTTTTGCACAACCCCGTTCAGCTTCTCATCCTCAGTTCCATTTCCCGTGTGAACACCAAAACTGTGTGTTTGGGTTGTTGTTTTTTTTAGTTAATTGTGAGCTATCATACATCATCACCCAAAGTAACTTCCCTCCTGTGCATTTCCTTACAATCCTCTGTATAAAAGTTTACTTGATCTATCCTCTGGTCTCTGCCTATAAACCAAGTTTATCTGCATGTTCTCTTTGTTAAAGAAGGCTTCTGTGTACATGAAAATTAGGGTACTAACCAGGCAATTGGATTTTTCTGGCACGCAATCTTGCAGTCTGCATTTACAAATGATCACAAATGATTATGGTAACAAATATTCTAGAATCAATTAAAAGTAATCTATTAAAACAATTTTTCTTGGTTATAGACATAATGTATTTATGTGCATTATTTGAAGAAGTGGAAACTACTTACTGCTCATAATAGTTACATTTATTGTGGGACTTCTGACTCTAAGTATGAGATATACTGCAAATAAAAAGTACAGGAACTAGCACAAGGTAGGAAACACCGGGGGTTTAACATCTACTGTTATAGCTGAAGAAAAACTGATTATAGATCAGAACAAAATCTACGATTGTGATCATCTAGCTATTCAATACAGACAACTCCTGCTGATGTCACAGTGGGATTTTTGTATTCTGAAAGAATGCAAGATGATCCCTTTGAACTTGCCTTTATTTCTTTACATTTCGTGTGATGAGGTGATCCCCCTGGCTTTAAGTACCTTTATAACATTCAACATACTCAAATTGTAAGTAACAAGACACAGAAAATAAACAATCAGGTGCCCCATAAAGAAATACCCCACATTTACAGCATACATTATGTACATCAGCCAAAAGATTGCTTCTTCCTGTCATTCTTAATGCTGTCCACTAACTAAACCTTTCATAAAAGTAATTAGGATTCCATAGAGACTAACAAAGCTGATATGTCTGTCCACCTTAAGGATTAAGAACTAACGCTAAAGGCTCCTCATAGAAACATGAAGAGGAGCAAAAAAATTGCATTCTCTCTTTTGATTCAGGAGATTGTTCAGTAGAATATTGTCACTATTTGTAGCTACAGAGACGTACAAGAGGAGATATTCACTTAAAAGCCATCAGGTAAAAAAGAGTACTTAAAAGATTTTAAGGAATCATTATTAATCAGATATCAGTAAAGAGCAGTGATGCATGGGACCTTCCTTGGAACAGACTTGAGGTGCCTGCTATGATGTCTGCCCATCTTAGCTTCCACAGAGCAACAAGTTTTCCAGTCGGCTGTATTGCAGCTGGTAGTGGGTTCAAAAATCCCGTGGCAGCATTTTTCAGTTCTTTCTGCAGTGACTATTAGCATCAGCATGATAAGAAGAGGTTGCCTTGTCAAACTCTTTAATGTTTATATTTAAATAATCTTATGTAAGGTTAGAGGTGTGTAGGTGAACCACAAGGAACTGCATCTTAGTTTGTCCTTCTCCGAGTAAGCCCAACGCCCACACGCAGAACGAGACACCCCGTGGAGCTTGTGGATGGGATTGTCATGATGAGACTTGGCAGAAGCCATGTGCCAAGATACTCAGTCTACATGAAACAGTGGCACATCTGAAATGTTCACTAAAAGGATATTAGATGTTCAAGTTGCCTAATAGTAACTGAGATGATTGTGACATTTCTGATAGTTAACACTGCATTGACAGCTTTATCTTAATTATAACCTTAAGATGGGTAAAGTTATGTGATATTAATAATTGAGCTTCATTTCCTTTTATTAAATGTGTGCAAAAGTTTATCTTTACAGAATGTCATGAGCATAAATTAATTAGTGCCCATGAGAAGATTGGATACTGTTTTAAGTACCATTAATAACTCAAATATATGTTTAATGGAATTCTCATTATTCAGAACTTTATCATACTGTTTCAGTATTGTCTTTCCTGAATCTCTCCTGCTTAAATTAGAATGTGTGGTTTATATAAAACATAATATTTTCCTTGAAAATATTTTGTTATACTTTATTATTATCAAACATTCTGCCATTGCATTCTGTGCCATCTCATGGTAGTCTGCAGGATTAGAAAGGGGTAACTGATTCAAGATGTGACAGAAAAAAACAAATTTGGGTGGGGTGTTTTTCATGAAAGCAAAAATCTCACTGAAGTGACAGAGAATTACATTGAGATTATACAAATAATGGAGAGTACATTTTGTTTCACTATGTACTAGCCTCACAACATGCAGACAAGAAAAAGAATTGAGAATTGTTATTCTCAAAATCACAGTTCATTCTCTGATGTTCTTATACTCTGGTAATGCGAGGAAATAAATTTCTTCCCTATCAGCCATCCTGTACAAAAGGACATATGCAATGAGGTGAGCTGGGGTCTACTGACATTATTTTCCTCCCTCTTCACATTGCCTGTCATTTGGTCCAAAAAAAGTTCATTGCAGTTTGTGCTTTCCCCACCTTCTCACAATATGTTCAGCCTATAAAGATTGAAGGTACCTTAAATCAGGTAGCCACTTAATCTATGCCATCCAAACTTGCAGCAGGAATATTAACAAAAGTTATTTCAACTAATGGAAAAAACATCTATTAATGGTCAAAATAGGTTATAATAATAAGGATAAAAACTCTGATTCTGTTGGTAAGTCAGTCTTTGAATGTCTAAAAGGCACAATGTACCTGTTATTTGAGTTGTAGCCAATCCATACATAGTAGGGTAATGATAGACGTGCAAGCTGCTGTCAAATTACTGCATCAACATCCATCACATAAAGTTATTAAATATACATCTATCATTTGGTGTATTAGAAATAAAGTCATTGTAATATATTTTTGTCATAAGATCAATAACTTAGAAAATAAATGTCTTGGCTTCACCTCAGTGTTTACGGTGTTTGGTAGCAGGAGACCATTACCTTTTGACAATGTGCTATAGTGGTGGCAGTATCTCTTAATTTAAGATCAAGTACAGTATATGTCCTTTAGTTCTTACATTATTTATAGATTTTTGCATTAAAGTTACGACGAGAAGGTACAATGAAACACCATTTGTTTTGGTCTTTCTTTACTTTATTGCAAACCTGACTAGTCACACATTTGCATTGAATTGTTTTATGCTCCTGGCTTATCTCTGCTGCACTGACAATGTAATACACAATGAATCCAATACCATGTATTCATCAAATGTATACCAAGCCTGCTGCCTGTCTTCAGCTGATATGTAGAATGGGTGTAGGAGTTAGTGACATGAGAAGTTCTTCTTTGGATTTAGCCAAGCATCAGTATAACTCTTTCGGCTACTGAACTTTTCTCTATTTACACTAACATAGATGAAAGAGCACATGTCTGTGAATATTTGTCATGACCACAGCTTTTAGATAAAGCCTATGTATTTTTGACAATTTGAGAGGATTTTGTCCCCCCATTACAAGTTTTTAAATTACTTGAAACAATTATATATGCCCATGTTGGAAATGAAGAACATGACTTACTATAAACTAAAGACCATTTGATTTTTTCCTCATGTTATCTGTTATCAAATGTCATCCTTAACATTAACTTCTGATGACTGCTGATTAAAGAAGTGACAAAACACTTCTGAATTCAGCTCCTCTTGGGAAAAGTAACTGGCAAGTCCTTGGTTTGCCTCTGTCCTGGAGAGCAGATAATAGAAACTTCAGTAACAAGACCAAAACCCAACTTGTGTCACCCATATTCTTCAACTTCTGGGTACACTATCACTAGTCTTAGAAGACAGATGAAGAGGTAGAATAAAATCCAAAGGCAGAAACCTTTTTTTGGTGATTTTGTGACTATCAGGAAGACTCTTCCTTTCTCCTATCTATGCAATGTGGGCAAAATGGAAAAAAATTCTGTAAGTGCAGTACCCCACTTAGTAATCTAGATGATGTCTTATTCATGTTTCACTGAATGTTTTCGGTTGTTTGTTTTTTGTTGTTGGGGGTCTTGTTTTCATTATACTTTCACTTAGTCTTGTATTCTTACTAAGCCTAGAAAGCACTGATTTGGAAAGCAAGCAAGAAAAAATCAGCTCTAGCTCTACACAAACAGTTCAAAAATCAAATGAAATAAAAAGCTAAAATATTTTCAAAATTAAACAAAAATAAAAATTCTCCCTTAGAGAAGCTCATGACTTTTGGATATGCCAGAACTCATTAGCTAAATGAACCTATATGCAAAGAGCACAGTTGCTAGGAATCATACAGATGAACTATAGAATTGCAACATATGATTTATTGCTTATAATATTTATAGGAAGACATTTGGAATGAAATCCTGGTTCTGTTTTTCTTTGAAGACCATGAATACCTGCAAAGATATTCTCTGTAAACATATTTAGCGGTACAAATACACACACACATATATCACTTGAATAAAAAAATTCAAAACAGTGCTGAAGGTTTACTCATATAAGTTAACTTAAAGAAAACTTAAAGAAAAAACAATGAAGTGGTATGACTAGAAATTATTTGAACCCTATCTTTTTTAGAAATGTTATCATTTTCACAAAATGTATATGACAACCATATTTTAAGGTCAGACAGCATTTCCTTAAAGTTTTAGAAGAGATATAAAAGTGATAGTTTAGATCATCTTGGTTAATCAAATACAGAATTGTTCCTTGGTATAATTCATACCTGTGGAATGGATCTCAGTGAAAAAAACTGAAATAATTTTTCATTTTTTCATTTTTCAATTTTTTTTAAACTAAAGCTAAGAATTGCCAGGTAGCAAATATGCAACATTTACTTTATCTGCTTATCTCTGGTAATATTTTGTAAATATTGTTAGTCTGTATTCACTTTCTTGCTGTCAGTCCAGTCTAGGCTCTATCTAATCTGCAACAAATGACTCTGAATAGGCAAATATTCTAAGTAACCTTTCATTTCATGTTGCAAATATAGAGAAAAAATTATAGCCAAAAGAAAACAAAAAAGTTTATGCATCCTTAGACTCACATCTTAGAATGGTTGTATGTATCTCCTTTCATAACTTATAATTATCTTCTTAGATTAATAACTCGTTCTTAGATATGAATTTTGGACCCCAGAATGAGAACAGATGAATCACTCAAAGGTACATAATTCTATTAACATTTATAGTTTTCAATTCATTTATTGTGACTGAAGTTGATAGAAATAAAAGAAAATAAACAAAAAACCCTAAATAAATAACTACAAATATTATATATTAACCAAAAGCTGAGATGAATATTTAGTATACATTGAAGTCATTGTTACTATGCTGATGTCCTGGTTTAAGGTAAAACACAACCAATTTTCTTTTCAGTAATTTTACTTTTAAGCTCTGCCTCTTCTAACTAACGCTCTTAAATTAACAGCATATTTTTGTCAAAGTGTCAGCTTCTAGCAGATAAGGTCTGATGTTTATAGTTAATACCAAGGAACAGTATGCAGAAAGGCTCCTGCTTATACTTATAATACCCAAGGTCAGCCAACTTTGTTATGAACAAAGTTGGAGGGTCGGAAGCAGAAAAGCATAGAGGGGTCACACCTGTGGGGAGGAGCAGACAGGACAGGCAACCCAAAACTGACAAACAGGGTATTCCATCCCATCTGCCTCATGCTCAGTATAAAATGAGGGATCAAAGGGGTCAGCCTTCTTCCTTCAATGGCCAATGTCCAAGGAGGACTCTGTCTGTTCGTCTGCCTTTGGTCCCGATCCATGCATTCCTGAATCTAGACCCGGAATTCAGTTCCTGTCTGTCACTGAATCCAGTCAGACTTTCCTAGCGCCTGCTGGAGCTGTGATTGTCACCCTGGGAGCTTGATATGGTTTTGTATATCTTGTAATATATGTAATTATTTTCTTAATATTATTATCTTTTCTATTATTTCATATTTCATTAGCTTAGTTTCTTTTCAGTTCTTAAGACTCTTATTTTCTTGCCTCTTCTCTGAAGGGACATGTTCTCTCTTCTCTGAAGAGGAGGGAGGTTAAAGAGAGCATCTGTTGTTTGCTTTAGTGGCCAGCCCAGCCTAAACCATGACTAATTAAGAATTCGTTCATATATTGGGTGAAATTATGTGATCACTGTTTCACTGGACATTGCAATAGATAACTCCATTTTTTCCTGGTTTCCTGGTTCCCATTGTCCATCAGTCTTATTTTATTGAACCTTGAATAAGTTTGGACCTTTTCCTTTCAAAGTAACTTGTCAAAATGTTTCCAATATGTTAGTGAAGGAAAGATTATTAAATGGTATTTCAAAGAGCCTAATTTTTCTTGTTTTTCATGGAGTACTCACAGAATAGAGAGGCTTATGTTGTGTGGCTGTCTCCTCCTTTTTGTGATAGCGATACTAGAGACTTAAGATAAAATTACTTCCCCATTCTGTCAATAAAATTCATGAAAGTTTGTTCAGTTGAATCTAATGAAATTGCTAATGTCAGCAATGTGAATAGCAAATAACAGGAATGAAAGTAGAGCAGCCCATTATGACTGGTAGTTGTATCATTTACTGTACTAAAATCGTTTCTGTATTGACCCAAAAGACCATTCCTGTCCTATTTATAAATTCTGGGAAAATAGCACTAGCCTTGTTAATTCAAAACAGTAAGACATCCTCAGGCTGATATATACTTCAAGTATGTGTTTGCCACTGCATCTGAACAGAAAACCAATTGGGGTGGGGTTTTGTCAACTGGAAGTGTCTCAACCAATCAACAATAATGCAAAGTATTTCTGGCTTTTAGAAATGGACACTACAAGTGAAAACTGGTAAATTTGAGCTAGCTCTTTCATAGCTCCCATTTCAACAACCAAATAATTGATTTTTCAAGAGTTCAGTTGTAATTAGGATCCTACATGGGGTAAATTTTGAAAATCTGTCCACTTTTTATGATACTGTAATTGGAGCTGAATCTATGTTTTTGTTATCATTTTCAGGCACGGTGACACAGAAGCATGGAGATTCACTTGTGTACTCTCCTGGACTTTTGTCATTGCAGAGGGTTCTGCTGTACCCAGTAAAGTTAAATGGTGAATGCGGGGAGGTGGGACGGAAATCTTATATCCTTAAGTCAATAGTCAGTTTTGAAGCAGTCTTTACCAAATCTTTCACTGGCACCAATGGGTCAGTGTGTAAACTTCCAATATAAGATATTAATGAAACTGATAAAAAATTATGTATGGTCATGGATACACTGTGTAATGCGACACAGTGTGGGAGATCCCCAAACTACCTCTCAGCAAGCTTGAACCTCTGTCTGAAGTGATACACTGTCAAGCAGGGAGATGCTAGCTCAGATCCTGAAACAGCACTGAAATGTCAGCCTTATACATCATCATAAGAATTTACCTCAAAGGCAGGAAGAATTAGTTTGTTGCAGCCCTACTTAAATTACTATAAATTGGGAAATCTCTGCATCGCTTGCAGTATAGACCATCATAGGATTTACCTTAAGGGCAGCACACATCAGAAAAAAAATTATACCATTGCAAAAACTATACTCCTATTTCAGAATCCAGCATAATTTATAATTATTAATAACAAGGTAAAATAGTTAATATCACATAGTGGCAACATACAAAGTTGATGAAAAAAACAATTACCTCATAACTTGCAGTTTTTGGTCTCTTGATAATGCTTAAGCTTAGAAGGAATAAACTAATCACATAATTGATCTCACATTATACAGTTGTTCCCACATAAAGTAGTTGGTACTCAATTTACTAATCAGGTTTGATTACAACTGCCTTATTTGTGAATACTTGAAAAAAGAAATCTTCCTTTAAATCTTAGGAAATAAAAAGCAATATGATTGTAGCAAAGAAAATAACATGTAATAAACATTCATGACAGGCAATAAGTCTAAAAGTTAATATTTGTATTCCAGGATAGAGAGGTGTAAACAATGGATTCTTTTAAAATTCAGTGCTCAGACTGAATCAAAGACCTGTAAAATAAAGAAACTGGCCAGAACAACTGAAATAGAAACATATCAGGGTTTTGTCCACAAAGAAACAGAAAGAAATGCAAAAGTATGTATTTTAAACATCTCTTCTTACTGAATATAAAATTCTCTGTTTAATTTTTTGGACTACTTAACTTTTTTTGGATTTTTTTTTTGCTCAAATGTAAGTGAATCTGAAAACGAAAAATATTTAAAGTAAATAAAAACCCTGTCATTTTTGTAAGGTAAATAAAATGGAGTTTCTACAATCTTTGTTATAAAATTTTGAAAATAAAATGCACTGGTATGTTTTAAATTCCTGAACTCCAATATCTCAGACATTTTGACTGAAATTATTAAATGAATTCTAATCAAGCATAGCTATAGTTACCATCCCTAATTCATATCACATAGTAAGTTGAAGAAAATACAAGTTTCCTAATAGTAATACAAAGATCAAAACCACTACTGATAGTTTTAATACCTATTCTGCAGACTTTACTATGATACATTAGCACTCTTTGCCTCTCTTTGATTCATTCCATGTTTTCATCCACAGAAATTGTAGGCTACTTGTAGAAAAAGTCTACAAGTGTAAAGCAAAGTGTACATGTGAATGATGAGTGTGGAAGTTCACATCTGACTCTTCTCCCAGCAGCCCTTTGTAGCCCCCATATTCAAATGTCATTTGGCCTTGAGGTTCGCTGCAAGGTATTATAATGTTATTTATTTGAACGCATAGAGTCTGGTGAATAAGTTAAGCAAGATTTATTTGAAGGTAACAGTATTTCTAAAGAGGTAGTTGCCCAGAACTACGTCTATTAACCTTCACAGTTTTTAAATATGTGCATGTTGCACACATTTATTTCATTTAAATATTTGCATGAATTTCAGCAAACCACTACCTTGTTTCAGAAGGAATTCAGAAGCACTACTCCCTTTAGTTACCTGCATGCTTATTACTAGTAGCTATCCAACCAACCTGTGTTACAGTTCACTCAGCATCAAAGTGTCAGGATCTTACTAATTTGTACCTAGACATTTGTAAACATTCCAAAATCTGGGAAATTCAGGCAAAGATAACAAAAGAAAATAAGAAATGCAGAGGTCAAGTCTGAACTGTTACAACCTTTTTTTATTTTCATTTGCTGAGTATTACACAAAACAAGATAAGTACTCTCAAGTATACTTAATATTTCAAGCCAAAGGAGTACGCCACAGTCATAATGAGTATGGTGGGTAATTCTAATGTAAACAGTTTACCTTGTATACCACAGTTAATCATGGTCATAAGAAAATACATTAGGTTTGTGTATAATATTTATATCTTTTCCCTGTCTAATTCTCACAAAAGCAAACTACTTTAAAACTGCTGCGGTTTTTGTCTGTTTGTTTCTTTTATTCTTTTAAATGGTATTACAAAAAGAAAAGGAAAAAAACAGAAACCATGAAAAGCTCTGAAGGCTAGAACATAAAAGACAGAGTATTGTACTTTTATAGGGGAAAAAAAGGAACTTCATGGAATTCCACACATAAAAAAGACCAGAGTCTAGCCAGAAAGATTCAGTAAACTCTGCTACAAACACTGGTGATTCACTAGTTTACAGAATTGAAAACCAGTGCAACATTATTTTCAATATAATCATAATAATATTAATCTCAGTACTTAGATTATCTTCAGCTTTATTGAAAAATACATAGTGTGTAGCATAATCAATGTTAATTTTAGCAACAGCAGTAAAAACTTTTTAGTTCAAAACCTTATAAAATATTTTATCACTATTATATGACATAATCAACCTAAGTCTTGATTAGGCAAAAGGAGATTTAGCATACCTTCTGGTATATAAAAGTGAGTCTTTTACACACTTCTGTGTCTGATCTAGAACAGGAAAGTTTTTTTTTTACCTCAGCGCAACCACAGGTAAGCAAGTAGTGTAAAGCACCATAGAAGAAGAATTACTTTTTTTTCTTTTTCAGAAAGGAAAAAAAAAAGTAGGGCATAGGATTATTAATCTGATCTTCATTAACATACAGTGCTGACTGATAAAATGAATGATCATTTTCCATCTGAAATCATGACTTCATATTTTTTAAATATATTGTCTAAAGTGTCCTGACTTCAGACAAAATGTGAAACTCTTCAGTTTACCAACAGCTTGTTTGAAATGTTTCTGTTTAACAGCATTATCCAATTTTAGGTTCTTATTATCTATGTGAAAAGATTGTAATAAAATTTAAAGTTGAAATTAATCTGCTGGAATTCAACTAGAAGGTTGATTTTGAGGGTAAGTAATGCCAAACCTCCAAGCTCCCTCTTTGAGCCCTTCAAATAATTTAATAATCAACTCACAGTTATGACTTTTTAAAAGCCATTTTAAAATGTCTTTGATGTCTGTTAGGTTATATGTAATTTGTAAAACAGTGAATTGCTTTTTTTAATTTACTTACAGACTTGTGTTGCTAGGAAATATTTTATCTAATTAAGCTGTTTAAAACATTTCATAGCCGTTCATGTTTCTTTACAGTGAGAGAGGTCTTCTAAAGTGCTTCTGTGATTAATGTTCACTCTGGGATTGCTATTCTCTGGAAAATTCCAACTCCTACAGATGCAGAAGCGCACAGGTTGCCAAAATGAGTTCATATGAAGTCTATTTTTCAAATGAATTCATGCAACTTATGTTTCTGAAGCTGTCTTAGAAAACCACAGGGAAAGATTTATAGTGAGCAACTTCTGAAGAGAGAAGGAGGCATTTTCTTATCTAGTGAAACTTCCTGCTTAACAGGATGAGCGCACTTTCCAGAATTAGTTCTTTTTCAAAGCCAGAATACATTTCTTGTTCTAAGGAAGGGGCAAACAATGACCTATAGCCCTTCTGCCTCTTATTGTGTCTTTGTCTGTTAATTTTGAAGACCCTTTACATTTTTGCCAAGAGAATCCCACCTCTTCTAAGCAGTTCATGATCCTCAAAGAGCGGTCCATGGTTACAAAACCCAAGCCCTGTTATCAACACCAGTCCAACAAACAGATGTTGACCCACAGGGTCTCTTCACTCCTTTTTTTAAATTTTTCCACCTCATGGGCAGGATCAAAATAAAAAAACACATGGTGCCCTCTGTCCTTGACCATTTCCCCCATGTGTCAGAGAGAGAGAAGACAGGAAAGCATCCAACTTTCTCCTGGAAGCATAAGTACTGGATTTGAAATTTTATTCTCTGGAAAGACAATGATCTTCACATTTTATACAAAAAGCAGAGCCAATGCTGAGATCTGGAACCAGAAAGCTAATTCTTCAGTTTTCAGCAAGGAAAGCCTTCTCACCGGATGTTATTTTAGATCCCATTCTTTGCTCATGATTCTCACACCCACCTGGGATACTTTGTAGCCTCTTGGTCAGGCCCACAGCTTCAATCCCCCTCAGAATAAAAAGGACCTAAAATAAAGTTTGCAGCTCTTAGTGAGTACTCTAACGAGAAGGCTGTTATGCAAAAAACAGGTCTCTCGTTCCCCATAAAGGAGCTGTAAAAGCAAACTTGACAATTTCTGTATCTGCACATCAGGCACCATTGGAAAGTAGGTGTTGTAACTTGATGATGAATTTATTTAATGATTGATTCTACTCAGGTTGAATATTTAGGACTTCCCTCCAGCTTAGGTGAACTATGTCTTAGCACAACTCTTCCTAAGTGTCACTGTTTTGCAAGCTGGAGTGTATCACCTTGTAAATACAATATAATTTATTTGCATCTGAATGCATGATTTCCCCTTCAGCTGTATAGAACTGGATATTGTTTGATTATGTACAGATTTTCAAATGATCTGGAAAACTTTGTAGAGTAATACATTGCCTTTAATATTTACTACTCTTTCAATTTGCAAGCCATTTACAAATTTCATCAGTAATGATTTTATGATTTCTTTTCAGTCACTTATAAAAGTACTCCACAGCATGAAGACAGGAGTTGAACTGAATGAGACCTTACAGAAAAGAAGAGTTCCAATATTTTTAATTTGTGGGCAATTTCAAAACCTGCAATACTAAAGAGATGTTTTCTTCTGCATAGAGTATTTAAAAAAAAAAAAGATTTTCCTTTTGCTTATAATGTAAAATATTATGGATAATCAAAATTGAAATCTTTCTTTTTGGAATTATTAAGATGTATTTTTAATTCTTCAGATGGTACATTTATTAAGCTTTCCATAGTTTGTGTTTGGTTTAAAGTAGAAAGCAAGTATGTGTGCATGGGAAAGAGAAAAATAAGGCAGAAATTTAAAGTATGAATTCTAGTTGCTTAAGAATTAAGCAACTCACTTTAGAGTTTGCTTTGTTTTTAAATGGAAAACATATGGGATTTGAATTGATAAAGATGCTTTGAACAGTATTTCACAGTTAATTTGTATCACATATACTGTACACCCTGAAAAAGACATTTGAAATTAAAAAATCTTAACTGTCTCTTTCTTCAACAGCAAAAAAGAAAAAATATATATTTTGTATTCTATTAACAAACCAGAAGGCAGTTACAAACTTGCCCAAACTTTAGTGAACTGGATTCTATATAGAAAAACAGATACTTCCCCCTCCCAGATTTTGAGTTCATAGGTAAGCGCCTGTGCAAAAGAATGAAACATTAAAAATATTTCTTAATAATCATAATATTTTGATTAATAACTTATGTCACAACCACATCACTTGTTTATTTCTAATAATTACAATGAAAAGATGCTAACTGGTAAATATACATATAACCTGGTGAAACTCTGGCAGCCTTTCTCACAGTTTTGCATTGTATACTACTTTTCACGGAGTTAAAATTCTTCCTAGGACCTCTAACTGCCTCACTTCATATGCAATTATTAACCTTCAGGTGGGGAAAAAAAAGTTCTTGGTTTTATATCTTCTTAAACTTAAGAAAACAAACGTAAGACATATTATCCCTATCTAAAAATTAAGGAGGATTAGTTTTCATTGGTTTAATCTGTGTCAAATTAATTCCTACCAACTACAGTAGGTAATAAAGAGGTAAGAAATAACAGAGATCTATTTATTTCACTTAATTGTCCATCTGCTGGTAAAATTATCCTGTTTTATTTTTGCTAATTTAAAAATAGTTTGAGTGCAGGGAAAGTTTCAGATTGTCATCACTTTTTCATGGCTTTACATGTACTTGATTTCATTTAAAATAATCAAATAGTTCTCTGACAAAATGCACACTTTTTTTGTCTCATTTCCTACCCAGTTATGTCTAAGGCCACATTTCAGTCACCTGAATCTGGCATAGAAAATACACACTAATGAAAGTCCTAATTTAGAAAAATCTTTGTGTTTAATTTAGTTGTCTGTCCTCGATAACTCACAAGGCACACTATCAGCTTTTTCACCAGCACCTGTACATAACCACAAATACTTTTACATTGCCTTATGATGATACATGCATAATCCTTGACTTTTCTTATTACATAAACATTAAACTCTTGTAAAAGCAGAATATAATAGGTGAGGGTATGTAACTACTAACCATAGTGCATCCAGTGCTTGTTTTTTTGGGACTTTCTGTCTCCCTGGGAACATCAAAATTCTGTAATAACTCATAGAGGTAAAACGCCATTTAACACAATCCCATGTAATTTTTAACAGATGAAATAATATAAATTAAAGTACTCTGTTGCCCTCTTAAAATAAATGTCACTTATTCCTAAAACATAAGTTCATCAAGATGCATCAGCATGCATGTAATAGGTGTCAGTTTAGGTACATGCTTATACATTTGCAAATGCTGCAAATAATGGCTCCTTTAATTTCTTTTTTAGGCTATCTAATCCACAGATTTATAAAACCAGAAATACAATTTCCTCCGGTATATGTATGCTAAATTTTTGCAATTATGTTGTTATATGAATAAACTTTTGACTTTGCGAGCAGTCTGTATATCAACTTAGTCATCTAATTAGAGCATGGAAACACTTCAGCAAACCTTAAGGAATGTTCAATAACACCTGTTTCAAATAAGCCTTCCTAGTCATCTGAAGTTGCATTTGAGGTTTCCTGGGTATCAGACTGCCTGAGATCTAAGACAAAGTGCTTTAAATAAAGTCAGCCAAACTCATTTCTAAACTAATTCATTCAAGACAGCCTGTCAATATTCCTAAATTTAATCAGATAAAAGTACTTTGTACAGAAATGGCTACACTCGAAAAGGTACAAAGTTCTTTTCACTTGTGGTCTTACAATTGCTCTGCAAATGCCAATTCAACACTAATGCTCATAGTATTTAACCTGGAATTGCTAGGATGTTAGCAGCTCCCTCAGTCTAGTTTGAACACATGAACTACTTGATAGGTCATTAAGGTATCCCTCAATAGTTTATAGCTTTAGCTAAACTATAAAGTCTATGTCAACTGAATTTTTTCTTTTTTTCTTTTCATTTCCACTTCCTCTCAGTTTCTCTCTCTAGCCATGTAGTCAGTGGTCTCCTCTCTGCAAAGTGCCTCACTGAGATCTGATTTAGTGCATGTAGACCTTAGATGTCACTGAAAAATTCCTGCTAATGAAGTTAGGGAATGAAACCAGACTACAGTTCTGTCTGAAACGTGCTGGGCAGGTAGCATTCGCCAATTGTGCCTGCAGAGTAGTCTGGTTTATACAAAGTAAATCTGAGGCATTCAGAATGCATAGGCTTTACTGCACTTTGAAACATGTACAGTGATTACACAAGAGATGTGATGCATCCTAGAAATACCATTCTTGCCACTGAGAAAAATTCTGGAGGAAAAAAAAAAAACTACTTGGATATTTAAATAAAATTGAAGTTATAGCATGTCTGAAGCTGAAGGGTGTTATTGATCCTTAATACTTTGAACAATGTCCCTGGTACACGCATGCATTTAGATGCTGATTGTGGTGATGGCAGTGACACTCTGAAAGCTCAAGAAAAGTACTAAACATCAAATGAAGAAGAGAATAAAACATAAACCTTATATGCCCCGAAAGGACTGTTAAAAGAAATGGAGTTAACACCCAAAGCAAATGCAATAAATAAATTATTTAAAGAACAGAACGAAGAAGGTAGATTTCATTAGACTCCAGTGACGTGCAGTATGTTGAGCTAAAATAACAATTTCTTATGGGAAAAAAAAAGGAGTGTTGGTGGAACAAGGAATTTGCTTGAATTTTGTTAACAGTTAAAGAATTTTTGAGACCTGAGCTTTTTTCATTAGTTAAATTACCTTCCTCCCATCCTTATTTCTTTTTTTCTGAGTACAACCTGTGTGAAACTAAGAGATTTATGAACTTAAAACAACAAAGATTCACCATAAAGCATCACTAAATTTTGTTTAATAAACATTAATAAATACCAGTGAATATTAGTGGATTCTATATAATAGGAATATAAAAAGACTACAATAGGACTGGGTTACACTTAAAGAGTGTAAAAAAAAGATGAAAGGACAAGGAAAAAATTAAAAAAAAATAAAAAAAATCCTGCCAAATTCTGTCATCTATGACCAGAATTTCCGATGGCTCTTCGGTCTTAAAAAATGAAACAGTTCTCCCCATCCAAATGCATTTTAGAAGACTAGCGTATTCTGACTCAGTTTTGTGGTCTTGACTGCTCTCGACCTATTTATGAGCTATGGCAATGACCTTGAGGTGACCGTGTGCTTGGCTTCCTATCTGATTCTCAATGTCTGATCAGAGTCCCTCTCTAACTCCAGATCATGCCCTTGTTGTCCTTTGGGACTGTACACATGGGTCACTCTCCAGCATGCAACTTCAGCTTGCAAATTCTAGGCCCTTCTTTTGCCTGCTGAGTGTTTGCAACATCAGTTTTTTCACCCTTTTCTTCTAACCATCCCAGACAACCAGGTCTCCATTGCCCTGGATAGTAAATTCTCTGTGTGTTTCAAAAAGTTCATTTCATTACAGATGATGTCGGAATAAAGGGTGGCAATTCTCCATTACTCTAAACTATCATGGGAATTTTTAAACTGAGTTTGTTATATACCTGCATTATGTTACTGTCAAATGTACCTATAGTATCTAAAATAATACCAAAAAAAGTAAAATGAATGTCTCTCCCTTGCTAAGACTGTGTACCCTGTGTGAAATTTAAGACTGCAGCAATTTGGTATATTAGTTATAAATCCCTGAAAAGTATGGTTTACGATGAAAACTTTGACAAATCTAACTATAACTGCACAAACACATCACTAGCATGAGAAAAAAATGATGTTTTTCCAGTTAAAAATTGTGTTATTGCACTTGTAAATTTACAGTCTTTATCTGTATAGGGAAGTAATATAGTAGATTACAATATAATTATTGCATGTTGCAAATGTTAGAGATAATGATCACAACCTTGACATTTTATGGCTTCAGAGGTAAATTTATATGAAGGCAGTGAGGGCAATGAAGTTTCAAAATTATTCTCTTTGATGGTTTTTAATAATTAATTAGAGCAGAAAGGGTTAACCTTTCCTGAAAATTAACAACACTGGGAAAATAACAAAGCAACTACATTACTTTGTCTTGTAACAGTTCCATATATGAAAATGATATTAAATTCCCAGTTTATTTAAGAAAATAAGTAGCATGTCATCAGTAAGATAGTGCACAAGCCTTCTGCTCAGGACAATGATCTATTAAATTGCCAAGGCTTTGAATTGGCTTCTTTGTTAAAATAATTTTCCTTCCTATTAAAGTCAACCATGAAAGCATGTGGTGTACTCGGCATCCCATTTTTTTCCTTCTTAATGCCTCAGTCCATGAAGCTGCAAAATTCAGTTTGTAAAGCTTTTTTTTCCCTGTAGCAAAACTATGTCTTCTCCAGCATTGTTTGCTGAGGCAATTTCCTAAAGAGAAACAGACTTGTACAAGGACTAAGGATGTACATTTGGGAAAGTGTTTCTGTGTTTTCCCATTTGACGTTTAACTCCTCCAAGTTAAAGCAATTACTGTATTTGTAACCTGAAATTCCCATTGCTGATTTTATTTTTTTTTTCTTATTGAGTATATGGCACATTTATACAGATTCTTAAGCCTGAAGGCAGCTTCTTGAAACACATTTATATCAAAGCAGTTAAGTCTGCAAAAGACAGAAAAACAGGTTTGGTTATCCTGTTCCTTATCTCCAGTTCAAAGATTATAATGATGTTAGTGAATGAGGCCATATTTGTGCCTGCACTAAAGGTTTGGCTTCATAGTTTCTGTGCTGTGGTTAGTTATCGTCTGTCCCAAACGTTGCCACTAATGGAAAGCAAAAGTCTGGAAGCTTGTGGCTGGGGCCCAAGTCCACCAGATCTCTTGAGTGCAACTGCTCCCTTTTTCCCTTCTACCTTTTTTGTTTGGGTTTTTTTTGGTGGGTTTTTTTTGTTTTTTTTTTAAGTGAGAATATCAAAAGATGCAGAAGGACTGAATGCTTATTATCTCTGAACCAGTGCATGTCTGGAATACTAAAATAACACAAGCCTGGGGTAAGACTTCACATGGAGAGAATGCCAATCTGTTGGTGAGAACAGTTTGAAGATCTGAAGACTGGTGCCACAGCCAGGCGTTGGCTTCTTCGATCATGGGACTCATTCTGAGAAACCTGGTCTACTGGGACTGGATGGGGTCTACCTGTCAGAAAAGGGGAAGAATATCTTTTGTCAGAAGAAGAATATCTTTTGTCAACCTTGTGAAGAGGGCTTTAAACTAAAGTTGCTGTGGAAAGGGAACTGCAATCCATCCCACTCATACCAATATGATCCCAATACCAGTAATAGAGGCCCAAAATCTAAAGAAGGCTTGCAGGTCAGCAGGAGAGAACCTGGAATGCAGCACAAAAGAAACAAGGCCAAGTGCAAGGTCCTGCATGTGGGTCAGGGCAATTCCGAGCACAAATGCAGTCTGGGCAGAGAGTGGATTGAGAGTAGTCCTGAGGGAGACGGGCTTGGGAATGTTGGTGGATCAAAAGCTCAGCATGAGCCAGCAGCATATATTCACAGCCCAGAAAGCCAACTGCATCCTGGGCTGCATCAAAAGAAGCGTGGCCAGCAGGTCAAAGGAAGTGATTCTGTGCCTCTGCTCCACTCTTGTGAGACCCCACCTGGAATAGTGTGTCCAGCTCTGGAGTCCCCAAATAAGAAGGACATGGACCTGTTGGAGCAGTTCCAGAGGAAGCCCACAAAGATGATCAGAGGGCTGGAGCACCTCTCCTGTGAAGACAGGCTGAGAAAGTTGGAGTTCTTAAACCTGGAGAAGAGAAGGCTCCAGGGAGACCTTATAGGAGCCTTCCACTATCTGAAAGGGGTCTACAAGAAATCTGGAGAGGGACTTTTTACAAGGACATGTAGTGATAGGATGAGAATTAATGGCTTCAAATTGGAAGAGGGGAGATTTAGATTAGATCTCAGGAAGAAATTTTTCACTCTGAGGGTGCTAAGACTCTGGCCCAGGTTTACCAGGGAAGTTGTGGCTGCCCCATCCCTGGATGTGTTCAAGGTCAGACTGCAGGGGCTTTGAGCAACCTGGTCTGTTAGGAGGTGTCTCTGCCCATGGTAGGGGGGTTGGAAATAGAGGATCATTGAGGTCCTTTCCAACCTTAACCATCCTATGATTCTATGATTTGAGAATAAGTGCAGCTCCTGGGTCTTGACAAACAAATATTTTACTCCAGAACTAACAGACCAACACCTTCTAGGGGCTTTCTGGTTTAGGTGCTTTTCACCAAATTCCTGTTCAGAAAGTTCTCCCCTCTGTCACCTCAGAGGCTTCACCATAGATGAATTAGCTCCCTCCTTAGGCATGTCCCTGGCAAATTGCAGCGTCTTTCAGAGTGAGTTTGTGTTGCTAGACATCCACTCAGCTTCTCTAAGGCTGATCATGCTCACAGGATTTCAGAGACAAAGCTGTCTCCTGCTGTCTCCAAACGGCTCTTCCCAACCCAGAGTGAAGCAGCTATATCAAGACAAACAAGCAGCTTTCCTCCTTCCTGCCCAGCCTCCAATCTTTTAACAACATGTATTGGACTTAGAAAGTAAACTGGAAACAGGCATATTAAATACTCCTACCATCTGTCACAAAGCAGTTGCAACAGATTTGCATATCTTGCACTGCCATAACAGCGGTAATGAATGCCTTAGCTTTTAGTAGTAAATAAGAAAAAAAATCAATATATCATAGACTGAATGGCGCTTTTTTCCCCTGACTTTTTCACTTTTTTACAGACTCATAAGCAAATATTTGTGTTTCATAGGATGTTGCTACGAAGAAAAAAAGTGAAGCAATTTACCTATGCATTCATATATTTGGGTTATAAAACTTAGAAGTATTTTATTTAATTCAGTGGCTTGCAGTTAATGAATTATCATTGTCACAGATGAAAGAAAAAGAAAGAAACAAAATAGAGTTCAAAGTATGTCATAAGTGCAAACCAAAATAATTAATAGGACATGACTGGTTTTCACAGTAACTGCATTAAGTCAAGGCCTTGTTCAAAATTTTATATTTATAGATAGGAAGTGGAGCTTGTAGGGCTCCTTCTCCTAGAGAGAGAAAACCAGAAACAAGCAGAAAATGAATTGATGTCCTGATTTCTGCACTAGGGAATTCATACAGATACGTTAGTTTTTCCATTGACTACCAGAACACACTGAGTAAGTGACACACTGTCAGCGAAGTATTCTTTCTGTCACCACCTAAATGACTTCCGTATCTCCAGCTACAATTTCACTTCGGCATGAACTGAATCATATTAATACCTGAACGGAATGTATTGCTGAAATAAATACTGCATTTTCTGCAGTTTACAGGGACATTATGAAATGTTCAGTATAATATGCACATGTGAGTGTTTCACTGCTTTAAGTTTTCACATCTTATTTAGCGAATACAAATGTGATAATTATTCAAGAGTATAAAATGCATGTCAACAGAAGCACATTTCTAAATTAAAACTTACTTCAATTGTTTGCAATAATAAGCAATGTTGCCCACCTCTTGACAGACACTTTTCAATGTCTTAGTGACTTGCCTAGATCATATTAACATTTCTGCCATGGATAAATATATAGCAATATCATAACTATTAAGGTTGAATCATTCTTTTGTTAGGGGAATAACTGTCTTCTGCTTTCCTACGTCCTGAAAACAAACAAAAAAAAGAGTTTCTATTTTTACTGTTACATCAGGCACAAAACTAAGAGAAGTACCCATCCTTATTCACCAAGATAATGATTAACTCTACATCTTAATCCCTTTCATCCAGAAATCTCCCAGTAATAAGGGTAAATGTATGGAGTGAGAATATTTTGCCAAATAGTTAGACACACAAATCACCCTTATGGAAAGAAGTGCAAATGAAAAACTAAATAGCATTTTTTCATTAAATACTGTAACTTAAAGATAAGATGTTAGCTTATACTTCGGGGGTTTTTAGAGAAGTTCACAAATTATTCCCTTCTTTCCTAGTATCTGTTGCTAAATACTCAAAAATGTATGAAAATGAGGAGATGAAAAAAGATTACACTGTCTTGTAGAACAGTCCAGGGATGTCAGTGGTGGGATAGACATGTTACAACAAGAACAGTGTCCGTTTGCTGGGAACTTTACTTATATAACAAAAAATATACCTTGTCTGCAGTAACCATGTTTTGTGTGGACAGGACAAGTGTTGATATTTTCAAACTATAATCTGTATTTTTTGTTAAATTATCATATTTTAAAGTATTGATTTTTAATGGCATGGGAGAAGTGAATGGACAGAGGAATAACTTCAATTGTTTATTGTCTATCATTTTAATGTGAGTGATTTAAGTATATTTATTCTTGTTTTCTGTAAAGTGCATGTACTAAACAGCCTCTAAGGAAACCTTCCAGATATAGTTTCTGTAGCTCTTGTTTATTTAGCATTTACTGACTTCAAAGATTTAAAGTTAGCCGGGATAAACATATTATAAGGGATCTTGCTGTGTCTCTGGACAGAGTAATATGCCTCTCTCCTCACACACAGCTCAGTGAGGAGTGCTGTGGACATTTTTTTTTCCCCCAAGAGGTTATTCCTACTGATTTTAGGCATTTCTGTTCTCCTAAACTTTTTGAAAATAAAAATTTCATCTATGGACCCTAGAATGCACTGTCTCCTCAGCTCTCTATTCCATTTCCTCTGTAACTTCACTCTGAATTCAACTATGTGAAATGCAATTAAATAGCCATAGGTATTATCCTTAATTTTTAGCTCATGCATAGGATGTCTGTAGAAATGAAATTTAACTTTCCTCCCTTCCCTTACTTTCTGATCTAGGTATGCCCTTATTTACTTTCAATATTAACTGTCATGATTTTTATTAATGGCATTGTGATTGTACCAGACTGTCCCACCAAAGAGTGGAAGATCATTTTGCTAGGGTGAATACAGACACATAGCAAGACTGTGAAATCAAACTTCTGCTGAAGTTACTGAGGATTCATTATTCATTTGAGCAATCAATACAGGACTACACAAATTCAATATTGGGCTTCTACAAAAATTTTCTTTTGCCTCTCCTGATTAAAGGTTTACATATTTCTAATTTCCAACAATTCTTTCAGAAAATGTTGTCTGTTATAAATTTACATCATTCCTCAGTGCAACTGCTTCATGACAAGTTTATTAGTCTCTTAGCAGATTTGAAGAACTTTCAATAGGTGTCAGTTTGAGGAACTTGAATTAATAAGTTACAGTATTTAGCAGACAAGTTCTAATGTTAAATCCATATTTTGTTTCAGTTCACGGAGGATATTTTTCTGTTATTAGACAGTGGCTATGGTGCAGTATTTGTGAAATCAATATATTTTTATATAAATATTTTATTGATTCAATATTTCCCTATTATCTCCTTATAAAATGAACACAAGAAGCTACTAATAACTGTTTTGGAATGTATTTTGTTTTGGGGTTCTTTTTTACAAAGTTTTTCAAAACAAACTTACTCCAAGACAACAATAATTAAGATAAATCATTGCATGATTTTTATTTCTATGGAAGCTACTTTCAATTATTAGATTTTAGATTAAGTGTAGTATATCTCTTCTATAATGCCTGCATATCACTTTTTTGATTTATCATGTGTTCAAAGGGAAATCACATACAGCAGAAGAACTGAAGCCAGAACTGGAAACTATATGAACCATATGTGGTCTAGAAATAACTGTGTGTCTGGTTTCCAACCAAGGGATCTGAACAATTCAGTATTTCACAGGAATGGCACTCAAGTCAATTCACAGAGTCAATGCAAGCAATAAAAGTCTAGCATTTAAAACTCATGAGATTATTTTCAGAGCATGAGAATTTATACAGCATAAAATGTTAATTTTTCCTGTATGTTCTATTTTTTTGTCCAGATTTTTGTTCTCTGGGGGATGGAGTAGAGGAATGAGGAATGGAGTGAAGTTGAGCCTGGGAAAAAAAGGAGGTGGTGGAAAGGTGTTTTTAACTTTTGTCTTTCTCACTATCCAAATCCATTTTAATTGACAATAAATTAAGTTGCATTTTTCCCCGTTGAACCTGTTTTGCTGATGATGGTAGCTAATCAGCTATCTCCTTATCTTTATCTCAACCTATGAGCTTTCTCATCTTATTTTCTACCTATGTTCTGTCGAGGAGGAGAGTTAGAGAGCAGCTGGGTGGGCACCTAGCTGGCAAGGTCAACTTACCACAGCAATGTAATAATAGATTTTTTTTTATTTCAAATTTTCATTAAATACTATTTAAAAATAATTAAAATAGAAATAAACAGGTCTACCAGCACAGATTCATAGTGAGGAGAGGAGAGAAGAAGAAAAGGAAATATGGTAGAAATGGTTGAGTTTCTCAGTCTACCAATGGTCTAGGAAAAATAGAGAGATAGCTCAACTTAAAATGTATATTTTTTGTTGATCATTTTCATTTCTTTAGTATTCATTATTCCCCATTTTTCCCCAGAAGAGCTATTTCTATAATGCTGCCTGAATGTAATAAAACATTAGAGTAGAATTATTTGTTCCACTTAACAGCTTTATTACACTTTGCTGTGAAAGAACTCACAGTATCCACAGAGTGCCTCGAAGGGGAAGACAAAAAAAAATCCCCCTCTGCTTTTTTTAGAAGACAAAATTCTTAGTGAAACCGTTGGGCTGAGGAAGACCTCCCAACTCAATTTGGAAAGAGCAATCCCTTAACTATGCAATGAACATCACCTTGCAGTGTTACAGAGGAAACTGGAAAGAAAGAAGAGAGGGAGCTGTGCTGCTTGAGACACACTGTTCTGAAGGCGTGAATGCTTGGTTTTTATTCACACCATTCCATTATGCCACAAAAAAGCAGGCCTAGCTTGGTGGGAAAGAGGAGGACTTTTCAATAAGGTTATGCAATTCTGCTGTGGAGCTTAGAGCTCAGCCCAGCTTCTATGAGCAAGACAAGATAGAAACTTGACTAAGGCACCTGGTGAGGATACCAATATTGTTTCCTGGGTAGCTGTCACCATAAGATTTCCACCTTGTTTGAGCCCCAAAGAAAAACTGCTACCACTGGTGGAAATGCAAAGAGGGCAGGCTTGGCTGCTTTTCTATTAATGAAAGTTTCTTGCGTCTCATTACATGGTAATGTTTTATACTTTCAGGTAGGAAGACATTCTGGAAAGACAGAGAAGTGTCAACAAGGAAATGAGCAAGTGATTTGAAGAAATTATGAGAGAGATGAAGCGGAGTTCTTATGAGGAAAAAATGTTAAACTTTTTTTTGTATTACCTGAGCATGGATACATACTGCAAAGAAGTTGACTTTACTGTTATTAATACTGCAATTATTGCATAAATTTGTGGTGGGTTGCATGCATGGAAGTACAATTAAAGTTTTTAGTAAAAGTAAAGGAATTCTAGACAATTTAATTCTTCCTGCCTGTACCAAATCATACATATACACATCAGTAGCTTAAAACTTCTCATTAATTCACTCTGTTCTGCATGCTGAAGTCTAAATTCCTACAGGTAGAAGCAGCACAGAAATTCTGAATTCAGTAAAGTCCCCTGTAGTGCATGCTACCATCTGGGCCACACTGGGATACGAGTAGTTTTGCAGAATACGTAACAGTGAGAGATTACTTACTTGAATAATAATTGAAGAATATAAGGCAAAGATGTTGGTTAGTCTAAAATACTGCCACAGAGATTTAGTTTTTCACCAAAAATGGTACACTGAAAGAGGATCTGTTAATAGGACAGGCGGCTGAATGGGGCTGCAGTAAATGGAAAAGGATCATGTCTTCACAATATGTTATGCTGTCATAAAAATTATATTAGTAATGTGCCTGACATATTGATGTTTTACAGCTGAATGCCATTTTTAACTAGAGCTGGCTAAACAGATGCCCCGTGAAATCTATCTTTTCCTTTTGAAGCTTCCTGTGTGTTTCTTCTCTTTTTTTTTTTAAACCCTATCATTCATACTAACAGTTCTAAAATGTTATATGTCTATAACTCCAGAGGTAAAGCTTTTTAAATTGTTTTCTTTTTCATATTTAGAAACAGTCAAAGTCCCCAAAGTAGGAAGAAATGGAGAATAAAATTTGACCATAGTCCACAATCTTTATAAATACCAGAACTGCCATCTTGGATGGCAAGAAACAGTTATTTAAATGTTATTTCTGCAGTAATTCATGACATTATTTTAGAGGAGTTTAGATTTTTTTATTATGCAAAAATGTCAGGGTTCTGTTTACAAGAAGGCTTTTTTGCTTTTATTCTACTACACTTATTTGAAACAATATTTTTTTAAAAAAAAAATCTTATTTCAAACTATGTAAATATTACCTTATCAAGAGCTAAATTATCATTCCAGTTAATCCCTGTTCTGAGTTTCCCATCAGAAATCTCACAAATGCAGTGGTGGAGGCATAAAAACAGAAGATAAGATAGCATCTTCATTTGCCCTATCTGATCAATACACAAGAGAATAAACTGCATGAGAAATTTACTTCTCTACTTTAAAGAAAAGATTCAGTGCAATGAATACAACTTCATAAATCTAAAACATTTCCTCACAGATATATTTAAAACTTTGTTTACACATAAACTTGTGTGAATTCAGTTAATACAGTTTAGGTATTGTTGATATTTTTTGTAACTTTGAATGTTTTGTTTTGTTTTTTTCTCGTTAGCTAGCCATCTTTAACTGCCTAAAATTAAGTTGAAATATGACTTCTCTGTATGGAAATTACTCTACCTATACATGTCATAGTATTAAAATGACAGCGCCTACCTGATAGTAGAAAAGAGAAAGAGATATGCCTGTCGCTATCTTTACGCTAGTATAAAATTTATCTCGACTACTTTGGCTAAAACGGTTAATATGTGCACTCAAGTTCATCTATGACATACACAAATTTGAACAAATCCAGTCATTTAAATCACAGAAGCAGCTGTTTTGACACTGTCCCTTAAAAACTGGCTTATATAAAAGTACTGAAAATCATCGGTCCTTGCACCAAAGAAATGCCAAGATATTAAAAAAAAAATATACCTTTCTTTATCAGTAGTTTACATCTGGAAACTTTACACAACTTGGGCTGTTCAAAGGCCTCTGTGAATCATCCAGCTGCAAATAACCAGCAAAGAGAACAGAGTCCCAGGAGCTCCTCTGCCAGCCCAGCCCAGCCCAGCCCGGGAGTCTTCACCAGCCTCCTTCCAGGGATTCCACATTCTTGGCTTAAGGACTGTATCCAGAGAGGACTACCCACGCTGGTGATGCTATGCTGCAACACTGAGCAGCCACCCCAAGCAGTGCAGAGCTGGCATTCTACCACAGGAGGCTGGATCTGGCCCTGCCTCCATCCTACCATCACTCTGCCCCCACGAGGAGGGCTCTGGTCTCTGTGATGCCATCTCAAAATCCCAGAAACTTGACTTTCGCAATCATCTTCACGTACAGAAATTTTCTCTGTAAAATTCTTTTTGTGTGAAGTGGTTTTTTTTTTCTTTTTGGTTTTATGGGAGTGCATACATTAAATTGTTCTGAATCAAACTGCTAAATACGTTGGCTTTCATCTGCTTTCCTAAGACTGGCTTCTGTTTTGTCAGACTTGTATGTGACTTTGCTTTTCTCTTTAGAACCTTAAGACATTGCTCTGAAAGAAGGAGAGCATGATCTAAATGTGAGATTCTGCTCTTTTTTTTTTTTTTTAACCTGTGATAAAAACGATTACAGTTGTATGTTCTTTTAAGCAATCACGAATATTTCATTAATGAGAAATACAAGTACATGTTAGGAAAAAATGACATTGCTTTTACTGTAAAGCTACAGTTTCACTGGTATCCACTAATCACTCTCCTGTAAAAAGAATTAGATAACACTTTCTTTAAAATACTATTTACAAAATTAATAACACTTTTGTGTTACAAAGTACATAATGCAATTAAGTATCACGGAAAGCACACATACTATACAGTACCAGATAGAACTAGAGTTTTAGATTTCATTTCACTCTGAAAATGAGTACAGACAAATATACATTGTTTATTGCACATAAAATCATAATTATTTTTTTTACCTCAGAAAACAGATGGATAGAAATTGTTCTTAAAATATGTTTGCACGAGACAGTTTCCTGTACTAAACATGAACAAAAAGATGTTAATAGGAATATAAACTGTATTAGGACTAACACCACCATATTTAGTTCTAAGAAAGAAACTGAGCCCACAGTTCTGCATGCATAGCAGCAAAATGTTTTGATGATAAACCTTTTATGAAAGGGAATTGCAATGCTGGTAGCTGTTATCTAGTACAGGAAAGCATTATCCTTCTAAAATCTATTTGCATATTAGGATTTTGGCTCTGAGTGTTTCTTTTTGTTGATTTCTTTGTTGCAGGCTTTTTTCCCTTTCCCCTCACTGTCTCTGCACAATTAGCCATAAGTGTTCCACTGCTATCTGTGTTCTTATTGCTCCTCGGCTATTTGCAGGTGTTTTTTTCTTTCCTTTCTTCCTCTTCTTATTTCTGTCCTTTTCTTCAGCTGTTTCCTACATTAGCTAACAAATATTAACATAGCTTTTAATTAGTTAGCATTACTGTTAATGATACAAAACTTGCAGTTATAATTTATTTTGTTTTAGAGGCTATCATTCCTTTCAGAAGGCTATGGCACAATTAAGGAACAGCATGTTTTCCTTTTTCCATGTTTAACATTATTGCTCTTTCAAGCTATGACAGGTGCTGAATACTAATGAAGTACTAGCCAGTCCTGTGAAAGGTGTTGGAGGCCATTAGTCGGAGTACCACACACTTGACTTAGTTTTTCAGGTGCTAGATGAATCAGGCTGCTCATCAATATTCGGGGTATCCCCAAGTATCAGGTTTTCCAGCTCTGATCTATGTGTGAATATTTTTCCTAGCACAATTTATATGCAAAAGGTGTGTTGTATAACTTTCCAGTGGAACTTAGACAGAAATTGAGCATAAATGGAGCATAAGTTATTCATGAAAAGAAAGCATAAGATTGTTGACAAAAGTGGATCTATTCTTTTTACAGTTGTTGTCATCCATGTGGATGCATTTCAGCCTAAATGCAATTATATAGTACTTTCTTTCTTAAAATATTTTCATAAGAATGAGGTATCTGAATTGTTTGGTGTTAACAGAGACTTGGAACATGAGGAAATTCAGATTAAATTAGAAACTTATTTCTACTTCTGTCAATTATCATATTCAGAATGCAGAGAGTAGGGAAAAAAGAAGAAGAAAGAAAGAAAGAAGGAAAGAAAGACCAGAAAAAACCCCAAACTTGCTTTCCCAGTTCTCATTACAATTTGTTCCTAAGATGATACTTACTTTATTATTTTTTTCATATGTGTATCTGAGAAATTCTTAATCTCTATGTAGCAAATATGTTCAGACACGTCATTAAATATATGATCACAGTATTACATATGAGCACAGTATATGTCTATTTATATTTTTGTCTTATTAAAAAAGGAAGGTGTTTGTCAGTGAGGACAAGAACATATAAAGCTCTGAGTCTGATATCAGAACTGATGGTCCACAAAGTTTGGAAGGAGTATTACAGGTTTTGTTCTGAGCCATCTTCAAGCTATTGTTATTACTGTTATTATCAGTGACATTATCATTATTTATTATTATTAAGCTTCTTGCAGCATTATGAGTATCTGTCCATCTAGCTGCAGAGTTTAGTGCAGATCTCATCTAAACTTTTATCTAAAACCTTTGCAGAATCAAATGCATGTGCAAAACAAGCCCGTTGAATCAGACATCACACTAACACATTTCAATGCAATCACACGTTAATCTCCATCAAATCACTGAATACTGAGAAATAACTCTTTTTTGTTAGCATGTGACATTGAACAACCCTGGATCCTGGGCTAAAGGTTATAAATTATGCACAACCAAAAATAGAACTGTGGTCAATATAAATTCAAATTATGTTCAGAATAGTTATGCTGGTTATATCACCTTCAGTTTTCAGGAAGTGAGAGTTTCTGAAAATGAAGCATGAAAAAAGATAGCCTAGAAGCCAATAGAAGTGGTAAAATTGTAGATCCATCTGCATATCTTTTCATAACTTGTTCTTTCAGGTATAGCTCCTGATATATCTAAGTAAAAAAGGAGAAAGATATAGTTTTATCTTAACCCATGGGATGGTAGCAACACGAAAACATTTTCTCTTCATCTGAGACAAACCTTTCCCTTCATCTGAAATAAATATACATCAATTTTCAGAATTCCTGGACAAAGGAAGTGGGTTTTTTTATTTTATCTTTCATTCATAAGCCCTCACTTTTCTCATAATTACAAACAGAGCAACCTTAGTAATAAATCTAAAAGGTGTAAGCGTACATACGTGTATTCAGTGTACCTGTGTAATGACTGGATAGCAATTTTACCTTTAAGTAATTTACAGTAAGACATAAGAAATGGAAGAGAGGGAGATAGCATTATTCCATGGTTTGATACTATATAATACTCAAGGTGTGAAAAAGACTGACAGTACCCCAACATCTCAAAGGAAGACTGAGTCTTCAAGCATCTTGCCTGGACACAATCTTCAGCCAGCTAAAGACAGAGATGTGCCCAACCTTTTTCTTAGAAGAAGTCTCATATAAAGTTTGGATTGATGGATAAGAGGATAATTTATACACACAGGTAAGAAATTCACTTGTTTGTATCCAATTCTAAGGTTTGTGTTAGCATCTATATTTCAGTATAACTTTGAAAAAAACCCTAATTTTCTTAAAGGCGTGGAATTTGCCCATCATCAATCTTACAGCTTCATGATTATTTCCTCATAGGAAACACAGCATTTCAAATGGAATTCAGTAATCTGATACTAGAACAGAAAATGTTAATTGAGGAAGAGGTTGAGAGGAACGAAAAAATAATATTTTTTAAAACAAAACAAATGTAAACAAAAGGAGTATGAGTTGCCAAGAAAAACCTGAACGTACTGCATACTGAAAAAAAATTCATAATAATTGCTACTATATAGTATTTTTCATCAAGTGAAAAATCCAAGTGAAAAAAAGCATTATCATTTAAAGACATAAGCTATAAGCATTTAGCTATAAAAAGCTAAAGTTAACACATGCACACATGCACGCATGCACACACAAAAGTTATTATCCTGAAAGAAAAGTATGTTATCTGTGTAGGAGGAGGACAGATTAATCTTTCTGGGCTAAACTGATTCTATTTATTGGGGAAGTATTACATATTAACATAACTTGTTTTAAAGCAACATCCAGTTGCTACAGTTTGAAGTAATTTATTAAATTTCAGGAGAGGGTTTGTAATAACTTTCCAAATGACCTCTTTTAACTGAGTTGTGTGATGCTTGATGAGTAAAACAGATTTGATGGTTTCAAACACAGTATGTTTTCAAATAAAGGAAAAAGAAGGTAAAAAAAACCCAACCACTTGATGTGATGAAATTATGATGAAAATATGAAATCAGAAAAATTTCCTGATTGTGGTGAACAAGTGTAATAACACTAATGACTCTAGTGGTACCACTTTTGGGCTTTGGAAGTAGGGGGTATACAAGGTAGCCCTACAACACAAAACCACTTTTGAAAACTGTAAGTAAGTTTTCCATTACTGACTACGTGTCAAGTTTCACGTCCAACCCAAATCACAAAGCAGGATCCTTCAACCTAATTATCTGTCAAAAGCCAAACCTGGAGACACAGTGAGATGTGGGATTCTGGTTTGTCCCTTTATGCATGTTTTAGTATCACTTACCCTCTCTACAGGGACATGTATAGTAATAAAGTTGTTTACTACCAATAGACCTTTCCAATAAATACAGATCCAGTAGAAGATGTGCTAGAACAGCAGCAGGGTTTCTAGGGTCATACTTAACAGGAATCTGAAGCAATGATTGTATTTTTAAAAACCATAATTTTCTGCTTAAATAAACCAAATTTTTCTAAAGGCAAAAAAAAATCTTCCTAAATATTTCATTAATTATGATCATATGTAAATATTGCTGATCTTTATCTAAACGTATAGGAAAAAATGGCTTAAAATACATTTATGATGAGCAAGGATAGCATGGTTTCATGAACTTTTGATAACTATCTGCCTGTTACAAATGTGAATAATTTAGAACATTTGTAAGAACTGTCATAAAGTAGTCTATACTTCAGTAAATTATTCTATATAAATGTTTTATTAAGAAGGAAAAAAACATAGTAGGTGTATGAAAGTCAACAACAGCATCCTTAAATTATGAGAGGTGTATACAGTACTTCACTGTAAATCATGTGGCAGTCTTTAGGAGATGAGAGAAGGAATCAGATAAAATAAAAAACAGAATGACTAACAGTTTCAAAATACTTAGTCAAAGGAAATAGCCTATGAACTACCTAATTAAAGAGTGTACTTAGTGTTAAAAAGCAATATAAAGGGGGCAATATAAAATAAAAAAATAAAAAATATAAAGCAGTAAATAAAAGCAATATAAAGGGTAACTAAGAGAGCTTTTGAGAGGGGTTTAACTTACCTATCACTGACATTTTAAAAAGAAAGATGAGGACAAAATATTTAGCAGAATATCAAACCTATGACTTTTTTTTACAGGAGACGTAGATTTCTCAAATTCAACACTTGGGCAAGCTATGTGAGACCGATTATATGCACAGATCAGTAAACTTGTCGTCTTGTAATATAGGATCCTGAATTTATCATGGATCCCATTTCCTTGAATCAGAAAATGCTGAATTTCAACATAGTAGACAAAGGCCCTGAACCAATCCATCTAACTTTAGGCATCTAACTAAAAGCTTAATTAAGGAACCCTGTCACTTTTATTTCTGGCTTGTCAGTGGGCAGGAATACTTCTGAGAGTTGGTTCAGCATACCTAAGTCTTAGGCATGTTTTCTTTGCCTTTCCTTTTACTAATGCAACAGAATTTAGGATCAACTTATTTGCACAATTATATGCAATAAATGCACACTTTTTGGTGGGATAAATCTGCACTGTAAATAAATTTCAAGCTGCAAATTAGGACCAGAATCATGTAACAGAGGCTAAGACTTAAATAGTTACTATGTCACAGTGTACATTAGTTTGGATTAGTATTTAAGTCTTTATAGAAAGCAGTAAAAGCAGTAATGCTCAGATCACAATTGAAATCTAGATATATGTGCAGAGAACCTGTTGTTCTGGTTCTTGTTTAACTTTATTAGGAGTATGTTTTGTTAATGCAGAATGTGAAATATATTCAGTATAATTCAGGAATAAACATTTTCCCAAAATACTGGCATTCAAAGTGAAAAGAAAATACAGTAGCCAAGATGAACTGGAAAGCCCAGCTTTCTACATGAACCATGAGAAAATGCATGGTTACTTTTAAAATGAATAGACATTCATGCTTTGTGGTATGTACCTGAAATGAGAAAAAATTTCTGCATGGACAGATTTTTCCATTACAGGTTTCCTTGTACCTTATTCCAAAACATCCTTGGTCAGATAGATGTGCAACATGTCACACTGTGCACTAGATCAACTACTACTCCGATATGATATGATTCTATGTGTATAAGAATAAATATTTCTTACAGGTTTTTCACATTTGCAACCTGCATCACTGAAAAAAAGTGAGTTCTTTTCCATAAAATACACAAGCTCTAAGTATTGTTATGAATGCAGATAAGTTTTTAGAAAATAATACACATAAGTGCTTTGCTGAGTCAGTGCCTCAAGGCATACTGCTACTATTACTGTTGTTGCTACTCTTGCAATTATTCAAGACCTTACAAAAAGAATTTTAAAGCTTCATGACGAAAAGCACCCAAACCAAGGTACTTATACTTCTGCAAGTTTCAGACAAAGTGTTTGACAAAATTTGAAATCTGTCAGGGAATTTGGGAAGTGAGGAAATAAGACCAAAAATTAAATAATTTGAAATACACTGTCTTGGGAGACATCTTTGTGGGGATAAAGTGGAGGGAAATACTGAATAACAAGGATTTGTGCTGGCTGAATAGTGGCAACTGGGCATGTATGCTACCATGATCTGCTGCGACACTGAGTGAAGAGATTGAGAATCCCTCAGGCTGTTAAGAACTCTTCATTAAAGCCATCATCTTTGTAGGCATTTTGCATAACATCCAGAAGTTAATTTCTTTTTCTATAGCAAATAATTTTTAAATTAGCTTCATAGCATATACCCTTGTGTGTAGTTCACCTTTGGGCTTAGTTAATGCAATAAATGTGAAGTTTCTAAACCAAGCTGTTTTTGAGATAAGCAGTGAAAGCAGAGGTAGAAAAGAGCCTGTGAAACTTTTCTCACACAGAGTTTCTGTGTTTAAGTGCAAGTTTCTGGGCAGCAGGCAGGAATTAGAAGGGAAAATTCTCTGCCTTATCTATCACGGAAGATTAGACTGGATGAGTATAACTTCAACCTGAAATGAAGATCTGTTTGCTAGACCAGTGAATATTATCCTTCTAGTGAGACTTGAAACTTGTATCTGAGCTGGTTACCAGACCTTAAGGTAATGTGTTTAAATGTTGTAAAGGATTCTGTATTCACAGGAAAAAAAGAAAAAAAAAAACCCAACATTTCTTGGACTAAAATTAACACTGTGACCTTTTTTCGACTCTATGAGCTGTTACCTAATCCAAACCAGGTAGTATATGACACAATGAAAATGTGTAAAAGACTACTCACTGAAAATAATACCTTAATTATATCACTATTATATAATATCTTACCATGTTTGCCAGTACCTAGGGTGCTACTTAAATAAATATTTCCTGGTTTGGGGTGGAAGATCACCTCAGACGGATGATGATTGGAAAGTCTCCAACTTTGGAGACATTCAAAACCCGCCTGGACGCCAACCAGTGCAACCTGCTGTAGGTGGACCTGCTCTGGCAGGGGGTTGGACTAGATGATCTCCAGAGGTCCCTCCTAACCCCTAACATTTTATGATTCTATGATTCTATAGTTCTATGATGAAGCAGCTACTGAGGAAATTAATCTAGACTAGTTAGCTAGGAATTAGATTTAGGAAAAAAAAATATATATATCCTCAGTCTGTAGTTAAAATTTGTAATAGGCTATTATTTCCAATCATGAAAATAATTACATTTTCTGTCATCCTTATGACCAGTCTGATAGCCTTTTGATAGTAACATGATCTGTTGTTTTCTGGGTTGGTGGGACCTGAGGAAACTGTACAGATCTCCTGTCATAAAGTGCATGGATTGTTCACTCAGCAATGTTCTTGCTAACTAATATATCAGTGTTGACAGTCTCTCAAGAACACCTGTGTGGACCTTTACCTAAAGCATGGTGAGCTGAAAGTTGTAGGTAGGAAAGTTTTAGGATTTTTTACTTCAAGCTTTTGCTTTTCTGGAGGTAAGAAATGGGTCACATTCTCATAGAAAAGGAGTAAAAAGGCATAAAATCAAACAAACTCCTGATCACACTACATCTTAAATAATCCACTGGCTTGGCTGCAGATGTTGAGATAGATGTTAGATATTCTGCTGCCTCTCTGGAGGAGACTGTCAGTGGATGGCATGAGTGAGGAGGTGATGCCGGTCATGTTCCCCACCTGATGCTGAGAAACGATGAGTTGAGGTGGTGACTAGGCCATTCCATCCACCGACAAGAATCTAACTGCCAGCTCCCAGCTTCCAGGAAGTTAAGAAAGCAGCTAAAATGTGCCTAAAAGAGTGTTTTTGAGAGGCACTGTCTTTCCAGTACAGGTGTTCAACACCTAGGTCCAGAATTGAAATCTACCTTTAAATCAGATTTCTTCTTTATGAAGACATTGAAGTATATGTACGTAATATTTAGTGTTTTTACAACGGAGGCAGTATTTGCACTGACAATGGCTAATACATTAGGCAAGCTTAGCATGTGAGTTTTCTGATCTTTGTTTTCAAGTTTCACATTATCACCAGGAAAAAATCAGTAAGTGTTCATGTGCGATGAATCAATATTTCCATTTCTATTTGGTATATTGAGACATGTAGATGTCTCATTATTGTAGTTTAAAAACTGCATGAAAAAGCTTTCTTTGATAGAAATGGTTGATTAACATAAGGAAAACTAATAGTAATATAATCATAGAATGTTTTAGGTTGGAAAGGACCCTAAAAATTATCTAGTTCCAAATTCCCTACCATGGACAGAGATACCTTCCACTAGACCAAGTTACTCAAAGCCCCATCCAACTTGGCCTTGAACTCTTCCAGGAACGGGGCATCCACAACTTGCCAGGGAAACCTGTTCCACTGTCTTACCAATCTCACAGTGATAAATTTCTTCCTGAGATCTAATCTAAATCTATCCTCTTCCAGTTTGAAGTCATTACTACTCATCCTATCAATACATGCCCTTTTAAAAAGTTCCTCTCCTACAAGGTTTCTTGTAGGACCCTGCAGATAATGCAAGAGAAAACATGTCTACAAAAAACAAGGAAAAAAATTCCCTCTGAAGTGACTTATTTTCTCTCCCTATTTTAAATTTTAGGATACCCTTCAGCATACTTTTTGGATAATAAGCTGATTTTCACTTGTTTCTCAAGCTCTAGTTGTTCAGGACCTGATCATTAAGTTTATTATTATTATTGTCATGGTTGTTGTTGTTATTAACATTAACTAGGGAGATTTATCTGTAAAACCATTTTGGTTTTGCGATTTCCAAAGAACTTGTAGGCAATGTCACTCTGCTACTGACTCATTGACAATTTACAGCTTTGTGCTTTGCCTTGTGACATCTCTAACAGTAAAAATATACAGTACTCATACTAGTTTCATTCACAAGATCAGCAATCAGGTACAGTCTCCAGGGAAAGCAGATCAACTACTCAGCTAGTCAAATACAGCCATCAGCAGAAAGTGTAACTGTAGAAAAGATGTTTTATGGCTACCGTTTTTCAGTGTTCCAAAGAGTGACAATTTTGTTCTGTTTTGCAGCTTATTTTATATGCTCTACATTTACAGAGAAACTACCTTCTTTACCATCTTCACCTAATCCCACTCTCTATCAAATGTCATGAAACTTAACCTTTTGTTATGAGTAAGAGTGAATCACTTCTTCAAAATGGAATTTAAGTTCCCAGATTCACAGCCTGGCTGAGGAGATATAGCTGTCATGCCTCCATTATACATTCAGCCTCATAGAAACTGAAATAAACAGCCTTGTAACTGTTGCTCCATTTTCAAGTTGGGTTTGACAATTCAGTTGTATGTGTGAAAGTCTACAGGATATTTTTGCATTCAGTCCAAATGGTCCCAGCAAATCAATGAAGGGGATTCTGGACTAGCTGCCATAAAACATCTGAAGTAGTCCAAAGCTTACGCTACTCATTGTTAACTTAACCAACCGCTGATCAGACAAGACCCATATAGTATATAACACAAAATCTGTTCACTTAGATTGTCAATATTTGGCCTTATTTTTGTCTCTTAATAGGACACTGGCCTAATTACAGTAGATTTATTTGTATTGGTTAGCAAATGAAGTTGTTTTCCCCTTAACAAGAGAGTCAGTGGAATCACAGCTGGCATTTCCATTATTTCATTTTCAAATTCTAAAAGCAACCAATAAAATCTTAATGAGGTGGAGTCTTTCAAACTGTTTTTAATCCCTGCGTAAAGTTCTTTACTAGGATTATTAGCCTCAATCCCTTGTCCCCCCAACAAAACAACCCACCCCCCCCCCCCCCCCCAAGCCAACCAACCAACCAACCAACCACACCCTCCCCACAAGTAAATAATCAATTATCAATCAGGGGGCTTTGTTCCTCAATGATATCCCTACTCTTTTGGGAATGGCATCGCTACTCTTTTGCAAACAAAATTTGAGGGCATGGAGGAAATATCCCTTTAACAGAATAAATAATCATATCCAAAGCAAGCAGATATCACTTGGGAGGAAAATCTGTGTTTGCCTATGTTTTGTGTAGCTGTAGTAATGGGAATGCCAATTAGCAATCACACTGCAAAAGTGACATTTCCATCATGTATTTCTGCAGCAATATATGCAGTGACAATAAAAATTCCAAGATGTAAAAGCTTGAGCTGTTTTGCAGAATTTGACAAAAGTCTGGTGTTGGGCTGGGCGAGCCAGAGAGACAGATGAAGAAGACTGCTATGCATTGTAAGTTTGCAAGAGAGCACATTCCCTTACTGCATTCTCTCTATTGTGATGAATAGTTCTAAATAATTTGCATAATATATATTCTGTTGCTTTTGGTGCTATTGAAAATACACAGTAGACACTAGTTTTAAACTTGCCTATAATGAAATTGCTACAGGGTTGAATTTGTTTGTTTGTTTGCTTTATTTATTTACTGTTTCAATGAAAAAGAGGCATCAAAAGCTGATTGTTTACAACTATTGAATTTATAAAGTATCACTTGTAGAAATAAACTTTTCTCTTCAACATGAGTTAAAATTTAAAGCAAGATTGTGCACGTAAAATCTGCAAATATAAATGTATAAAAGGTGTTGTCTTTTAAAATTTTTTTTTAAAAAACTGCAAAAATTAATTATTTTTTTTAAATGCACTCATCTGTTAACAAAAGTTTCATAATGGAGGTTTCCATTGAGGGTCTTACTCATTTGCTTGCTTTTGTTTCTGAAAGGTGCACATTTGTCTGTGTGAGCTTTAAAAATTAATATAGCTGTACATAAGGAAAAATCAATGCTACATGTCAGCATGCATATATTATGCCTGAGCTTACTGTAGAATGAAAGATATCCTGCATGGGTTTGTGCACTATTTGAAGTCTGAAGTCTTTCAAATACTTTGTAATCCAGACTGCATTACTGTATAAAATATTTGTGCTGTATTTAAATATTTTTTTTGGGGGGGGGGAGGTTGTTGTTTTTTTTGGTTCGTTGGTTGGTTTGGTTTGGGGTTTTTTTGCTAGCCAGTAAGTGTGACATTCTATTTAAAAGCTGGGCCATATTGATTTTTATTTCTATTTGAGTATGTGATTACCTGTGGAAAACTCACCATGTTTTCTAGCCAAAATTGAGTAGACATTATGTTCTATATAAAGTTAACAAGCTGCACTATTTTTTTTTTTTTATCCACATAATATTAAACCTGGTTTTTGAATGTCAGTAACTGCATATGGTCATTTGTACAAGGTTAGACTTTGGTTAAAAATATGAATTTAGTATGTAATAAATTTTTATTTTCTTATGAAGGATGGTCTGTGGCAAGCTTACAACATTTTTGTGTTGAAATTCTATGTTTATTCCTAGTAACATTTGTTGTAACATATCCTGAAAATTGTAAGACTGAATGTTTTCAATTTCCTTTCACATTTTTTTATCTTCCTTCCTTTTTTCTTCCATCCCTCCACTTTCCTGAAAGTATTTAAATTTCTATTCATACTGTTTCAACTGTTGTCTGAGATCTTTTGGGATCTTCTAACTAGAAAAACAAACAAACAAACCCCAAAATCAAGCAAACAAATTAAACGCCCACTTTTTATTATTCTTCCCTACATGTATCATTACTGAATCTTGTGAAAAGTCACACACTTGCCCAAATTCAAGAAAATGCTACATAACTACTAAGCAAAATTACCAAAAAATCAGCAATTTTAACACTTGCACAATCGTGTGTCTGATCATTTTGCCCTCTAGTGGCAAAGGATGCACCATAGTTATGGGCTCTGTAGGTGCTTCAGTACAGCTGGACAATGAACATCTGCAGAAGTCAGGTCCTATCTAAAAAGCAGTATTGCAATGCCACGTCACCAGAATCTACACAAAGGCTTTAGTTTCCTCATTTCAGATGCCACAAACATTTGAGTTTCAGCAGTTTGCAAGATTCTTCTTCCAACCTGACAGAAACTTGCATTTTGTCTAGTAATTGGATTAGTATGTCAATGTTGTAGCACCTAATTGCTACTTCTAGTGTACAAAGTATGATGTTTCTATATGTGAGTCCAATGACCACTGAGTCCAATGCTTGTTGATCCGGGAAATTATGAATGCTTACATGGTAAGGCATAAAAAATTCTTTAAAAAATCACTTTTAGATTTCTAAGTCAAAAATATTTGACTTCAAATCCTAAAACATACCTATGTAGTTTTTCAGTATCATTGACATATAAAATAGGAGCTAGCTGGAGGGCATTAATTTGTTCAGAAATGGTACTGGATTATTTACAAAAATCCCTGGGTGGCACGCATGTTCTTGGACGGCTTTGGAGTTCTGTTAGCTTGTGGACAATGAGAAATGGAGGAAAAACGGAAACCCCAGGGATCAAGCCTTAAAGTCTGCAACACTGAGAAATTTGGAAAAATCAGGAAGCTACAACAAGCCCAAGGTTTCAAAACTGCAGGACCCTAAGCTGGGGGTGTGACTACCCACTGGCACTAATCAGCAGAGCAAGCCAACATTGCCATTGGAGATTGTGCCTCATAGCTCAGCAGGGTGGGATGCACTAGAGAGGAAGTAGCAGCTGCTGCAATGTGCTCAAGCTCCATATTTCCTGAGCAGAAGGTCTTCTTAAGAGACATGAAAAAACACCAGTATCTCACAAGGCGTAGAATACTGCCAATGCTATAATGCTATATGGACGAAATAACGAAAAATTGAAATTGAGAAAGCAAGAACAAACTCAAACTTTTCTGAAGTTTCAGAAAGGTTTATTTTCAAAATCAAAACTGTTTCTTACAATACTTCCAAATGTGACACTGCTCTTGGGAGCTAATCTATTCCTCCCCTCTTGTAAAGGTCCTCTCTTTGTGTTTAATGAACTGAAACATGGTCTTCTCTTCACTATTTTTTTAATAAATTCCTCACCTTTACATGAAGATGTTCTGTGTCTGGACTGCTGACCTACCTCTCACCTTCTGACAGAGCAAGTGGATTTAGCAATATAACCGAAGAATATAGTTTAAATCTGAAATAATGCTCAGGCTACTGTCTGATCCAAACCCCACAGGATACCATGCAATTCTTAGCTCCTCTTGGGTGAGCAAAATCTCCCATCTTTCACTGTGAACAGCTCATTTAACACATTAGAGGGTATCTTCTTGCCTTGTAAAGTGCAGGCAAAAAAAAAAAAAAAAAAAAAAACTTGGGGCATTACTACACCCAAA